>CM076571.1:710348170-710812459 GCA_034641835.2 Pinus albicaulis | reverse complement strand
TGTAACACCCCCAATTTGTGTGTTGAATGTTTAAAGTTAGACATTTGAACTTAAATCCTAAGGGGGTGGACCCCAAGGGATAAGTATGGTGTGAATGTATTTGCATATTTTATTTGAGGAAATAAATAAAATGATTGTGCATTTTGACCAAGATGAGAATTATAGATCACTTGCCAAATCCATGAGGATGGATAAGGCAACAAATCCCCAAAAATCTTTCAAAAATCCTTGAAAGAAATTAATTTAGATTTGAGGAGGAATCTAAATTTCCCCAATGAAGAGGAGTAGTTGGGAAGAGGTGAGAAAAAGTTGGAAAAGCTGAGGAAAAGCTTAAAGCAGCTTTAAAGAATCCCAAAATGGGAAGCCTAGGCTAAACAGGAAAGAAAGCATCCTGCTATTCTGGACGCAAAATTAGAAACATGCTTTGGGGAAATATGAGCTTAAATAAGCTTCTCCTAAACAGATCAGGGGTTGATCTGTTCTAGGAGGTGATCTCTGCTCGGGGGTGAGTCCTGGGAGACAAAGAGGACTCTAAGGTTAGGAGGTTGGTCATTTGCAGATTGTGGTATGTTCTGAAATTCTTGCTATTCTATTTTATGATGGTATGAATTGGCTACATATAGAAAAAAAATTAATTAAATTCTGTGATTGATATTAGTACTACATTTAACAGAGTCCATCCTAAGGCATTCACCTTCCAGATTATGTTTAGTTGTAGACCAGAAGTCCATAGAGAGAAACTCCAGAAACTCTAAACCAAGGTCAGTTTAAATCTGAAGTTACTTAGCCTCTACAGATAATTAATTACTATTTTGTTCCCTGTAGGTACAAAAGTGATATTAAATACTTAGGTGTATGCTAGGAAAATTTGTAGCAGAACTAAAGTTACATGACACAAATCCCAAATTTAATAAGGGAAAAACATTAAAATATAAAATTTGAAATTGGTGCTAGAGAAATAATATTTCTTAAAAACATTATAATATAACATTTGAAATTGGTGCTAGAGAAAGAATATTCCAGTCTATAGTTTTCTTTATATAACATTCTTATGCTTATATAATTCATTTTTTTTATTTATATGTGCATATATTTCATTCTGGAAACAAGTACATGGCCAAAGGCTTATATGAAAATTTAAAACTTTTATACAAGTATTATCGAACACCTACATGTGTATATCCAAAGGAAATAGCATATAAAAGCTTCGAATTAAAATAATAGCAATATCTATATATATGTGAAAAAAAAAGTGGGAATGTCGTGAGCAAATCTAATGGTTCATTAAAATCAACGATTATAACATAATAATTCGGGGAGGAAAACTATATATATATAAGAACCATTGATCGACGCTGCGTGGCGCACGATCCAATCATGATAACTCAAAACGATTAGTTGTCTTATTATATCGTGGCCTGGTGTTAATATAAAAACCCTCGAGCAGTACAACTATCAACGTCCTCGACGTTTTAAGGGTTATTTAATCATGAGATAGGGTGGTTTGGTTATAAAACAATGGTATATTTTAAACCTAACTCTACTACTGGCGTGCGAACCTCTACTATCCACATGCGTATCATCTATCATATGTATATTAATCCTCAGCTACAAAATGGTGATAGATAGCAGCTCGTAACAATACAACCGAAAACAATAAAGGCGTATGTAATACTACAGTCAGCCTTTACACGATGAATCGACGCGGCGCTGGTTAGGACCGCTTCACCTCTCTGGTGCAAGGTATGACAGTAGGACGGAATTAACCAGACATGCGGACATTCTAGTTCCAGTAAAGAACATTACTAACATTAAACATACCGAAACACAGAGACGTGATCGCGTAAAGGAAAGGAGGTTACCATCGGATGAGTTCGGCTTTTTCCCTGACGATGATAGCGAATCCATAGTGCCAGCTACCGCAAAGATAAGTTGCTAAAGTTAGAAGTGAGCGGTCAGAGCGCTGTGGACCATAACCACAACCGAACTACGCAACATCCAGAAATACTTAGCCATAAAAGCAGTTTAATAGTTAGCGTGGGTTCTAGATCAAACCCAGATCTAGGAAAATCAATAGACCTGAATGAAACGCTTAGATCTCTGCTACGATGTGGGCTAACTAGGGTGAAAACTGAAAATAAAGCTTTTCTTTGACAGATTTAGACGGAGAAATAGAAAACAAAATAATATACAATTTGTTAATACTAAACACACAGCAGCCCGGTAATAAGGGGAATGCTGTCTCATTGTAACGCCAAGAAAGCTTGAAATCGTCGCCAGTGCGATGGATCATAAGTTAACCATGGGGCCGGCTTAACGATAGGGGGAAAACCCGAACAAGGGGTTGTAACCTTCTTGAGGCATGTTGCGCGCAGCTTGAAAACCCGTCATCCACGTACCTGCACAATACAACTCGTAAATGAGTAAACACAACCTGACCGGAAGATATTAAACTGTATGATAGAAGATAAAGAATGATAGAAAGCCACGCAGGAACTCTCACCCATCAACCTGATCTGGTACTTTGGTATCAAATCTCCATTGAAAAATCAGTTCCCTCACTGAACGAATGGAAGTAAATGACAATGGCCCCATCCAGGATGAGACTCCCTGAAACCTGAGCTGGTTAAATATAGATACTACCGCTCAGAGGAATACATGCGTGTATGCCGCCGAGGCAAGACAATGGAAGGGTATGAGAAACCCTAATTCCACTGCCCTAGGCGTGCAGAGCATCCCAAGGTCGATTGGACCCCAACTCAGCTTTATTGGCAGCTAGGTACCCGGAGATGTGAAAACAAATACAAATTAGGTGCTGAACCTGCATTATTCAGCTTGCACAGTACCTAGCCGAACAGAAAAGCGCACCAAAAATCTACACGTAACACACAAGTATGAGGAGGGAGCTATAAGGGCGGCGCTGGGTACTCAAACTGCCTGTGTGCAACGCCGTCCCTGCATATCAAAATATGAAACCCACACGTTACACCAACACAGTACTATTGACCCAAAGGAATAGAAAAACGCGTCGCTGGTAAATTTGAAACAGGCGGATATATGCATTCAGGTACAAACTGAGAACTTATCAAGCTCTGACTCTACAAGTTAGAAACCGGGTAGAAACTTAATACCACGCCTTCGGAACGTAAGATTTGAGTTAGGTATATCTGAATAGAAAATGGTGACTCACGTAAAAGGCTATTCAACATATAGTCATAACCATCCTTAAATCCTAGTTACGTGGCACAAACATCGCAGAGTTTTCGTTGGGTAAACCAATGGTTTCGTCGCGGTCAATACCTCGACCTACACAGCGTCTAGAATGTACCCATGTATTATATATAATTGTGATAGTTCAAAGGGTTGGCGAGATAGCATTATATCATGTTGAATACACGCGTGGAAAAAAATCAATCATAATATCAAATGGGAATATAATGATGGTTATAGTGAGACGACTTCAATAATAACATATAATGGAAAATGTCGTGCCTATATCTAGGCGTATAGATTCTGTTTATATATGAGTACATTCGATAAAGGTTTAGATATACCTGATATATACTTATCTATGGTGATTTATATATATATATATATATATATATATATATATATATATGTAACGAACTATATATATGGGGATCCCATGATAATGACAAGAGGGTATTAATATATCTATATACCGGTGGATCCAAAGAGATATGTATGAGATCTATAGTTGAAGTTAAAGATAGAGGTGTTAACTATATATATATATGTTAGGTGATGTCCTTGAAGAGTCAGTATGTACATCGAGTCCATGATTATATTAGGTATAGAAAAGAATAATGTCTCTTGGTAATATAAGGAGATATAGAAATATATACACTTGGTGGAAAGTTATACAGTGGGAATGTACAATACTGTTGACAAGAGAAAGAGGCTAAGGGGTTGGAGAAACCTTAGCAAGATGGATTAGAGTTAAATATATGTGCTCATTATCCAAAAATTTTAGATGTAGACCAGGTAGATAACAAGGGAATCCAAGTATTAAAAAAAAAAAAAAAAAAAAAAAAATCTCTAACTAGAGGTGTTACAAATGGTATCGGAGCACCGGTTACAAAAATTGGGC
Source organism: Pinus albicaulis (assembly GCA_034641835.2). Classification (NCBI taxonomy): domain Eukaryota; kingdom Viridiplantae; phylum Streptophyta; class Pinopsida; order Pinales; family Pinaceae; genus Pinus; species Pinus albicaulis. Next base: position 710,808,348 of record CM076571.1, on the reverse strand, counting down.
TGTCAATTTTCTGCTCAGTACTTATTACATATTTTTTTTTTTTGAAGTTTATAAACTTTTTCTAATCTGTGTTGTAAGTGTGTACAGTTGAAATGGCTGAAGGTGAAGGGATTTATGTGGATCTGCGGGATGAGTTTGCTACTCCAGATCCCAATGCCCCAGTAATGGCCATGTTGCACAGGATGTAACGAGAATTGGCTGAACTAAGAAGCCAGAATGACATGTTGTCATCAGCTAGTAAGGAGCAGTAAAAGCTCATCAGAGACCTAACTTCCTGGAACATCCAGGAAGGCGAAGGTTCTGGAAAAAGAAAGATGGATGAGGATGCAGCTAGACATCAACATAAGCAGAAAAGAGAATTGTAGGGAGAATTTAGAAAGATCGAACCTCCCTCCTATGATGGGAAGAAGGAAGAGGATGCTGAAGCTTGGTTGCTGAACATGATCAAGTATTTCCAAGTATATGAATATGAGAGTAATCTGAAGGCCAGATTAGCTGTGTATCAGCTGCAAGGTAAGGCTACACTATTGTGGGAAGAGACAAAAATGGTGCATGCCATTGATGAAAAAACAGTTACTTGGGAAGATTTTCAGACTAAGTTCAAAATTTGTTATTTGAATGAACGTTATTATGATGATAAAGAAAAAGAATTCCATGAAATTAGACTAGGAGAACTCACTATTGATGATTTTGTCACTAATTTTACCAATTTACTGAGGTATGTTCCTTACATTAGGGAAGAAAAAGCAAAGGTTCAAAGGTTTTTGAATTGCTTACCTACCTGTAATAGGAGAAAATAGAGTTGACATTCCACATAATGGATGAAGTCAGACAGGCAAGATTATGCTATCAGCAGTTCAAAGGTAAAACTGAACAAGGGAAGAGCTGGCTGAACAAGGGTGAGTTCAAAGGTAAGAGACCAAAACCAGCATATTTACGGAATTTTGGTAGAGATCATCAAAGGAAAAAGTTCAGCAAACCAAAAGAAAGTCAAACCGCTCAGTCCCAAGTGGCTTCAAAACTAGTAGAAGGGAACAATAGAAGGGAAGGGACCGTCAAAATGAAGGAACCTCTGAAATGTTGGGGCTGTGGAGAACCCCATATGATGAGGGCCTGCCCCCATCGAAATATTCAAGGACTAGAGACTGAGGCAACAACAAATAATGACATTCGTAAAACATACCAACTATCGTTAACTTGTTTCAAAATCGGCAAGCAAGAACATCAAGCAACCATGGTGGAAATGGAGGGTAAGATTTCTCAAGACGACATCGTTTTGATTGATCCAAAAAGCTTGAGTTACATTAGTCCTGAAATTGTAGAAAAATGTAACATTAAACCTGAAAAGTTTCAGCAGTCATGGTTGGTACAGCTAGCCACTGGAACTAAGAGAAAAGTCACACATAAATTGCCCAAAACAGTAATACAACTAAATGGCTTTACAACAGAAGTAAATGTGAACATATTGCCATTAGGATCCTATGATTTGCTGATAGGAATGGATTGGATGGAAAAGAAGAAAGCTCTGATGAATTGCTGGGATAAAACTCTGCATTGTTTGGATGAGGAAGGGAAACCTTTTTCACTAAAAGGGAAACCAAAATCCATTTCAATAAGACAAATATCAGCCTTACAATTAAAAAAAACAGCTAGAAAAGGATACCAAGTATATGCAGTGCAGGTAGAAGAAATAGAACAACAAACTGAGGAAGAGTTACTGGATGCTATACCAGTCATCAGAGAATTTAAGGAAGTTTTTCCAAAGGAAATCCCTCAGCTTCCCCCCAAAAGAGAGATTGATTTCTCAATCGATCTGGTACCAGAGTAATAATCGTTTCCCAGCACCTTATCGAATGAGCCCTCCTGAGTTAATGGAACTGAAAATGCAATTACAGGAATTGTTAGAAAAAGGGTATATCAGACCAAGTGTGTCTCCTTGGGGAGCCCCAGTTTTATTTGTGAAAAAGAAGGATGGAACTTTTAGAATGTGCATTGACTATCGTCAATTGAACAAATTGACCATTAAGAATAGATATCCACTTCCTAGAATTGATGATCTTTTTGATGAAGTGAGAGGAGCCTCAGTTTTTTCCAAGATAGACCTAAGGACTGGTTATCACCAGCTTAAAATTAAAGAAGAAGACATCAGCAAAACAGCATTTCGAACCAGGTATAGAAATATATACACTTGGTGGAAAGTTATACAGTGGGAATGTACAATATTGTTGACAAGAGAAAGAGGCTAAGGGGTTGGAGAAACCTTAGCAAGATGGATTAGAGTTAAATATCTGTGCTCATTATCTAAAAATTTCAGATGTAGACCAGGTAGATAACAAGGGAATCCAAGTATAAAAAAAAAAAAAATAATAATAAAAAAATAAAAAATAAAAAATAAAAAATAAATAAAAAAAATCTCTAACTAGAGGTGTTACATATATATTTAATAGTCCAATTCTTTCCATTCGAATGGGAGGTGTTGATGTTGTACTAGGAGTTCAATGGTTACAATCTTTAGGGATGGTAGCTTTTAATTTTCAAGAACTTTTCTTGAAATTTATTTCAAAAGGAAAGGAAGCCAAATTACGAGGTATCGCAGGGAAGCTAGGAAAGATAATAAGCTCTAATGTCATGTAAAAGCTTATGAAGAAAGAACAACGAGGCGTAATTGCACAATTATGCTCACTAGAAGTTCCAACATCAAAATCATCTATTTTTCCAAATCTCCAAAAAGGCTTGGATAAAAATTCCAACGTGTTTGAAACTCCCAAAGGAATCCCACCTATTCGTGATCATGACCATGCTATTCATTTCATTCCAGGAAATGTTGCTCCAAACATCAGGCCTTATAGATATCCTTATGTCCAAAAGAGTGAAACTAAAGATATGATTGTAGAAATGTTAGAGGTTGGTACAATTCAACCTAGTCAAAGTTCTTTCTCTGCTCGAGTGATATTGGTGCATAAGAAGGATGGATCATGGCACATGTGCTCGGATTATAGGGAGCTCAATAAGCTCACTATTAGAGATAAATTTCCCATTCCTGTGATTGATGAATTATTGGATGAATTACATGGAGAAATCTATTTTACCAAGTTGGATCTTCGTTCAGGATATCATCAAATTAGAATGAAGACTGAAGATATTCCAAAAACAACATTTTGAACTCATGAGGTTCATTATCAGTTTTTGGTCATGCCTTTTGGCCTTATCAATACACCTTCTACATTTCAAGGGTTAATGAATTCCATTTTCAAATCCTTCCTTAGAAAATTTGTGCTAGTATTTTTTGATGATATACTAATCTACAATAGGTCTTGAAAGGATCATGTTCAACAGCTTGACAGGGTGCTCAAACTATTGGAGGAGAAACAATTATATGCAAAAACATGCAAATGTTTCTTTGGAGTACAAGAGGTGGAATATCTGGGTGATATTGTATCTCATGAACGTGTTAAGGTAGATCCTAACAAAATTAAATCCATTAAGGAATGGAAAGTCCCCACAACCATAAAGCAATTGCGAGGATTTCTCAGGTTAACAGGGTATTATCACAAGTTTGTTAAGAATTATGGGAGAATAGCAACACCTCTAATAACATTATTGAAGAAAGATGCATTTTCATGGACTCCTGAAGCAACTAAGGCTTTTGAACATATTAAAAAGAAAATGTCCCTAGCATCGGTCTTATACACGCCAGACTTTAGAAATTCCTTTATTCTAGAATGTGACGCCTCAGGAAAAGGAATTGGTGTTGTTTTAATGCAAGAAGGAATACCCATTTCTTTTGAAATTTTTCCAATCAAAGGAAAGTATTTCTATAAAGATATCTATGAGAAGGAAGTGTTAGAAATACTACATGCACTAAAGAAATGGCGACCTTACCTAATGAGAAGACACTTCAAGGTAAAAATTGATCATGATAGTATTAAGAAATTTTTGGAGCAAAGACTATATTCAGAAGAGTAGCAAAAATGGCTCACAAAGATGTTGTGTTATGACTTTGAAATCATCTCCAAAAAAAGGAAGCTAAATGTTGTTGCAGATGCACTCTCAAGAAATAATGAAGAAGTGGAAACATTGATTTGTGCCATTTATATTATCCAACCAGAGTGGATAACTGAAGCAAGGGATGAATGGAAGAAGGATGAAGAAGTGTGGACACTCATTCAAAAGTTGTAGCAAGATCCTAGTACACCTGATACATTTAGTTGGAAAAATGATTCCTTTTGGTACAAAGATCGCTTATATCTTTGTAAGAATTCCCAAATAAAACAAAATATTCTTTTGGAATTTCACACTTCTCCTTTAGGAGGACACTTAGGACTTTTAAAAACTTACCATAGGGTGAAGAAATAATTTTTTGGAATGGCCTTAAGTCTGATATTCAAAAGTTTGTGGTAGAATGTTTGGTTTTCCAGCAAAATAAAGTTGAGACAATTAAGACCCGGGGTCTTCTACAACCTTTATCCATTCAAAGTCAACGTTGGGAGGATATCTCAATGGATTTTATCACAGGTTTGCCTAAGTCTGAAGGAAAGAGTGTCATCATTGTGGTACTTGATAGACTTACCAACTATGCACACTTTTGTGCATTATGTCATCCATTTAAAGCAATTACAGTTGCTACTAAATTTATGGAAACAATTCAAAATCTACATGGATACCCAAAGATTATTGTAAGCGATAGAGATCCCATTTTTACTGAAAATTTTTGGATGAAATTATTTTCTTGTTTGGGTACTCAACTCGCTCATAGCTCATCTTATCATCCTCAATCCGATAGTCAAACGGAGATAGTGAATAAATGTTTGAAAGGATATCTTCGTTGTTTTGTATCTAATAAAAAAACACAATGGATCAAGTTCTTACCTCTTGTTGAATGGTGGTATAACACTTCCTTCCATACTACAGCAAAAATGACCCCATTTATGGCACTTTATGGATATCATCCACCGTCCATCACATCATCTTTAAGAGAAAATTCTAAGGTTCAAGCTATGGAAGATCACATCGAGCATCAATAAGAAGTTCTCGAACTCTTAAAGGATAACCTAAATTTGGCACAAAATCGAATGAAACAACAAGCAGATTAACATCGCAGCGAGAAAATTTTTGACGTAGAAGACTAGGTATATTTACGTCTACAACCATACAAACAAATTTCCTTCAAGAAAGATAAGAAGGATGATAAATTATCGCCAAAGTATTACGCTCCTTACAAGGTGTTGCAAAATATTGGTACTATGGAATACAAATTGGAGCTTCCTTCTTCTTCCAGAGTGCATCCAGTTATCCATGTTTCATGCTTAAATAAATTTATAGGTAAAAAACTTCCTGTTCAAACAATATTGCCAGAAATTGATGAGGAAGGAAAAATCATATTGGAACCTGAAGAAATCATGGAAACAAGAACTTGAAAGCTACGAAATCGATCAATTTCAGACTATCTCATCAAGTGGAAGAACTTACCCCCTAAAGATTCTTCATGGGAGGATGAGAATTTATACAGAAGCACCCAAAGCTACTCAAACATTGAGGACAACATTTTTTGCAAGGAGAGGGGCATGTTAGGTCTCTATATTACTAGTGTAGTCCCTTATTGTTTTTAGTGTAGATCCCTTATTGTTATTGTTGTCCCTTGTAACCCCAATATTGGTATTATTTTTCCCTTACATTATTATTGTTAGGTCAGGGAGGATTATATTGTGATCCCTTAGACTCCTATATATAGAAGGAGGTTTTGTCACTTGTATCATCTAAGAATTGTTCATTTATGTAATGTAAAGGAGGTTTTCCCCTCAAAGTAGCTTATTTCTAAGGCGTTTATCTCTCTTTTCTTCTATTTTTCGAGTTGGTTTCATAATAAATTATGTCTATAAAATTTTGTTAAGTTTTGAAACTACGGAAAGAATATAGGTTTGACAGAAAAAGGTGATTTTTTCTAGAATTTTGTCTATCAAATTTTTTTATGATTCAAAGTTATAATTTATTTAAAATTCAAAATAATTTAGAGAAAAATGAGCAAAAGACATAATTATTGCAAGGTGGAAATTATTTAAGATATATATTATCCAAGAGGTGTTTAATATATATATTATAGATTTTTTAGAATTAAAATTTTTCCATTCGAATCCTAATTCGAAGTTGGTAACTATGGTTATAAAGAGATTCAAAATCATATGTATGGTTAGATGTAATGTAAGATTGTATGTAAACAATTTTAGTGTTAGCTCAATTGTAATAATTAATGTCCTTGTAATAATTATCTCTCTCTCTTAACCGAGTTATATTTATGAACACTAAAAAAATGTATGGTAAATAAATAAAAATATAAAGAAATAGGAGGTCTAGTAAATAAATAAAACCTCTTTTTATACTTACTCGAGAGGTATGGTATATAAATAAAAATATATATAAACTAGAGGTATGGTGAATAACTAAAACACCTTTTTATATTGACTCCATAAACCTATTTTTATTTTAAAATGCACAAAACGAGGGTAGGGACAAGTTAATATTGATACCATGGGCTAAATGCCATGGGTCAAATACCATATTTACAAAATAGGTATGGTAAATAAATAAATATAAAAGAGGTATAAAGAAGTATGGTAAATAAATAAATATAAAAGACTTACAAAGAGGTATGGTAAATAAATAAAAATATATGAAATAAGATTAAAAATCAACATCTAATTATATACCAATCATATGGGCGAAAAACCATGGTAAATAAAAGAGTTATCGTAAATAAATAAAAATATAAATAAACCAGAGCTAAGGTAAATAAATAAAACCTCTTTTCATATATAAGTTTTATTTAGGTGAAGCCTATGGGCCAAATTATTATTAATATCATGCCAAAAAAAATACTATAAACCCTAATATTATATTAAAGGATTAATATTATTATTACCATTAAATATAATATTCATATTAATATATTATAATATTAGTATTAAATTTAATAACTTTGGTTTAATACAATATTAAACTTGTTATATTATAATATTAAACCCAAGGGGTTAAATATTATAAACCCTAGGGATTGATAAACCAAAATTATTAATATTTAAAAATCAATGGATTGATAAACCCAAGATATTAATATTAAAAATCCAAGGATTGATATTATAAACCCAATGGAATAATAAACCCAATGGTTTAATACTAAAAATCCTAGGTATTGTAAACCTAAGGGATTAATATTATAGATTCAAAGGATATAAATGCTAAGATAAATTTTATAAACCCTAAAATAAACATTAAACCCCAAGATCAATATTATAAACCTTAGTGTTGATATTATAAACGAAAGGGATTAAAAGAACCTAAGGGAATAACATTAAACCGTAAGATTATTATTAAACCCTAAGAATAATAAACCACGCGTGCTATAATAATTATCATAACACCTGAAAGAAAAATGACCAAAACATCTTTTCCACAATTACCCTGGTTAGTCATCCCAAAAAGACATCACTTCATTTGATATTTACGAAAAAATGGAAAATTAATATGTCAAGGAAAATATTGATTTTATAACCAGGAAATGTGGCATTTTTGTCAAACAATTCATAGGTTTAAGGAGACAAAAAGTCCAAAAATAGGGAAAGAGGTGTCTAAAACATCCTTAAATATTGCACCCAACACCTATTCTTTTAATAAATGAAATTTATTTTCCTGCAACATGACATATATGATTGAGGACTACTCTTCAACTCAAAAATATAACAAGTAGATTATTGTTCTTTAACCTCCAGACTGCAAACCATGCCATAGTCATTCACTAATGATATGGAAGCCCTAATCAAATACCTTTATCCACGATAATACTGGTTGCTCTACATTGGTCGGAAACTTGGGAGCTTCACTAAATTTCCAGTGATGAAAATATTCTATGAATGCATTATTAAAAATTAGAAGATAATCTGATGAATTATAGATAAGATACTACTAAATTTTTTCTTCACACATCTACTAGAATGGGTAACATCTATATTTTTTAAATTTTCTTCAAGGAAGTATATACTAAAAATTCTTGAAACTATCATTTTTGGTAATGCTTGACGAGTAAGTTTCTAGAAAAGAATAATGAGGGGGACATCTAAAAGATGTTGCAGATATTTAGTAGACATTCCAAAATTATGGTCTCCCTACATTTCCCTTGTTTGTTATGAAAAAAACTCACAAAATAGAAGAAAATAGAGATCAACGACTTAGAAATCATCCACTTCGAGGGGGAAACCTGTTTTACATTACATAAATGAACAATTTTTGGATGACAAAAATGTTAAAACCTCCTTTCTATATATAGGAGTACATGGGGTCACAATATAATCCTATCATACCTAAAAATAATAATGTAAGGGCACAATAATACAATAGTGGGCTATTATGGGGCACAATAATAGCAATACAGGGACTACAGGGGTACACCAATAACAATAAGGGGGCTACACTAACAAAAATAAGGGAATACACTAGTAATATAGGGCCCTAACATGCCCCTCTCCTTCTAAAAAGTGTTTTCCTCAACACTTCAGTAGTTCTAGATGCTTCTATATAAAATCCTCATCCTCTTATGTGGAATCTTGAGTGGGTAAGTTCTTCCACTTGTTTTCACTATTTCTTAAGGTTCCAATATGATTTTTCCTTCATGATCAAATTCTGGAAATATTGTTTAAACCAGAAGTTTGTCACCTATAACCTTATTTAACCATGAAACATGGAAAATTGGGTGCACTCGGGAAGATGCAGGAAGCTCCAATTTGTATGCCATAGTACCAATCTTTTGCAACACCTTGTAAGGATCATAGTACTTTGTTGATGATTTATTATCCTTATTAGCTTGCTTGAGGGACATTTGTTTGTAAATTTTTTTTGTATGGTTGTAGCCATAACAAAACTTCTCTCATTGCGATGTTGATCTGCCTATTGTTTCATTTGATTCTGTGCTAGATTTATGTTATCCTTCAAGAGTTGGAGAACTTTTTGTTAGTGCTCGATGTGATCTTCCATTTCTTGAACCTTAGAATTTTCTCTTAAAGATGATGTGATGGACATCGAATTATATCGATAAAGTGTCATAAATGGGGTCATTTTTATTTTAGTGTGGAAGGAAGTGTTATACCACCATTTAGCCAAAGGTAACCAATTGACCCATTTTTTATGTTTATCAAATACAAAGAAACAAAGATATCATTCCAAACATTTCTTAACTATCTCATTTTTCCCATCGTATTGAGGATGATAAGATGAGCTATGAGCTAGTTGATTACCCAAACAAGAAAATAATTCCGTCCAAAAATTTCCAGTAAAAATGGGATCTCTATTGCTTACAATAATCTTTAGGTTTCCATGTATCTTTTGAATTATTTCAGTAGCAACTGTAATAGCTTTAAATGGATGCGATAATGCACAAAAGTGTGCATACTTGGTAACTGTATCAACTACCACCATGATGACACTCTTTCCTTTAGACTTTGGTAAAACTATGATAAAATCCATTGAAACCTCATCCTAATGTTGATTTGTAATGGATAAAGGTTGTAGCAGACCTGGGGTCTTAATTTTCTCAACTTTATTTTGCTAGAAAACCAAACATTCTTCCACAAAATTTTGAATATCAGCTTTAAGACCATCCCAAAAAAAATATTTCTTCACCCTGTGATAAGTTTTTAAAAAGCTCGAGTATCCTCCTAAGGGAGAGGTGTGCAATTCCAAATGAATCTTTTGTTTTAGTTGGGAATTCTTACAAAGATATAAGCGATCTTTGTACCAAAAGGAATCATTTTTCCAACTAAATTTATCAGATGTACTGGGATCTTGCTGCAACTTTTCAATGAGTGTCCATACTTCTTCTTCATTCTCTCATTCCTCCCTTGCTTCGGTTATCCAATATGGTTGGATAATAGAAATGACACAAAGCAATTCTTCCACATCCCCATGCTTTCTTGAGAGTGCATCTGCAACAACATTTAGCTTCCCTTTTTTGTAGATTATTTCAAAGTCATAACCCAACATCTTTGTGACCCATTTTTGTTTCTCTTCTGGAGACAGTCTTTGTTCCAAAAATTATTTAAGACCATCATGATCATTTTTTACCTTGAAGTGTCTTCCCATTAGGTAATGTTGCCATTTCTTTAGTGCATTTAGTATTTTCAATATTTCCTTCTCATAAATAGATTTATGTAAATACTTTCTTTTGATTGGATGGCTTTCAAAAGCAACAGGTCTTCCTTCTTGCATTAAAACAACACCAATTCCATTTCCTAAGGAATCACATTCAAAAATAAAGGTTTTTTTGAAGTCTATTGTAGCTAAGATCAATGCTTAGAACATTGTGTCCTTCAAATTGTGATATTCCTAAATTAGCATGCAGCTGATTAGAATAATAATTTTTCTCTTGACACCTAGTTAGATGAATAAATGGGTAAGGAGGCCCATAAATATCTTAAGTAGGCATAAAATCCCTCTTAATGTTAATAGGGGTCATTTTCATAGCTGGATAAAGCACCCTCATGTGTGAACAAGGGCTAATGCATGTCGACAAGGTCAATTTTGACCAAGTCAACAACACTAATATGGGAGGAGTGGATCATCAATAAAGATAACCTAGTATGAATATGGATCAGTTTAGATAAATAGAATAAAGACACCTTGGATGTGAGAGGAGATAATGCATGAAGAATAAATCAAGGTTGACCAAATCAAACAACATTGTAAATAGAAAAGTGGAACTAGTGGAGACAGGGTAATTTTGGAGGAGAAGCCTTTGCATGGAAGTAACCTCATAAATGGGTGGGACGCATGGTGGGGAAGCTCATCAAGTATATAATGGAGGGAATAAAATCCATATGAGGAGGATTGGAGAATATGATTTTATGATCGATTCTATTTATACTTATTTCATGCTTCATCTATTTAGCTAATTTTTCTATATTGTTTAGTATAAGGGTTTTCTCATGCGAGAATTCCCCACTCTTTCTTCGAGGACTCGTTGAAGGAATCATAGAGGAGAATTATAGACTTAATTTCCACTATCCAGCACTTGGCCAAGCAGTCACCTACAACCACAGCATATTCCCTTGGAGAAACTGCGTTATTTTACATGGTGTTGCAGTGGAAGGGTTTAAATCCCTGTTTTATGAGCTAGTTTCCCAGAGGGAGTATCAGCCTTTCTCCCGGAAAGCTAGTAGGATGATCTACAACCATTTCTTTGTATTATCAGCCATATTTATGTAGTTCTTCAGCCATACACCATGATTCAGACATAGATCTGCAACATATGCTTCTTGTATCTCATATCTAGCAAGAAACCCTTGCCAGGTTATCTTGGATTTGTGTAAAAGAGACTAGATCTTAGTTTTTGAGCTTTATTGATTAATATATTAGCATATCCATTTGTATCTATATTTTTGGAGTATAAATCCTCATTAAAATACTCTGTCATTTTCTTCATTATTTCTATGTTGCAGTATTCATGGGGTTGCAGTGTTTTTTAGGTTGTTTTGGGCTTGGGAGGCCTGTTTACCTAGGCTATAATGATTTTTTTCTGATATCCTTATATATTTGATTGATATAATGTATAAAATAAGGGATCCATGGGTTTTACTTAACTTTTGTAGCATAATTTTCTAAAAAAATCTTTTCCGGTGCCTCTATTGCTGATTTTCCCATTTTGGAATATTACAGTGGTATCAGAGCTCTAATATTGGCTCAGCCTGTGTACTTCAACCATTATGTCATCTAAGGAGTCTTATCATGGGAAGGAGAGGATATTTAAAATATTTCAAGGCAAAACCTTATTGTATGGGTGGGATGATTTCTAAAAACTTATTCTTAAAACTTTGCAGTGCATTATAAAATACATCAAAGAAATGAGGAGGGAAAGTCAAGAAGATCCCTCAAAAATATTTGTACATGAGGAAAGCTCCAGTTCCTCATATTATGGGTGTGAGAATTCAGCCACAACATCAGATTTATAACACTCTACCATGATGATGGTCACAACAAGTGAGATGGAGGAAGGAGATGTGCCAAAGAAGAAGACTCTTGGTGATTATTTGCAAGAGTATGAATCTCAATCTAAGAGGTTCAAATATCAACTAAAATTCCATGGGTTTTGCAAGATCAAGGAGGAAAGAAGCACAAGGTGCAAGCAGCATGATATGGGTAGATTCTTTCTATCTACTTTTTATGGTTCACCTAAATGTTCAGCTAGGGCTTGGGTGAAGGAGCTAGACACATATTTACAGCAACACCAAGTTTCAAAAGAGGAAGCCATTAAAGTAGCAGTGCTGCATCTTGAAGGTAAGGCTTATGCTTGGTGGTTGTTTGAATCCTTTTCATTAAAGAATGAAAATACATCTACGTATGCAAGGGTCACTAGGAGAGTAGTGGAAAGGTTTGATGAAAAATATTCTAAAACACCTTTAGTGGAGCTAATCAAACCAAAACAAACAAAACCTTTGCATGAGTTGGAAAGATATTTTATACCAACTCCATTTCAAAAAAATATTAAGGGGAAGGAAAACTTGTATGATACCTTTCCAAGGGCAAAGTCCCCAATGCATGAAGAACTTTCTTCTCAAAAGAAATACATGGAGATTCCTCCTTCAAGGGAAGTCCAAGATCTAGGGCCTCTCATTTTTGATGAGCTATTCTCAAATATTGATGAGGAGAAAGAGCATGAAGGAAGTAATAGCACTGTCACTTCAAAAGAAGAACCATCACCACATGGGGATGGGCATGAAGCTATTGCTTCAATAAGAGGAGCTTTTGCATCTTTGCAAATGATTTCCAAGGAGCATCATGTGACAATAGTGATGGGCTGCAACTCCTTGATCAAAAGAGGAGAAGAAAAATTGGGTCAGCATCAAAAGATGATGAGCATGCACCCTTGTTTATTTCAAGGGGTTTCTATTCAGGAGAAGGGGGATGATTTATGCAGTGAAGGGAGGGACAAATAAATCCACTCATTCATACAATCCACTTCAGATTTTGATGTCTCTTTGCATGGAGGCATTCCACAATGGAGACCCCCTGATTGGAAGATGAATAAAGAGTTCTCTCAACTTGATGCAACATTTATATATTTGGCTAAGGAAGGAGCCTTGGGAGGAGCTATCACAGGGCTGAGAACATTTGATGGATTCCAAAGGGAGATGACCAATTTTCTGAGTTGGACATTTCCATCACCCACTCAGCTATTTGCGTTGGAAGATGACTCAAATATCTATGATGACATGAGCATGGTGTCAAATGGCCACTCCATAGCTTTGGAGCAGCAAATGATACTCCTACACATAAGGAATATTTCTGAATATGACAAGAGGGTATTAACACTCTTGCATGCATTAGCCAAACTATGGAATTTTTGGAGGAAAAAGACCTTTCAAGAGAAGGTTGACTTCCATATACTTCAATCTTGTCTTGACCAAGATCAGCTGCAAGAGGGGCATCAAAGGTGGAATGATATTACTGCAACATGTGGCTTTGGCATTGAGCATGTCAAAGAGGAGAGTTATCATATGACAGGTACTTCATTTCATATTTCTACAGCACTGTCATTTTTGGGAAACATAGATCCATATTGGGAGTCCCAACTATTGGTATAATATTCTAAGGACCTCTTCACATGTAAGGTTCTTAATGGGAAAATTATAGATGGGAGGTATAAAGTAGTTGATGGAGTCATTTATTTGTATGATCAGATCTATTTGAATATATGCTCAAAGCTCAAGGATAAATTACTATATGTAGCCTATGAGATCTTACTTTCCAATCCCACTAGTTTCATTAGAACATACTGTACTACCTTGGAGGGATTCATGTGGGAAGAATTCAGACAGGAGATGCACTATCATATGAGGAAGTGCATATTTTGTATGGAGGTTAAGGAGAAACATAACAGTTGGGAAGAGTAATCATCACCACCTCCTTACTCATTGGCTATGAGAGGGAGCTCATCCATGAGCTACCTCATTGATTTCAACCAAGTGTATAGTAAGGGTTGTATTTATGAACATCATGATGTATTTACTATATACCTGCATTTTCTTGACACTCATGTGTAGGGCATTAGTCCGAGAGGAGGCACCTCTTCTTATTGGCTTCATGGACTACTTGGGGTCATGAAAAATGATGATGTTGAATATTCCCTAGAAGATTTTGGGGAGATGATGTATTCTTCATGGTGTGATTCCTTAACAGCAACCATTAAACACCTTCTCCAAGAATACAAGAAGAGTGGGGCAACAAACAAGTGGTGGGAGAAATACTTTTTCGATCATTGTCCTTCTCTTTTACTACACATGGTCACTAGCATGACTTTGATTATGATTCCATATGTTGATGATGCTCTTATATTTTTTGGCAACATGGTTGGAGTGAAGGCCCATTGGGTGGATGTGTCCATGGGGAATGAAATTTCCCACACCTTTTATGATTAATACTTCAAGGGGAGCATGGGAGATGATATGGAAACTACAGTAGATCACTTGTTTCCTTATGAAGTCGTCCATATGATTTTTGGGAGCACTTGGGACATGCCTCTCATGAGCATTTGGGAGGAGATTTTCTATGAATTACCAAGCTGGAAGGTGATTCATTTCATTCGGATGATAGCATGGAGGTGGGAGTCTCTCATTTGGAATAAGGTCCCCTATGCTTGTCATCAATTCTACCTTGAGGAGGCCATTGAACAACAAGAATGTTTCCATATATACCTTCCATTTTCTCATAATGAGAGCCATTTGGTTTATCCAACAAAGACTAACTTTCACATTTGGGAGGAACCATTGGGAGACAAAAAATTTGTAGAGTATCTGAAGCAATCGTGGAGATTATTGGATGAGAAGGCCATAAGAGGAGGAGGAGAAATTTTGAAGTACCCTTGCAATTTCTTGAGGACAAGCAACATTTTGGAGGGGAATATTGTAATATTCCTAAATTAGCATGCAAATAATTGGAATATTAATTTTTCTCTTGACACCTAGTTAGATGAATAAATGGGTGAGGAGGCCCATAAATATCTTAAGTAGGCATAAAATCCCTCTTGATGTGAAAATGGGTCATGTTCTTAACTGGATAAAGCACCCTCATATGTGAAAAAGGGCTAATACATGTGGACAAGGTCAAGTTTGACCAAGTCAACAACACTAATAATGGAGGAGTGGATCATCAATAAAGATAGCCTAGAATGAATATGGATCAGTTTATATAGTTATAATAAAGACACGTTAGATGTGAAAGGAGATAATTCATGATGACTAAATCAAGGTTGACCAAGTCAAATAGCACTGTAAATAGAAAAGTGGAACTAGTGGAGACAACATAATTTTCGAGGAGAAGCGTTTCCATGGAAGTAACCTCATAAATGGATGGGACCCATGGTGGGAGAGCTCATCAAGTATATAATGGAGGGAATGGAAGCCATATGAGGAGGATTGGAGAATATGATTTTATGATTGAGTCTTTTTATACTTATTGCATGCTTTTGTTGTTTACCTAAGTTTGTTGTACTGTTTAGTACAAGGGTTTTTTGATGCGGGAATTTCCCACTCTTTCTTGGAGGACTTGTTGAAGGAATCCTAGAGGAACATTCTGAACTTCATTTACACTATCCGGCACTTGGCCAAGTAGTCACCTATAGCCACAACACAGTCCCTTGGAGGAACTGTGTTATTTTACATGGTGTTGTAGTGGAAGGGTTTAAACCCCTGTTTTATGAGCTAGTTTCCCAAAGGGAGGATCAACCTTTCTCTCGGAAAGCTAGTAGGAGGAGCTACAAACATTTCTTTGTATTATCAGCCATATTTATGTAGTGCTTCAGCCATAAAATTTGATTCAACCATATATCTGCAACATATGCTTCTTCTATCTCATGTCTAGCAGGAAACCCTTGCTGGGTTATCTTGGATTTGTGTAAAAGAGACTAGATCTCAGTTTTTGAGATTTATTGATTAATATATTATCAAATCCATTTGCCTCTCTATTTTTGGATTATAAACCCTCATTAAAATATGCTATCATTTTCTTCAGTATTTCTATGTTGCAATAGTCATTGGGTTGTAGTGTTTTTTAGGTTGTTTTGGGCTTGGGAGGCATTTTTAGCTAGGATATGATGATTTTTTTATGATATCCTTCTATATTTGATTGATATAATGTATAAAATAAGGGATCCATGGGCTGTAATTAACTTTTGTAGCATAATTTTCTGAAAAATATGTTTTTGGTGCCTCTATTGCTGATTTTCCCATTTGGTAATATTACAAAGATGTTCAAAGGCCTTAGTTTCTCTAGGAGTCCACAAAAATGCATCTTTCTTCAATAATGTTGTTATATGTGATGTTATTCTCCCATAATTATTAATAAGCTTGCGACAATACCCTAATAACCTGAGAAATCTTCACAACTGCTTTATGGTGGTGGGGAATTTCCACTCCTGAATAGATTTAATTTTGTTAGGGTATACCTTAACACCCTCCTGAGATACAATATGACCCAGATATTCCACCTCTTGTACTCCAAAAAAAAATTTGGAGGTTTTTGCATATAATTGTTTCTCCTCCAATAGTTTGAGCATCTTTTCAACATGTTGAACATGATCATTTGAAGACCAGCTGTAGATTAGTATATCATCGAAAAATACTAACAAAAATTTTCTAAGGAAGGGTTTTGAAATGGAATTCATCAACCCTTGAAATGTAGAAGGTGTAATTGTAAGGCCAAAAGGCATGACCAAAATCTCCACAATGACCCTCACGAGTTCGAAATGATGTTTTGAGAATGTCTTTAGTCTTCATTAAAATTCGAAGATATCTTGAACAAAGATCCAATTTGGTGAAATAAATTTCTCCATGTAATTCATCCAATAATTCATCAATCACATGAATGGGAAATTTATCTTTGATGGTGAGCATATTGATCTCCCTACAATCCAAACACATGCGCCATGATCCATCCATATTTTGCACCAACACTACTAGAGCAGATAAAGAAGTTTGACTAGTTTGAATTATACTAGCCTCTATCATTTCTGCAACCATACGTTCAATTTTTCTCTTTTGGACATAAGGATATCTGTAAGGCCTGATGTTTAGAGGAACACTTCCTAGAATCAAATGAAAAGCATGATCATGATCACAAATAGGTGGGAGTCCTTTGGGGGTTTCAAACACCTTGGAATGATTGTCCAAGACTTTTTGGAGATCTAGAGAAATAGATGATTTTGATGTTGGAACTTCTAGTGAGCATAATTGTGCAATGACACCTCGTTGTTTTTATTCAGAAAATTTCCCATGACATTAGAGATTTATATCTTTCCTAGATTACCTTTTATATCCTGTAATTCAACTTCCTTTCCTTCAAAATAAAAAATAAAGAAAAGTTATTGAAAATTAAATCTATCGTCCCCAAATATTGTAACCATTGTACTCCTAGTACAACATCATAACCACCCATCGCAATGGAGAGAATTGGACTATTCAATACATATTACCCCATGGTTAGTTTGATATTATGGAACTTTCCAGAGCAATTTATAGTTCCTCCATTTTCCACCATCACTTGACACTCTGACACTGGGTATAGGAAGCGATTCAATTCCTTGGCTACCTTAAAATAAATAAAATTATGGGTACTACTCGAATCAATAAGCAAAATTACATTTTTCTTCTTGATATGTCCTTCTATTGTGAGAGTTTTGGGAGTCGTAATTCCTTCCAATGAATTACAGGATATGGTTGGATTCATTACTTCTTCCTCCAGGGTTGGTTCCTTGTGCATATCCTCTTCTTATGAAGTTTCTTGTTCCTTTTCTTCCTCTTCAAAATCTATGTAAATAATTTCTTCTCAGCACACTTATGACCTTTAGTGTATTTTCTATAACAACTATACCAAAGCCCTTTTTCTCTTTTTTCTTTCAGTTTTTGTTGTGTATTCCTTGTAGGTTTTGGAAGTCTAGGAGTAGAAACACTTCCATATTTTTAGTTTTGACTGGTAGGCTTCCTTGTCGCCATAATTTGATTTCAATTTTTTTTTCCAACCTGAATGTCTTCTCCAATTTATAAGGTTCCCGAAGGAGAATCTCATGTTCGATGTTATCCTTTAGAGTCCCTATGAATACATCAATCCCTATGAATCATTTGAGATAATATTTCTTGTATGCACATGCAAGAACATTAATTTGAAATTTCAATGGATTTTTGGAATTATGATGTACGTATTGTCCTTGATGGAAACCCACTTGTAGCATGATAAAAATGTGTTGACGTGATGGTAATAGGATGAGTACATAGGCTATTTCATTTGTGAGAGAGAAAGAAATACTAGTCCATGATAGAGGAATCGTGAAGGGAAAGTTTCAAGAAATATACACAAGTTCAGTGAACCCTAGTCATGTGTATACACAAACTTGATTAAGTGAAGTTGCATATACCCAGGTTCAATGAATCCAATTCGTGTACGTACGTAGGTTATATGAAGTAAAGTAATGTATACACAAGTTTGGTGAAGGAAAGTCGTGTACACACGTGGGTATAATGAAAAAAGGGTGCATACATTTCGTGCACTATGGTTTACTAAATACCAAGGGTACTTACCATGGTATTAGCCCATAATAATAAGCATAGTAACAACTATTTGATCTCGTCCAACATTACCACCAGAACTATTGTGGTTTTGGATCATGGTATTGGCTAAGGCTCAAAATATATAAGGAGGTGAAGATCAAAGTGCTAAGTGTGTTTGAGCAAGGGTTTTTTATGAATACTTCAATCTGAAGTATATTTGCATTGTATGGGCTATAATTGACGAGTTGATCTGAAATAATTATGCACCGATAATTACAATGATGGATCAGGATCATGAGACATGAAATGACTTTCCATTGTATGATTTTCTCATGGATTGACCATACCTGAGCCTTGACGCATGTTTTTAACTTTGAATGTTGTGATCTGGGTCTGTCTACAGTTCTGAAGGGTTGCATAATTTTAGGTCAAAATTTGCAGATTTGTACGCAGGTTGGCCTTGATAAAGTCATGTATACACATGGGTTCGATTCTTCAAGGTCACGTACATAAAGGAATGGTTTCTGCTTATAATATGATGGGTCAATCATATCATTGCTGATGTATTTCTTTAATCTGTCAATGATGTATTCATCTTGATCTGGGTTTAGTGACAATGTCTGAAGAAAAACTATTTGAATGATGAGTTGAAATTGGGTGCATGTTGATAAGTTGAGAAAGATACTTGATGCTCCTAACTGTATAAGGGTTCATAGACATATAATCTAATAGAATATTTCAGAATTCCTCTGTCCTAATATATGACTGATTCAAAGTAACAGTTTCTAGAACTTAGTATTTTGATATCTGTATGCAGGTTTCTATACAGAAAATCACTTATACACACGAAGTGCAAAGCAAGACACAAAGCTAGGAAATATTTTATGAGCATAAGCTCTTTGTCCTGATGAAGTAGAACAACCAAGAATCCCCAGGAAGAGATCTTGGTACTCAAACCAAAAATGCAAGCACTAAAAACAACATTTGCCAGATGAGGCAGTCTTCAACCAAACAAGAGAGAGAAATACCAATGACCACTTTCAACACAATCCAGAGGCTATAAAGACACTGCAGGAACAGGTCTCCACAGGCAGAAAAGATTAAAAAAGTAAAGAAATCAAAAATTTCAAAACTTTCCGAGGAATACGCTACTTAACAGTTTTGAAACAAACGTGCATACGCGACTGTGTCAAAGGAAACCCACGTATAAGAGAATTCCTTTGAAGAAAACTGCGTGTATACACGTCTGTGTATAGACAAACTCGCGTATGAAAAGGTAAATAATGAAAAATTAAAAAGATCAAGCCTAGATAAAGAATCAGGTCTTCAGTCTGACTGAGAAAAGGTTAAGTGGACTGGTAAAAATGATTCAAACTGTTGGAAACCTTTAAAACAGCTAAAACCACCCAACAGGGGAATCACAAAAATGTGATCCCCAGTGAAGTCGCCAGTTCCATTTCGGGAAAAAACACGCTAGAGGTTTGTTGGGTCAAAACCTCCACAGGTCAGGGCATGCTATTCAAGAAGGACTCACACAACCACACTTGTATGCTAAAAAATAGATAACATCGATAGTAGAACTCACCCGTAATCCTACGTTTGATGTAGATCCTGCGGCGTCCAAACCCCCAGCAACCCTTCTTCCTCCTTAACCTGAAAACCAAGAAGAAACGTGCACGGAAATCTAGTTGTACAGCATATATTTACCCTAAATGTCAGTGAAAACCATGTGAAACATTATATAAACAATAATAAATTCTTAAATAATAACCTTTTCACATATACAAGCAAATGTTAACATGTGACTTCGGGAACAAGATGGTTCTTCTTCATTATGAACAGCATGTACAGTAATAAAAGGTGGAGAGATCACCTGAATCCTTCCACGATCTTCAAACAGACCATCATCCAGATCCGTCCCGCCCTTGCCTCGCTAAGATACTTTCAAAACTTGTGCAGTCGAGATGGCATATGAACTGATGAACATCTCCAGGAAACAAGGGTTTCGTATAAAAATCTGTAAAAGTGCAGGAGGCATGGGAAATCAGACTTGAATTAGGATTCCAACAGAGTATAATATCTATAAAATTTCTCTCTCCCTTAGGCCATACACATGAGGGGCTTTTATACTCCCTCAAATTAGTTTCAATCAGTTGGAAACAGTTGGCCACGTGCTGGGGTGGTTGAACTACTGGAGTAACCATCAACCCAGCCCGAAAATAGGGAATTTTTATATATATTTTTAATGATTTTAATGGCATACACGGAAAATTACATGTGGACTCACGTATACACGCGGAAAAGTCTGGGCATACCCACATATGGGATTTTTAACACTGTTTTTTATGAATTTTGTTCAAGTCTGTGGGAATGAGTGCCTAAGGCCATGGAGACAATCATGAATCACATGAGGGTGAAAAATGATGCTATAACAGATGCCCCCTAATATATGAGGTCAGAAGGGGTACATGATGGCTGAAATGTATTATGCACATAGAAAGAACTTCGCAAGGACAAGATAGGACTTCACCAGATTTCAGCTTGCCAAAAACCAATGAAAGAAAACATAGAGTCAACTCATGCTGAGGTGGGCATACCCATGCTTAGTCAGAAATACATCATATATAAAGTACAGAATAGATCCAAAATGTATACAAGTATAGTTGAACTAAAAGTACACAATGAATCATTTGAGCATGGCCCAGAAGTACAAGTCAGAATCAAAGTCTAAGTATCACATATAGAAAGCCGATCAATGATGCTGAAACTAGATGTCTGATCATACAAGTAACTGAATCTCCAAGTACCAAATCATAAGGGGTGGAACACATGGTACAATCACGCAACTCGGGAGCTAACATATAAGATGTTGTTGTACTGACACTGTAACATATAATGGTGAATGACATCACTGGCAGAAACTGAATGGACTGTCAAAAGTGAAGCGAGAAATGCTGATGCAACCCGAGGTCTTCACCGATCACTATGGCACAATTCTACACAATGGGAATAAATGAGCTGAAGTTGACCATGTGAGAAATAGTTGGATTACTGGTCAATAATGTATACCGTTAACCAACGCGAGACAACCCACCAATAATGAAAATGAGTGTCAAGGTGCCCCAGTACAATCTAACAAGTGTGAATGAATGAGTTGAAGTCAAACACTTGAAATAATCTACCGATCAAGAAGCAATGATGAGTCCCCACTGCCGATAACGAAGAGTTTGCCACTGATGACTACAAAGCCTAAAGTACTGACAAAAAGAATCTAGACCTTATTCCCAGAGCAATGAGTCGGAGTCGATGGGAAAAGATCTGCTGGAAGGAAGGCATTAAGGCATCCCACATCAGTCCAGTGTGAGTGTAACCCGCAGGCCAAAATTTGGAAGGAATCGGACGAAGCAGAGTGACGGAACCAAACCGAAGTACGTTTCCAACATGCACAAGATGAAGCTAGCGCATGGAAGAAACCCTTTGAACCAACCAATAATGAAAGCTGACAAAGAGGCGAGATATCCACCGATAGGGTCAAATGGAAATCAAGGTACTGCATGAATCCCAAGTGTGACAATGTATGCTGACGTTGAACACAGGGGAAACCACTCAGTCAAAGACCCATAATGATGATCAAATGCTGAGCACAAGGTCACCTATCAATGATGGAAATAGGGCCAGGGTGCGGCTCTATGTTTAATCTCAGAGCAATGTGTCATAGTCGATGAGAGACAAACCCGCCAGCAAGAAGTCAATGGAGACCTTCTTAAACCAGCACGAGTAGAAGACCAAAACATCTGATGTGATAGAACAAGATACTGACAAAACCGGGAAGGCCGACTGAATAATGAGTCATGAGACACCGCAGAATGGCCGACTCTAGTTAGACTTCCCTTGAACAAAATCACGACTCGTGATGACCATGGTAGTAAAAAGTGACACTGTATAAGTCTGTTATGTAGGAGGCAAAACAAACTCTCCATATGATTGGAAGAGATAACCAACTGGGGGAGAACTGACCAGTGAAACAAGGCAAAGGCTGAACCTAGGTCAAAAACTAAAACCATCCCAAATGGAGGAAATATATAAGTGTATGTGCTTTGTTCAAGGGCGACAAACTGACACTGTACTTCCATCAAATTACGAAGTTATATCACGTTCCCGCTCTTTTTGTTATATTTGATTCTTTTGTCTTTTTTATATAATAAGCCTGAAAAAGAATAAAAGAATGCTATGGTACAATGGATATAACGAGTATCAAGAAACAGATGCACTAATTCCTGGGATTGGAACGATCCTATGCTCAATGCAAGGTGGGAGAAACTGGTAAGCGATACTCAGAGGAATGTTCCATCCATGGGTAAAAGGGTGTCAATTTGTGATAGCTAAGTGCATGCAATGGTTAATTTGTACAGATAGTCAAGGTCAAAAGTTGGCTTAAACATTGAGTCCAAAATGAAGCTGGCTAAAGGCCACGATAAACAAGTAGCCAATATGAAATGTAGTAATACAACTCAACAACACCAGGGAGCCTCTAGGGTAATAGACAGAAAAATGATAGTGAGGAAGAAGAAGAATGAAGCTTCAACACATAAGTCATGGCGGGACTAAAGAGGACTCCCGAGCCTACATAAAATGCAGCATGGGAAACAAATGCTAGCGAGGAACTAACTAGGAAGCCCATGTAAAGGAAGGCTCTACCACCAAGTCATGATTAAATAATCAGCAAGTGAAATGGGTGTAATACTCATGACCTGATGGGATTGACCCTATGGCAAGTGATCAGAATGGAGGCTAGTATGCAAAATGCAACGGAAAGTGAATTCCCTAACCTATATGCCAGTGAAGATCATATACAGGCCATGACGGGTCAGCAGTCATGGATCAAAAGCCGGAAAAAATCTCGAATTCGTCAAAATGTACCTGAAAATATACCAATCTGGGCACTCCCAAGCATCCGGGTTATGCAGCTTAAGATAGATTGAAAAAATAAGCATAACAAATTTTTGCAAAAATTTTCAATTTTGGGCATAAATACACAAGTTACCTCATATTTGGTTCATTGTTACATTGCTGATTTGGGAAAAATTGCTTAGGAGAAAAAGCCTCTTTCGTCAAAATACAAGCAATTGACCATCAAACTTCACCGAATTTGTTAGGTAAGCTCTTAATTCATCCTTGTTATTCATTTTTTCCATTCATAAGTTAAAAATTAGGAATTTTCACCGTAGAACCATTTGTTTAAAATCACGGGTTTGCGCATACACGGGTTTATAATGACCAAGTCGTGAATATACGCGACTGTGCATAAAGAAAGTCGCGTATGCGCAACCCAAAATGAAAAAAAGCGTATCTAAAGAACAAATTATTGAATTTTTGCAGGATGAATATACCTTGGAGAGAGCGTGAGCACAGTGCCATTGACAATGAAGTCATGCAGGACCAAGTATCACTTAATATTCTCCGAACTTGTGGATTGCTCAAGTTTTTCAAAATGCCAAATATGAAGAGTAATGTCCGGTTGCTCGAAATGCTTGTGAATTATTGGGAACCGGAAGAAGACTGCTTCATAATAGATCAAATGCCCATACGCATCGAGGTGGAAGATATATATTTTATTGTTGGACTCTCCCGAAGGGGGGAGCCAATAGATTTACATGGTAAACCTTTGGGAGGGCTAACCATGGAAGATTACGTCCACGTCTACTGCATAGAGGGTTCCAAGAAAGTTGGAACTCAAATTTCTATCAAAGATTTAAGAGACCTGCACATGAAAATTCTCCTTTTTACCATTGGCAGGGTAGCGGGATCTGCTTCCCTACACCAGGCACCCAGGACTCAAATGAGTATAGTAGTGGAATGCTTAACTCATTTATATGATTGGTGCACAGCTCTATTGATGAACATGAAGCAAAAATTGACTTATATCCGAAAATTAAAGACAAAACATTTTGGACATGGTACAATCTTGATGACATTATTCTTCGAGAAGATTCCTAGACTGAGACCCAAAGTGATCTCTTCTATCAGCAGCCCGAGAGACCCAAGAATTGCCCGATGGGCTGACTTGATGAAGAGATTAGGGGGAAGTGAAGTTCCCTGAACCACTTGGGATGATGAGTTATTCCAATGGTGGGGAGAACAAATCATCGCTGTGGACGACTATCCCTATGCCGGGATGGATTTTCGTGGTGATGCAGACCTTGTCCTTCCAACAGGCACGGCATGGGGCACAGTCGGTAAGTTTGCAATTTTTTGACTTACATAATTTTTTGGATTTTTTCAATATATATGAAAAATTTGGAAAAAAAACATGTTTTTGATTGGATTCAAAATGACTTACAATTTTAAAATGATCATGATACAGATATTGGACTAGTCCGACCTGAGGGTTACCCACGACATAAGCGTCGCAGAGGCAAGGCGGATATAGTACATCCAGACAGGACCCTCCAGGCTGTACAGAGGAACTTGGAGGGATTAACCCACCAAGTACCTATGGCTGCAGTGGAAGATCTGCCTGAAGCCCTCCAGAGATGGGTGGTAGGAGTACCCCGTGACTAAGTACGGTTATTCCGTCGAGTTGCCACCGCGATTGTGTTCTATAGGAACACAACTTCTGGGCAGGGACCACAGGAGTAGATAGATATGATATATCAGATGACTGTATATTTTTTGAGACTGAACATGATCGGGCATAAGCCCAATTTTTGTATGACTTATGAATCCAAATTTTGTATATTTTTTTGAACATTCTGATGATATATATACAGCGACTATTTGATGTGATGTGACAAATGCATAAAAATGTATGATGTTTTTTATGATTAAATTTTATTGTATGGAATGATTAATATGCCAATCAATTGCTTGATTAGCTAATGAGTCTGCCATCCAATTTTCAACTCGAGGAATATGAATGAAAGTTAAAAATTGAAATGATATTTGTAACAAACGTACCCTCAAGAACAACCGGAGTAAAAATGGATCTCGAACCCGATAAATATTTTTCAACTGCGACACCACCAACTGGGAGTCGAAGAAAAATACCAACGAATCAACACCCAAAGATATTTCCTCCAAGAGTAGATAAATAACTGCAGTGTATTCTACTATATTATTGGAAGCAGGACCAATACAGACTCCTCTTGATACTAACAGCTGACCGGATGGATGATGAAGCACCCAAGCTGCAGAAGCCAAGTTCTGGGTGTGTCTACTAGCATCATCGGTGAAACCAAAATGACTCATAACATTCGACACAACCTGCCAAAGCAGATCAAAAAACATCACCATCCCATCAAAGATCGAAAAACCAGATATGTACAAAGAAAAACTACTATATACAAAAGAAAAATGCTGGGCCGAAGCCTAGGCATAATACTTTTTCAAATAGAGCCCATTTTTGGGCTCTGGCAACTCGTTTCCTTCAAAATCAACCAAGGTATATGCTCCTTTTTTAAGGAATTTTTTAACGATAAAGGGGCCATACCACATAGACTTAAACTTTCCTGCCCCCAGGGCATTTTTTTCTTGGGCATAGACCAAAACAAGGTCACCTTCTGAAAAAACCCTAGGTTTGACCGCTTTATCGTACTGAAATTTAACTCGGTTTTTATGCGCTTCATTCATCGTGGTGGAATCCCAACACTGCTCATCGAGATGTTCCAGATGAAGGAGACGTTCTTCAAGACTAGATGTGTCAGGAAGAAGTTAAACATCTAACTTAAGAGAAGGAATCTCACATTCAATTGGAAATACGGATTCCAACCCATAAACTAGCTGAAACGGAGTAAAGCCAATTGCAGTTTTCACTGACATCCTATATTCCCAAAGTGCAGCATATAGCATGATATGCCAGTTGGATCGAGCTTTATTGATTGTCATTTGAAGAATTGTCTTCAAGGATTTATTCACGGCTTCCACTTGCCCATTGGCTTGAGGATAATACGGAGATGAATGCTCCTGCCGGAAACCTAATTTTAGAGCCAACTCAGCCATCATGCTATTCTGAAAATGACTGCCATGATCAGTGACAATCTCTCTAGGAATACCAAAATGAGCAATAACCTGGTTGAAAAGAAAAAGAGTTGCAATCTCACCATCATTCCCAAAAGTAGGCATAGCCTCGACCCACTTCGTAAAGTAGTCTACTACTACAGTAATATACTTGTGACCTTTAGCCGAAGGCGGGTTACAAGTAGTACAATCAATACCCCACTTTGTAAAGGGACCGACAGTAATGGCTGAAAAAAGCAGAGCTGGATGAGCGCGCATTTTTCAAGTATAGACTTGACACGGATGACACTTCTTGACCGACTCAATACAATATTTGAAAATCGAAGGCCAAAAGTACCCAACACGCAAGATATTTTGGGCTGTAGCAAGCCCGGATAAATGACCACCACAAGCTCCACTGTGGCAATCATTCAGCACAGCCTCAGCTTCTTCGACAGTTAAGCAACGTCTCAGGATTGAATCAACCCCTCGACGATATAAAGCATCACCAATGATCAAGTAATTCTTAGCCAAGTGACGCAACCTACGAAGCTCATCTTTCAAAAAAGTAGAGGGAAACTTCACAGTCTGAAGATACACAATGATATCTCCATACCAAGGATCCTGTGGAGAGATAAGAAACAAATGTTCATCCGGGAAGGATTCATCATAGACTATCTCATCCCCACATGGCAACTCAGAGATCAATTCCGTGAAAACCAATGATTTCTTGGACTTGGCAGACATAAACTCAAGATCAAATTCCTGCAAAATCATAATCCACCTATTCTATTTGTCCCCAATCACTCGCCTACTGAGAACAAACTGAAATGGATTGGCTGCTGCCAAAACATAAGTTTTTCATAGAAGAATATAATGTCGGAGTCGCTGCACAGCATGAATAGCTTCTAAAGCTAACTTTTCTATCGGAGTATACCGAAGTTCAGGTCCTACCAATCCTCGACTAAGATAGTATATAACATGTTGTGCAAGAGCATCATCCTCTTGAACCAAAACCATACCAATGGTAGATTCTGCTGCTGCAAGATACAAAAGGAAATCCCTGCTATAATCAGGTGGAAACAATAAAGGAGCAGAGGTCAATGCTTTTTTCAAAGCATCGAGTGAGCGTTGAGCGAAGTCATCCCAAAAAAATGGAACTCCCTTCTTTAATAATCTCATAAATCCCTTGGTAACTTCAGCATAATTTATGATAAATCTCCGAAGAAAATTAGCCTTTCCTTGTAGACTTTGAAGTTGACGAATAGATGACGGGGGAGGCAACCAAATTATTTCCTCAACCTTGAAGGGATCTACCCTAATCCCTTCCCTAGACACAATGAATCCCAATAATCGACCGGATGTAACCATGAAAATGCACTTGTTCGGATTCAACCTAATCTTGTAGAAACGACATCGTTAAAATAGTTGACGGAGGTGAGAAGGATGATCCATCCTCTTTCGAGAATGAGCAGCCAAATCATCCAAATATGCCTCGATAATATGTTTGATGTCATGGAAGGCATATCACATGGCCAGCTGAAATGTAGCCCGAACATTTTTAAGACCAAAAGGAATCTTCTTGTAAGCAAAAGTACCCCAGGGACAAATAAAGGCAGTCTTATACTGATCTTCAGGACAGATAGTAATATGATTATATCTGGAGAAACCATCCATGAAGGAGAAAATCTCGTTACCGGCACACTCATCGATAATATGATCTATAAATGGTGTGGGGTAATTGTCTTTCGGACATGATTTATTAAGGTCTCTGAAATCAATGCAAACTCGAATTGTTCCTTGTTTTTTATCCACGGGAATAGGATTTGAAACCCATTCAGTCAAAGGAATAGGATAAATAAATCCAGCCTTAAGTAGCTTCTCCACCTCAGCTTTGATGGCTGCAGCCTTCCTAGGATTAACTGGACGAAGTTTTTGCCTCGCCGGCTTGGCGTTTTCATAAGTCTTGATCTCATGCTGGACAATAGATGGATCTATACCAGGAATTTCCTCATAATACCAAGCGAATACATCCCTATACTCTTTAAATAGATCGGTGTAAATCTGAATCTCTTTAGGGGAACATTCAACTCCGATGAAGACATTCTCAATAACATTGGGATCCCTGGAAATGTTCACTGGGATAGTTGGAGAAATCACAGCCATGTTCCCTTCATCATATACCTATGTTGGTGCTAAAGGGTTCAGGACTGGGCGAACAGGACCAGGAGACACAGGACTTAGAAAACTTGATTCAACTTCGCTCAAATTAGGTAAAAAGTAGGACTGATGATGCAAATCATTCCACAGTCTATCTATACCAGTCATATCTTCCAGGATGGCCTCTTCAGATGGAAGAGTGGTATCAAGGAAATCCTAGGCAGAAGAAGAACTAAGTGTCCAAGCCAGAGCCACATCTCCATCCAACTCTTCCGGTGAAAAAGGAGCTGGAATGGACTCTGTAGAGTCAACAATAGATTGATAAGAAATCTCAGCTGCAGACATCGGAAATTCCATTCCACCCACTTGACCTTCTGCTAATGTGGCGGTAGGGGAAGGCAAGGTCCTAGGGTCCAAAAAATAATGAGTTCTGAAGAACTCTCTTCGAAGAGGAGCCCTGGAGGATGAAATTTCATTTATATGAACCGTAGGAGGTGGAATATCAAAAGTACCCATCAAAGAAGAATACATTCCAACCCCTAAATTCTCAACAGGCGACTTGGTATTATCCAACTTTGGAATAGTTGAGTCAGTAGATGCATTCAGGTCTACAGGAGGACAGTCCAGTTGATCCACCATAACAATCCTCTCTTCGTGAGGGAAACAAATAATCTGAAATAATGAAGATGCAATGGCATCCATCTCATAAATCCAGTTTCTCCCCAACAGAAGGTTGTAGTCCAAGCTTGCATCCACTATCTCAACCTCTATATTTACAGTTTTTCCCCCAACATAGATGGGAAAAGCTGTGACAATACCATGCAGTCTGTGAGAATGACCATCAAACGCAGTCAGAAGAGTAGCACATGGAGCAGCTGCGGGAGATCCAATTCCCTTCCAACATGTGAGAGACATCACACAGGTGGAAGCACCCTCATCCACGACCGTTCGGAAAATATTGCATTTCCGGTACGATGATTTAATATGAAAAGCCATATGATGGGGGAGTCTCTTTTTAAAATTAGTCATATCAAAATTAATCATAATAGATTTCTTTGGATCGAAAACCCTAATAGCAGTGAGCAAAGCACTGTTCTGAGCTGGACAAGACTGGAGCACCTCTAGAGCCGACATGGCGCAAGGACTCTGCGCCAGATCTTTCACAATAGAGTAGTTCTGGGCAGCCCTAGCATTTGTATTAATCTTCGTACGCTTAGTAGATGCTTTGGGCATCCAAGGTATAGGCTCAACAGTAGGCTTCGTGATGTGAAGCGGCTCAGTAGCATCGGGAGCACCCTTGGCTTTCGAAGACTCATCTTTGCCATAATCACGGGATCTCGTGGCGACATCCATGTGAGCACTCATCATGTATATGTTTGATGGAATTTCCCCTTCTTGGTTGCCCCCAGAGGAAGCCCCAGTATTTTGATTCACGCCAAAAAATAGCTATTGCCCTTGGGGAAAAGGAGTTGTTAACACAGCCTGGGAACTGGAAGAACCCTGCTGAGCTAACAAGCGCTGCGCATCCTGAATTTTAGGGAAAAGGTGTGTAAGATGGTCTCCAACACATAACTTGCATGGAAACTTCACTTTATTTTTATCCTTTGGACCCTCACCAACATCCTTGTTGGTTTTATTTGCATTACCCTTCCCATTCTTGCCCTTTTTCTTATTATTCTGTCTCTTCTTCTTCCCTTCAGATTTTTTATTTCCTTTGGGGTCGGAAGTTTGGACGGCATTTACCGACAAATATTGAGAAGGTGACGGCTCAGCAGGCACAACCTAACCAGAAGGAGCAGATTGCAAAGACAACTGCTGCAATTGAGTAAGCAGGTTAGCTGCACCACTATTGATCGACCCAATAATTCCATCACCATGAGGACCAAGCTTAGTTTTTGATAAGTCCAATTTGGAGCGAGGAGCATTAGGCAAATATTTATGAAGGACCCCAGACTGAGAATATATCAATTCAAGCTGTTGGGCCCTAAGAATGGCCTGTTCCTCGGAAAATACCCCGTGGAGGGATACATCCTTAGAAATATCTGACTGCAAAGATTTCAGAAACCATTCCAAAAGGAATTCTCCTGGAATATGAGCTTTAATAAGCCTCTTCCTTCCTCGCCATTCCTGAATATGGTCAGAAATGTGGGTTGCATCGTCCTACTTAAAATTAGCTAGGAGTTCAGTCCCGGCATCATAACGGACAGGCAACTGGAAATGATTTAGAAATGTAACAGCCAGATCTCCAAATGTAGCAAAATTTCCCCCAGTTAACTCAATATACCATTTGGCAGCGTTTCTAGTTAAGGTGCGTTGAAACAATCTCAACCTAATCGAATCGTCGATCAGGGATTTAGACGAACACCATAAATGGAATGTGGTGATATGGTTAGCCGGGTCCTCTCCATTCTTGCCTTCAAACTTTGGAATGTCTGAAGGTAGTTTGGTGGGAACCGGAGGCCACCCCGGACTATATCGGATCAGATCATTCGTTAATTTCGACAAATTTGGCAAGTTTAAAGTTGCCAGAAAAGGTAAACGAGGCGAAGCCTGAGGATTCCATCCTTGATGAGATGAATTCCCTACATTCTAAAAAGAATACCCTGGATTTGATGAAGCACCAGGTTGCCAAAAATAACTCATAGAAAATGTTGGGCCAAATGACCCAACATTTGGATAAGGACCACTTCCTAACATAGAGTTACCAAAGACTGGACCAGTTCCCCCCCCGGAAGTATTGAATGAAGAGGAAAGCCCCTGATAGGGGTTCCATGCATTAGAAAGAGGGGAAAAAAGTCGATGATGCTCGACGAAGGAAAGAAGCATTCCTTGATGACCAACATCAAGCGATTCTTTGCCCTCGGCCCACCTTGGTAAACACGGGGTTCAACTTTGTAAAAGTAGTCGAATTACGACCTCCGGACCAAGGGTTAAAACTGCGAGTCACGAGAAGTAGGAAAGGACCCTAAAGAAGGATTTGAACTAAGAATATGCCTAGTTCCAAGGGAACCCGGCAAGAAGAAAGAGTAGATCCACCTTCTGCATTGTAAGCCATGGGTGTAGATGCGGGCTGCCGGCCAATGAAGGAAAAAGGAGGAATCCCAGTGGAGCATTCCAAAACAAAAAGGACCAAATTGAGAAGCATGTGCTTGGGTGAAACCGAGCCAAACACGGCCAGTCTTGAAGCAATCGAAGATATAGCAATAGTGCCTCCTCCTTCAGCGAAGCGAGGTACGAATGCTGCGGCCTCCACCAATGAAAACCCGTGTTCCCCGATCAGTGGCCATCGAAAGGTATGAATAATACGGAAGATATTACGGTCTTGCGGACTCGGGTCTGATGTACTCAACAATGAATGGATAATCGGGGAGGGGAAGGAGATGGAAGCGACTCGGAAGGGTTGAGATACTTCACCATTGGCCCCCCTATGAAATTTTTGACAAGCAAATAGGGAGCTAAATCTTTCTTTAAGCCTTGAGAATGCATTTCCTGCGAAAACACAGTCCTTGAAGCCTCATGTGTCTTTGCCCTTTGATAGTATTCCCTCTTTTGCTGATTTCCTTTATGAAGCCTCTGTTGGTGAAGAAATTCCCAAAGGCCCCCTTTTCCCCTCTTATTTCATTCCCCAAGGCCTTTGTTTTCTATCCCCTTTCTCTCCCCTTCTATTTCCCTTCTTACCCTTCAAATTCCCCCAAAATACCCTTTAAAGTCCCCCCTAACCTTTGTTTAGCCTTTTTCCCCTTTCCCCCTCTATCGTTTCCCTTTAAACCCCTCAAAGTCCATTAAAATGGGTTAAAAACCCCTTTCCAGCCATATAATAGGGCTTAGCCCTTACCATAAACCACCAAACCCGCCCACATCGCCCTTACGGGACCAAACGCTTAAGTCCCGGAGTGCTAATCGCAATCGGAACTATCGGCGGGAGGCAAAACCCTTTGTAACAGCAAAAAACCCCGATGCGATTGTTTTAACACTTTAAATCCCACGATGTGTTGTGCACGAATCGTCTGTCTGGATGCGGCGGCCCCGGCCGGCTCAATCGCAAACTCTGTCCCCGATCGCAATCGCAAGTCTCGGCGGTCGCCGATCACGGTCCTGCGATCGCGTTTCTCCCCAGGTTGATCGCATCTCGGATCAACTGCAGCCTACGCCCAGTCGCACCTTACCACGATTGTTGTCCTCGATCTCATCACGACCATTGATCCGCCCGCCGATCCGATGGCCGGCCCCTTCAATGCGCATTCCCCCTCCCAATCGCAATTACGAGTCCCATCTCTCTCTACCTCGATTGCGATGCTCAGGTTGAATCCTAGCGAGTCCATCCTCCCGCGGATCCCATGGCCATCGCAAGCCTCCCTACCTACGGCGATTTAATCTGAAATGATCATCTCCTGGCGATCAACGGTCCTGCACCAATCGCAAGTTCGCTCGATCGGCGATCGCTCTTGTCCCTTGATTACACATCCTAATAGTCGATCGATCCCGATCGGACGATCGGCGCTCAATCGCATCCTCCCCCTCGATCACGATCTCGAGTTCTTCTCTCTTTGTCTTAGATTAAATCTCGGCCGTCAGTTTCCTCGCGGATCAATGGTCGGCGCTCAATCGTTGGTTCCCTTCCCTCGTCTCCAGGTTAATCTGTGTCCAGGTCGTCGACCGCCGATCCGACGGTGCGCCGGCTCGATCGCTTCCCTGATGTCAATCGCAATCGGAAATTTCAAGAGGTGTGTTGCGATTGACACCGCTCAGACCTCCCGATTGCGATTTCCCGATGGAGATCTAGCGAGTCCATCCTTTCCGGATCCCGGCGGTTCTGGTTGTGCGCCCTGCGCCTCCATGGGTCCACACTCCATTCATCTAGTTCATTGTTTTGTGTTTTCCTTTGTAATTCACCCAAACTTGGTTGTCGGGATTTTCCAATGTTAACTATTTCTTCCGCCATTCTCGTTGTTTCTCCATTGTTCTGTCGCCATTCCTACGCCTCTGCGGCGTTTCTCGCCACCACGCGATTTTACGGTCTTTCCAGCATGCGCCGGAATAGCATGGAGAGGTATTTCCGGCATCACCGGCCCGGTCGGCGAAGAATTCAAAAGGGATTAATGCGTGTTATTGATGAGTTAACGTCTGTCCGTGATCAAGGAAAGGCCTCGACCACCGAAGATTAGACGCATGACAACGCCATAAGCTGCGCTACCTAATAGCGAGGACTTTTTCCTCCATAGTTGCACCTTCCCACAACGTCCTCCATGCCCTTCTCGAGCCACGAGACAATTAAATACAACGGCGAGGCTCATTTCGGGACGGTCGGGGCAACATTGAAAGCATGGAGGGACTTGCGGGTTTTCCATCAGTTTCATTTATTTCAACATGGCGACACGAGCTCTAGGCGACCGAAGGACTCACAAAAGAAATATCCCAGGTCAATCGGCACGACGGGGGGGGCACAACCGGCCTACGGAAGTGCATACGGTGTTGCATTGCGCCGTAGCGGTATGGGCGTGAACACTTCCGCTGCGTGCTTGTCAGTTCATTATTGTATATCCTACCTCGTTTCGTCCTCTTCTCCTATAAGATCTGAGAGCATAATGTTAAGGTTGTTGTTGTTGTTCGGTTTTTGGGCATATTGTTGTTAGAGGGATTCATGTTTGGCTTGTTAGAACAACCTTGGGGTGGAAGTTGGAAAAGTGGTTGTATGTAATAGGGTGGGAGGAAGAGAAGTTGGGACTATATTAGCCATTGAGCCATATTGTACATATTTGGTTTTGCATCAATTAATCAAAGCACATTTCCACGAGGATCCTGGTCTGTACTATTGGTGATATGTTTTTCTTAACTCTTGTTTATTACATTTCCATATTGTTTCATCGTGTTCTTACATTAGGCATGAGAATGCGGTATAGGATTCACCCTTGTTAGGTGCCCTATCTTTGTCTGCTCTCCCTACCTTTATGTTTCTGTACATGTGCTATCTAAGAGTAGATTCACGGGTTTAACCGGATTCGGCGGATGTTATTGCTGTGGGCGATGTATGAACTTGGGGGTTTGCTTCTTAAATGTTTTAACTGTAATCTTATCTCTATTTTCCCTTGGAGTTGCTAAAACGAGCACAGGTTAAATGACCTCTGATGCGATCTATGTTGCCCCTTTGTCTCTTTGAGGGCTGCCTTTGGTATGTCCAAGTAAGGTAAAGGTTAAGCAACTCATTTGATCTATAGGCAAATACGAACATTTCTCCTTCTTTCACTTTCCTCATAATGTTCCATCCCATCATCTATCTAAAGATCCTTTAGTGTATATGACATGCCCAGCACAGCCTTGGCTAGTGGATGCAAGTAATTTCCCACTCTCATGACTCCATAGCCCAATGGATAGCACGGTCTTGGCCCATCCTCTTTCTTCCGAAACCTTTGATGTTTTGTTCCTTTCTTTCCATTGCTTTCCCGAGTCCATGATCTTCGAGATCCTTGGCCCATTCCTTCTTGAAATTGTTAAACCCTGCGACAGCGGCCATGGCCAGCCTATGTCTCCGGTCGAGCTTTAAAGACATATCATTCTTTGCTCTATTGGAGAGATCTCACGAGGTCCCGAGAGGGCTAGATCCTAGGGCCCCAAAGTGGTTACGATGTTGTCTCATCCTATTGGTCTTGCCAATCGCGGCCAAAACATGGTAACTGACATAATGGCGACTCCTTTGGGGACGGACCACTTTGCCTTTAGATTGGCTTCTCATTAGCGATGGTCGACGACATCCGGCTCAACGAGTCATATTCATTCGCCTGGCGACTCCACACTCCCTACGGTCAGACGAGCCTGACTCCCCTTTGGTAGAAGAACATTGAGTGATTTGAAAGGAATAGTAGCCTTCTTGCCTGAAAGCACGAATCCAAGCATGGATAGGGATGCAAAGTATAATGCTTTGTATAATAAAGCTGCGAGAATATGAGGAGGTGTAACAAAATGCGGAGACGCACATGGCTAATATGAATGCAGATGATGATTATTTTGAACGACCCATGTCCCCGCGGGAGGCAAGACAAAACTCAAGATCTAGAAGATGAGTATGGGACTTGTATGATGCTCAAGAATACGTAGAAGATGAGGAGGTTGGTGATCAAGAAGCACTGATTTCTTGCCCATGCCTTGTGTTATGTCGAGCCGGGGGAACATCGGAACCTATTAGCGCGGTGATAGGAAAAGGCTATGAGGAAGCGAGATGACTACATGGAAGAGGCGGAGTCGATGAAGAGGAAGAGGCTCGAAGACATCCGCCTCCGGGTCGGCCCACGACACAAGGAAGACGATTGTTGCTCTTTTGTCCATGATGTGAGGAGACCACTCTTTAACGAGAAGAAGAAGAAATTGATCGGATATTAAACCGGTCTTCCCAATCTTCTATAGATCACATCCTCTTTTGCTCGGTCTCCTTTTGAGTTTGATGATTCGGATTCGAAGAGACTCCTCTATGGATCGAGAATGAAGAAAGACCCCTTTGCGCGCCCGAACGATGGACTGGTCGAGTCGCACATCTATGAGCAACGATGGGGAAAGTTGCCAAAGCATAGTGGGTGTCATGAGATCGGACGCCGGCGGTCTTTCCTTCCAGAAGATGAGGGAAAACAAAGAACGGAGTTCTTGAGAATATACTGACAAAAGCAAGGAGCTTACTCTTGAAGAAGAGGAAG
Source organism: Pinus albicaulis (assembly GCA_034641835.2). Lineage (NCBI taxonomy): Eukaryota > Viridiplantae > Streptophyta > Pinopsida > Pinales > Pinaceae > Pinus > Pinus albicaulis. Next base: position 710,771,933 of record CM076571.1, on the reverse strand, counting down.
CAAAGGAATGCGCCTTTGCTCAAGAACACATGGATCTTTTCATGGAGCCACCGCACCTCAGAGACCAGAGACATATCGGAGCTCGAGAGGACTCAACTTAAATATACGACAAGTCCTCCGAGTTCGAGAATATGAGGGAGATTATCTCTCTCAAGAGAGTCTTCTTCTTGATCCGGTGGAAGAAGAAGAGATCTGGTCAAACCAACTTTGAGACACTCATAGCTAGGTATCTTTTCATGATCCTTATACACATTTCCGCATACATTGTGAAGAAAAAGGATCAAAAGGTCTTGCTCGGCAAGCATATTGCAAGTAGAAATAAATTTTTTCAAAGGCTGTTGTTTTTGAACAAAAAAGTGGAGCTACCACAGGTTTTATCCGGCATGCTCAGGGGTTAGCAGAAGGACCAGCCATGGGATCACTTGATGGGTGGTTACATTGGAAGACAATGTTTGTAAGCTAGCTTGTAAATATTTTAGTTAGAGTAGGGTGGGTAGGAAAGCTCAATAAAGCTGTTGTGAGCAAGTAGGTTAGTTGTTTCATTTTACGTCTTACAATGTGGAAAACACCGCTGAAACCAGTCCTAATCCTAGCGGGTAGTAGTGTAGGTAAGAAAACATATGAGACCAACGAGTCTAATGCGGTCTCATGGAGTAATAAGGGTAGAAGTAGAATAGGTTTATTTTTCTTGTTTGTAAAAATTAATGATGTAAAAGGAGTCAAGTCCCAATGCGAGAAGAAAAATTTTAGGACTATAGTGTGGGTAGGTAGTTGTTTGGAAGAATTGTTATGACGTGTTTTATATTTCACCGAGTTTGTGGCAGGTTGGTCGAGAGGAAGAGATGGATGGTTTCAAGCGAGGGCACTTGGCTACACCAGAGATCATCTTACGGTTTCTTGGCTCCTTCAAGAAGCCATCCCCATGTGGAGCCTTTGTTAGCCCCCCTATGAAATTTTTGACAAGCAAATAGGGGGCTAAATCTTTCTTCGAGCCTTCAAGGAATGCATTTCCTCTTGAAAGCCACCGATCTCCTTGAAGCCTCCATGTGTCTTTGCCCTTCATTAGTATCCCCTCTACTTGATTTCCTTTATGAAGCCTCTTTGTTGGTGAAGAAATGCCCAAAGGCCCCCTTTTTCCACTTATTTCATTCCCCACGAGGCCTTTGCTTTCTGTCCCCCTTTCTCCTTCTATTTCCCTTCTTACCCTTAGGCGTTCCCCCAAATCCCTTTAAGTCCCCCTAACCTTTGTTTAGCCTTTTTCCCTTTCCCCCTCTATCGTTTCCCTTTAAACCCCTCAAAGTCCATTAAAATGGGTTAAAAACCCATTTAAGGCCATATAATAGGGCTTAGCCCCTCTACGCAAGCCCCTTCCCAAACCACTTCCCCACATACGCCCTTACCGGGACCAAGCGCTTAAGTCCGGGCACTAATCGCAATCGGAACTATCGGCGGGAGAGCGAAACCCTTTGTAACAGCAAAAAACCTAGATGCGATTGTTTTAACACTTTAAATCTAAAGTGATATGTTGTGCACGAAATCGATATGTCACAAGATGCGGCAACCCGACACTCAATGAAAACTCTTGTCCGTCGCAATCACAAGTCTCGACGATGCCACCTAGATCACGGTCCTTCGATCGCGTTCTCCACCATTGATACGCTGTCTGGATCCAACGGCTTTCACCATTAGCACCTTACCCCAGGTGCCATCCTCCGTCTCATCACAATAGTTGATGCGCAACGATCCGATGGCCGACACTCAATCGCATTCCCCCTCCCGATCGCAATCGCAAGTCCCATCTCTCTACCTACGGTCTGAAGTCGCCCGATTGAATCCTAGCCATCCATCCTCCCGCGGATCCAGCGGCCATCGCAAGCCTCCCTACCCTCACTTCCGTTCCCAATCTGCCGTCCATCTCCACCATGATCCGCGATGCTGCGCCAATCGCAAATATGCCCGATCGGCGGTCGCTCTGTCCCTCCCGATTACATACGGAAGCCGGGTCGATCGATCCCGTCCCGGACGGCGGTCGGCCTTCAATCGCATCCTCCCCGCCGATTGTCAATCGCGAAGTTCTTCTCTCTTGTCTTTCGATTAAATCTCGGCCGTGCGTTCCTCCCGGATCAACGGTCATCGCTCAATCGGCGGTTCCTTCCCTCCCGAGTCTGGAGTTCAATCTGTCCGTCGGGTCAGTGTGCTTCTCGACGGTCCTTGGCCGATGTCCTTCTAGTTTCTCCAATCACAATCGAACTTTCAAGAGGTGTGTTGCGGTGAAACCCGCCCTACGACCTCGATTGCGATTGCAGTTGAATCCTGGCAAATCCATCCTTTCCGGATACGACGGTTACGGTTCAATCGCCCCTCTTCTCCATTGGAGTCCCACACTCCATTCATCCCAGTTTCATTGTTTTGTGTTTTCCTTTGTAATTCGCCCAAAGTTGGATTGTCAGACTTTGCTGATAGCTATTTCTTCCGCCATTCTCATTGTTTCTCCATTAACGCCGCCATTCCTCCTCCTCTGCGGCCTTCTCCCACCACCACTTGCTTGGGTTTTACGGTCTCTTTCCCTTTATCAGAATAGCACGGAGAAAGTTCTTACGGCATGTGACAAGTACGACGAAGAGATTCAAAAGTGATTAATGCGCGTTATTGATATAATTAACGTCTGATACGTGATCAAAGGAAAGGGCCCTCTTTGGGAATTAAAGAGCGCACCGGCAACGCCACTGGCCGCTACTGCGGCGGGGACCGCCCTCCAGAGTGCACCTTCCCACGGCGTCCTCCATGCCTTCTCAAGCCACGAGACAATTAAATACAACGGCGAGGCTCATTTCGGACGGTCGAGAGCGTGAAAGCATGGAGGGACTTGCACCGGTTTTCCATCCGGTTCATTGATTTCAACATGGCGACACGAGCTCTAGGCGGCCCGAAGGACTCTGAAAAGTATCAGGTCAATCGGCCTAACAGGCTTCCCTAGCCGGCCTACGAGTACATACGGTCTTGCGTGCCATTAGCGATGTGGACGTGAACAATTCCGCCTTCTTGTCTTAATGAGATTCATTTATTGTATCTCTCTGTTCTTCCTCTTCTCCTATAAAAGATCTGAGAGAATAATGTAAAGGTTGTTGTTGTTTTTCGGTTGTTGGGCATTTTTGTTAGAGGGATTCATGTTTGGTAATCGCTTGACCTTGGGGAGGAAGTTGCATCGTCGTTTGTATGTAATAGGCTGGGAGGAGAAGTTGGAGATTTGTATTAGCCATTGAGCCATATTGTACATGGTAGTTTTGCATCAATTAATCAAAGCACATTTCACGGGATCTTGATACATTACTATTGGTGATGTTTTCTTAAATCTGTTTATTACATTTCCATGTTGTTTCATGTTCTTCTGGTAGGCATCAGAATAATGGTATAGGATTCACCCTTGGTGCCTATCTTGTCTTCTCTCCCTACCTTTATGTTTTTCGATTCTGCTATCTAAGTAGATTCACGGGTTTAACCGGTACGTGAGATGTTATTACTGTTTGTTTGATGTATGCCGCAGAGTTTGCTTCTTATATGTTTCTTTGTAATCTTATCTCGTGTTTTTCCCTTGGGTGCTAAAGCCGGTCTGGAGTTAAATGACCTCGGTCGATCTATAAAGCGCCCCTTTGTCTCTTTGAGGGCTACCTTTGAGTATGTCCAAGCGGTGCGGAGTTAAATGACCTCGACTTTGATGCAGCAGGCAATCTGGTTGTTCTCTTCTTTCACTTTCCTCCTTAATGTTCCATCCCATCATCTATCTAAAAGATCCTTTAGTTTAGATGAATTTCCTTTGAAAGCCTTGGCTAGTGGATGCAAGTAATTCCCTCTCATGACTCCATAGCCCAATGGATGGCACAGTCTTGGCCTCCTCTTTACTGGCTCCTTTCTTTGTTTTGTTCCTTTCTTTCCATTGCTTTCCAGTCCATGATCTCCTAACCAACCCGGCCAGCCCTTGACCAAATTATTTAAACCCCCCTCGTGCTTCATAGCCCAGCCTAATATCTCAATTCAAGCTTTAAATACATATCATTCTTTGCTCTATTGGAGAGATCCCTCTCCCTGGGGTCCGGAAGGGAGCTAGATCCTAGGGCCCCAAAGTGGTTATGATGTTGTCTCATCTTTTGGTCTTGCCAATCTGGCCAAAACACGGGAACCCCAACATTTCCTCTACTTGTAATTCTTCTTCCTGTGGAAATAAGACTCCTGAGGTGAGGGAAATGGTCCTCTCGGAACCGATGCAAGACTAATTACAAAACCTTGAGACCCTTGTGGAGGAGGATCTCTCTCCCTTTGCGTTAGACGCCACACGGCGATATGAACTGCTATGTTACTCCTCGCCTTCTTGAAGAAGGCTGCGCACTCTCGAGGAGATAACCCCAAGATTCTCCTCAATCAACGAGGCACTTGATCGACCACTTTAATATAGGTACAGGTAGACTCAAAAAAGTATAAAGCTAGGCGGACTGGGAGCAAAGAGCACTCACTACAAAAAAATCCACGAGATACAACCAAGCAAACAACCTTCGGGTATTTCCGCTCAGAGTGATTGGGGTAGGACACCACAATACAAGAAAGCGAAGAATAGGACCTCCGAAAGTAGTACGGGATAATTACCGGCCCAGGCCTACTAGCGAAAGGTAACGAGAAACGATTCACCGTCGACCTCCCTAACGATAGCCTTTGCGGCACAAGTACCCAAGCTTATGGAGCACCCCCGGATATCACTGGCAGGAAGTGATGCGATGTACGTCTCGGGTACCCACGGGTATTCCCATGATCCTGTGTGGAACCCTAGGAATGGCAACTATAGGCACCAATCCGTGTCCAAAAGCCGGGTGAAACGATCTTGAGGTAGGATCTAGCAAATCGGAAGGTGGGTATCTCTCTTCTCAACCTTCACTTCCACTAAACGCTTGACTCTTTGGAGGAGAGCTTTCACGGGTCCACCTAACGGAGTTGGATTTTTCTCAATTAATAAGATTCTATGTTTTGTTTGAGTGGCCTTGGAGAGTTAACTCTCCACTCACCTAATCCAAGGCCCTACAACCTAGCTATTTGGTGTATGACACTTAATAAAAACTTGCTAGTTGTTTTTAAATTATAGCGCTTATTTTTAATAGAATTTGTTATGTTAAGTCAAAGGGATACGGAAATGAAACTCGTGTGGTGTTTTGTGGCCAACGAGAAAGAAATTAATGAAAACCAAACTATATGCAAATACGATGGTACCTTTACGATGAAAAGAAATTTATACAGGTTCTACGAGATTATATATTTTTTCTTTCGAGATAACAAACTTCACACTCGCAAAAACTATGAGAAAAACTAAATACTTAAGTACTTTTTGATGCAAATAACTAAGAGCATGCAAATTCTAAGATGCAAATCTACTAAAGCGAGAAAATTTCCCAAAGATCCTTCATTTCTATCACTTTTTGGTTGTCCACAAAGCTAGTTCCCAAAATCGAAACTCTCGAGTATAAAGACATCAAAATATGCTTGAAACAAGAGGAAGAAACTAATGGTAATTCCTTTCCAATATCAAGTGAAAAGCCAAGGCAGAAATCTCAATAAAGCTTCGAAAGATGTAACGAAACAAAAACAAAATGCAAAACAAAAGAAAATGACAAAAAAATTGTTTGAGCTTTTGAATTTATAAAAATAGAAGAGACCAAGAAAACTATCAATCCCAAGCCAAAAAACTGCGAATTTCAAAGCAAAAACTCCAAAAAAATGCTCCAAATCTTATAAGGCTACTTAGCGGCAAGATTTATATATTGAGAAGATAAGAAACTTAGTAACTCAGCCCGGAAGAATAGTACAACCTTGTATGCAAACAAAAACTTCAAAGAACCAAGAAATACTCTTCAAGTGCAACAAGACCTAGTCAAATAAACTCAAAAAAACCAGCAAAAAATAGGCAACAAAAGCAAGCAAGATACAAAGCCCAAAGGAAAAAAGGTATATGAGTGGAGGCTCTCATCACGATGAAGTAGAACAACCCAAGAATCCCCGGAAAGATCTTGGTACTCAAACCAGAAATGCAAGCACTAAGAAAGCAAGATTTTCCGGATAAGTCGATCTTCAACCAAACAAGAGAGAGAAAAGACGATGACCACTTTCAACACAATCTAGAGGTTATAAAGACACGCACGGGAACATGTGCACTCACACAGTCAGACAAGACTAAAAGTCAGAAATCAGGAAATTCAAAACTTGCCGAGAATACGCTACTTAACGGTTTGAAACAAGCGTGCATACACGACTATGTCAAAGGCTTGACGTATACATGACTTCCTTTGGAAGAAAACTACATGTATACGCGTACGTATGAACAAACTCGCGTATGAAAAGGTAAATAATGAAAAATAAAAAAAGATCGAAACCTGGATAAAGAACCGAGTCTTCGGTCATTTGAGAAAAAGTTAACAAGCCGGGTAGGTAAAAATGATTCAAGCTGGAAACCTTTAAAGCAGTGAAACTACCCAACATGGGAATCAAAAAAATGTGATCCCAGTAGGTTACCCATTTTGTTTAGGGAGAAAAACACCACAGAGGTTTGTTGGGTCAAAACCTCCATATCGAGACATCTTTATTCAGAAGGACTCACATAACCACACTTGTATGCTAAAAACTAGATAACATCGATAGTAGAACTCACACCGTAATCCTACGTTTGATGTAGATCACGCAAGTTCCAAACCCCCGGCCAACCCTTCTTCCTCCTTAACACAGAAAACCAAGAAGAAACGTGCACGGAAATCTAGTTGTACAACATATATTTACCTAAATGTCGGTGAAAACCATGTGAAACATTATATAAACAATAATAAATGCTTAAATATGCCTTTACATATACAATAGAGATATTAACACGTGACTTGAGAACAGATGGTTCTTCTTCATTATGAACGGCATATCTGGAGGTAATAAAAGTGGAGAGATCACACGAATCCTTCCACGATCTTCGAACGAACGCCGTCGTCCGGATACGTCCACCTTGCCTCGCTAAGATAATTTCAAGACTTGTGCACTCGAGATGGCATATGGGCGGTAGACATCTCCAGGAATCAATGGTTTCTTGTAAAAATGCGAAATGTACGAGGAAGCACGGGAAATCAAACTTGAATTTGGATTCCAACGGAGTATAATATCTATAAATTTCTCTCTCCTTTAGGCCATACACATGAGGATCTTTTATACTCCCTCAAAGTAGTTTCAATCGGTTGGAAACGATTTGGCCACGTCTTCCGGGGTGGTTGAACTACGGAGTAACCATCAACCCGGCCGAAAATAGGGAATTTTTATATATATTTTAATAATTTTAATTGCATACGCGGAAAAGTACATGTGGACTCGCGTATACACGCGAAAAAAGTCTAGGCATACCCACGTATGGGATTTTTAACACAGTTTTTTATGAATTTTGTTCAATTCTGTGGGAATGGGTGCCCAAGGCCATGGAGACAATCATGAATCACATGAGGGTTAAAAATGATGCTATAATAGTTAATATCCTAGAAAGAACCATGCCAACAAATTACATTCATGGTTGTAGAAATGAAAAAGCAAAGGAAGTTGTCTTGAGCTCCTTGAACACAAGACATCAAGTATTTATCCTAAATGAAATCCTTAATTAGAGCCTTTTTGGAGGTCGAGTTTATACCCTTTACATTCCGGGATGAAACAATAAGATTCATCCTACAACATTTCCTTTCATGTTCAATGCCTCAAACATATTGTTGATCAACATATCTCGACACCTTATTGGTCACTATGTGCCACTAGTTATTGCATTATTTTTAAATAATATTACTCACCATCATTGAATATTTGGGAGGATGATCGATTCTTTTTTGTCCATTTTTTATAACTTTTCGTTTGTGTTTATTGCATATTGCTTAGCCATCATGATTGTCAACAATTTTGGACTAATTCTCATTGTCTGATTATCAATAGTCTTCAAAAATTCCTTATTTCTTTCCTTCATACACATTCTATCTTTGGGCCTAACTCGGTTTCCTTGGATATATCGAAACCTTTTGAAGATTTTTTTGTGCTAGTCTAATCATATTTGGACATTCTTCTATGAGGGTAGTCATTGACATGATGATACGCTTTGGCATACCAAAGCGGGGATTTGAAGGGTTAAGATATCTTAATTTTTGACTAAAATTTCTACCTCATCCAATTAGCTTATTATGTTGGTGCAATGGTTTTGTCAAATTGACAAACCAACACAATGACAGACTTTCTCGATATGTGGAACAATCTCTTAGACGAAAGAAAATAAAACCTTCGCAAAACTCTCTTGTTATTGGCTTGATACCTCTAGATTTGTCTAGCATGTTGGCGAACTCAATAAAAAATAAAAAGTTGTCTTGATTGAAGTTTGAAGAATTGAAATATGCACTCTAGGATTGAACATAAATGATGGATCCCATTATATTTCAAGTGCCTTGGAGCAGAACAATGTATGTAACCTATTTTGAGTCAAATATAAGTAATAGGTAGTGATAACCCAAGACCGAGGAATGGGATTACGGGAATATATTATTTTTTGTTCCTCCAGTCATGTTCAAAATTCACACCATTACCCAAATCATATTCTAAAGTTTTTCCAAAGGTAATATAGGAGAACATCTTTTTTCCATGATACCTAATTCCTTTCGGTAAAGGAAGGGGCATGATCAAGAAAAGAAAGAGAGAATATTGGAAACAATGGAGTCTTCTTCCATATTGGAATACATTGAGTCTATTATATATAAATACTCACACATGTCCCTCCTACTTTCAGCCAATACCTTAAGGTCGAATCTACAAGATATTTTTTGCATGTTTAATCATCCCTTGAATCAATAGTACATTATATCATCTAATTATTTTTTGAATTTTTTGTTTAATACACATTATATACAATCAATTATAAAATGTTGAGTTTTATATTGGATATGTGGATCGGTAGCTACATGGTATACTTGCAACCATGGTATTAATAGTTGGGTGAGAGAATACCATGGATTAATGTAGTAATTTGATGTTGAGAGGCGGTAGTCTGCCTAGCATAGTGGAAATGATAAATTAAGGAAGGGTTTATGTTTTGATATTATTTCAGAGATCTCTCTATATCGACCTTTAATTTTTTAACATATATTTTACTTATATCTATTGTTATTAATTTACTCATTTCCCTATATTTTCAATTTATTTAATGCAGAAAGAAGTGTATGACGAAATAAGAAATGCTTTAGGAATATATCTCAGATCAAAACAAAAATGGAGTAGATAGATTGTTTATATGTGTTGGATTTTTGGTTTATCTCAATCTATGTTAAGGCTTACCATAAAATATGATTTTAGATTTGGATGGAATTCGTTAGACCCATCTGATAGATTGTGAAAACACTATATTGGATAAGATTTATCATGCATTAGGTCACCTAGGAATTTCCTAATATTTTCTGAGTGGAACCTAAAAATAGAATATAGTCAATCCCCAAGCGGGAAATAAAGAAGACTTTCGAGAAAGTGGGATGATAAGAAAAGAAAATTGGACCTTAATTGAGAGCAAGGAATAATTGATCCAACACCTTTAAGGAAAACGCACAACTCCCACTCAAATGTGTTCAAACTTCACATTAAAATGTTTTATTTTTCTTATGCTTAAATATTAAACATAGGACTTTGTGACTAGGATATTAAATACTTATCAATGGTGGAAAAAAATGCTAACTTTAGATATTATGTCAAAGAGAATATTAGAATGTTAATGGTAGGACAGGTATGAAAAATAAATTAAATAATGTTGTTCGTGATAATTAATTTCTTTATGTGTATACATCTATGTGCTTCATCTTATTGATGTAAAATAGATCATAACCTATCAGTTTTGAATTCTCTTCTATTTTTCTACCCCATTTTGTTTAGTAATAAATTTCACATATCAATGAAGCACCAACAAGAAGCTAGATTTTAGGGTATCACATAAATGAGCTACTTAGGACATGACAATGAAACATATTGAACCAAATACCACCCAAGAAAAATTCTAAGTGTTATATGAGGAGACAAGAATTCCCCACCACTTGAGAAGGAAGCTAAAATTTTCCAAAATATCTAAACATGTCACATTTTCCTAATATGTTTCTTTGAAAAAATCGTAAGAAGTCTACCCAAAATAGTGGTTGTACTTATTCTATATTTATTCTTTACTTATCTCTCATCTGTGTAGATATATAGCTCAAGTTATTTTCATATTGTCTTTGTTTTTTCTATCGAAACCATAGAAAAAAGGCTTAGTGTCTCCCAAAAGGCCATAATAGTTTTCTATCATTGCTTTCATGGCCTATTAAACTAGTCGATAATAACCTTGAATTGACCCTAGCCTTAGCTTTTATATAATCCTCTAACATGAAGATTTAGTGGTGACCTATTAAGAAAATTTGTACAATTTTTATCCTTATCGTAGCTAAATTATTTTGGTCAAGCTTCATATAAAGGAAAAAGTTCCTAGATTATGACAACGAGTCCCTCGTCTATAAGCTAGCCAAAAAACCATTAAGGAATTTATAAGAAAAATAATTTTACACAAAATGCTTGGTAGTAAATGCTCAACATTATAGATATCTTGATACTTGTAATTTTAAGTTCAAACACCATCTATGATATAGAAAATTTCATCGAGCAAATTTGGTGCATTCCTCAAACTCCCTCCCAAACTCCAATTTCTACCCGAGAAAAGGAAAATACTAATCGTCGATTTGCTCACATGAAGAGGAAAATCGGGAAGATGACTAAAACTATTTAGACAATATCTTACTTAAAAATTATTTACACTTACGACCTTGGTAATTTGAATGATTTATGTGGGACGAGGACTAGAAAAAGGGAAACCTATGGTAGATTGAAATTATTACTCTTTTTTTATGTTGTGGATTTCAAAAATAAATCGTATAGTATTATAGGTCTACCTACATCAAGACCTTATTATAACCTATGGAAGCTTGGTGGCATCCCCGTATATTCCTTTTCGTGGTGCTCAGGGAAAGAGCGATTAATCATGACCTTTAATTGTCGATATTAGTCATACAATATGTTTAACTAAGTTCCAAATAGTTATACAATAGAGAGATATGAGGTCATCTTAGTTAAACTTATTTAAAAAATTATATGACCTTTAATTGTTTAACATATCTTTAACTTAGTTTTCAAATGAGCTAGTGATCTCGTATGGTAGTTGTAAAATATTTAGCACAATTTGTAGGAAGCTCTAGTAATTTTCAAACTCTACACAAATATTGGTTGGTCTACTTTTTATTCTTCCAAATAATCTCTGCCATCTAAAAATTTTTCACAAAGTTTGGATAAATAGTCATTATATATTGCTACAGTTATTTTTCTCCTGAGTATGCAATGACTATGCATCTAATTATGAAGAGTGATGTGTATAGTTATGGAGTAGTGTTACGGGGAATTTCTTACCGGAAGAAACTAATTGATATGTCACAAAAACCTAAGAAGGAAAACTTGGTTACATGGTATCGGTCTCTCCTTACAAGTAAAGTGGGATTGGAAGAATTGGGGAACCATGCATTGGGTAACAATCCCCCCTTTCAACAACGGACTTGAAACTATTGCTTCCGTGTGTGTTCGGCGTGAAGTTTCATGTTGACCATTTATGGAATGGGTTGTACAAGCACAGAAACATTTATAATGATACAAATACAAGTGATGAAGGTGGATATGGTATTTTTAGTCACGAGAGGGGAGTCTAATTCTCATGATAGATGTCAAGGATGGCTCTAGTGAACATTGGCCCCAAAGTATTTGAAGTATGTACTTGAAGATAGTTATTTGTAACAATTTATTATGATTTATGTCCCCTCCAAACAAAGGAAATAGAGACGAGAAGAAAAATTTCAACATATTATTTTTTGTCTACTTCTAGGAAAACTCATTGAGGCAATTATCAAGATAGTTTAGGAGGCATAGTAGTTCTGAGTCCCCTTAAAAAAAATTAAGTAAAAAATCATGGTATGGAATTAGGGGGTCTAGCAAGGGGTACCTAACTAAGCATGGGGTCAAAAGGCATGAATATTTACATGATATTTGTGGCCATAATGGTTGCATATTTCTTTCTGTAAGTTAAGACATGTATGGAATTACGGTTATTAATAAACGATATACATAAGAAGTGAGTTTTGTATCTAGGTAGCAACTTTTGACCATTAGATACCTTATCAAAATTACTTTCCTTGTGTTGTTAATCTTCCCATTATGACATCATGTTCATATGCTGACTATCTGTTACTATTGATGGGTTATTATAATGAATGCTAGTTTCCGAGTTAAAGTGAAGCATCAAGTTTTATTCTCTTTACAAATATATTTACCCAAGTCCTTGAGAAGCATAATTTTTTGAGAAATGAAAACATTCACCTGAACAATATTTTTTCAACATTCTTCAAGAAGGAAATTTGGCATGATGAAGATATCGTCATTTGAACATTGAGTTTCTTAAATGAGTATGGTCGATTTCTCATCCCGGATCCATAGACCATAATAGTGGTTTATGGAGTTGTCTTAGAAACTATTGAGAAATCCCTTCATGAATGGTCTCTTGTAACCATTTGATCACATTTGGAGGTATCTCACTCAAGTGATGCATTGATGGCTCATGGTTCATTGAGCATTTGTACATGAGCATTAAACCCTTGACGTATTTTTTATTGTATTTTTGCAAGTTCACTTCTTGGAGTGGAAAACCATAGTTTACGATTTGTATTCTTTATGTATTCTTCTAAAATACCTTTGAGTATGCCCTAAGATTCGAGTTTAAAAATGTTGTTATTTCAACTAAACATAAAAAGATATTTTGGCTTATAACCTTTTTGTAGTTTTATTTTTAAAACTTTTTTACTTTTCCTTTTGTGGATACATAGAAGCCTATTATTTTAAGCAATGAAATTTATTTTCACCCAACATGACATGTATGATTGAGAGTTCTCTTCAACTAAAAAATCTAACAAGTATATTATTGTTATTGAAACTTGAGACTATAAACCATGCCTTAGTCATTCACTCATGATGTAGGCCCAAATCAATACCTTTATCCACGAAAAATACTTGTTGCTCTACATTGGTAGGAAACTTGGAAATATCTAAATTTCGGTGATGGCAATATTCTACATGAATGAATTGTTAAAAATTAGAAGAAGATATGTTGAAGTATAGATAAAATGCTACGCTTGAGTTTTGTTGTTCACCCATCTAATAGAATTGGTAACATCTATATTTTTAAATTTTACTTTAAAGAAGTATATAGTTAAAATGCTTGAAAATATATTTTTTGGTAATGCTAGATGAGTAGGTTTCTAGAAAATAATAATGAGGGAACATCTATAAGATGTTGCATATGTTAGTTTAAATTCCAAGACTATGGCACTCCTACATCTCCCTTGTTTACGTAGTAAAAGGAAAATTGGAAAAAAGATTGTAGTATATTGTCCTAGAAGTTTGTCAACCGTTTTATCCACACATAATATATAATATCTCAAGGTGTTTTTAAGATTACTTCAAGTTAAATTAAATATAAAAAACCATAGTTAGAACCCACGGATATACGGCACCACAGTTTTTATGTTTTTCTTATGCTTTAGTTTTGTTATGTTAGGTGGTGGGGGTTGGGGGGGATGTGGAGTAATCTAGAATTATTTATTTTCAGCTTAGTTTTCTTTTTCTAATAAACTCATGATACTAATAGATATGTTTTAGGAGGTAGGTGCATGCTAGCGAGTGCATATTTGTAATAGACAATAGGAATTTGGACTATATGAAAGAGTCCAATATTGCCCTAATCTTGAAGGAATTATTTTCTTTTGGAAAGTTTCCAATAAAAGATCAGTTCAATCTCCAATGACTCCTCTAAAATAATATTATATTAGCTTTGATAAGCTATCAAGTCTCGTAGGAAAATATATGACCTTAATCTTGTTAATCATGCTAGAGGTCTCGGTTGAGAAGATATATTTTGCACGTTTGCACATTACGAACGTTAATTGGAAATTTCAATGGAGTGACCTTTCCACCTTATGTGATGGAATGATGAGATTCATCTCTACCTAAGAAAAGATTGTAAGGGAGGAGTTCTTTTTACCATAATGGGAAATGAATTTTCGCTTGGAATTTCAACTACGGGACTATCTTAAATGAGTACAATGGGGATGCCATCGTTCTTCAAGAATGGCAGATCACTTTTCCTTTGACATTGGTTCCCCTTTATATCCTAGAATGAGGTAGGTTCTTAAAACATTTCTTGTACGATCATATTGGCTTATTTTCTTGATGATTTTAAGGTTCAATAATTATTTTCAAAGATACATGGGTTGTATGTAGGAAATTATATAAGATACTTTTGGTCTATTTAATATTTAAATAAAAAAAATTGTGTACCCTCAATTGGTTGATTATTTCCTCAAATATTGGATTAAGTACGGGTGACCCACCACATGAAAAAAACCCATATCTAAATAGTGCTCTCTAATGGTTAAGTTTTAGGTATGGGCTTGGTTTCCTCACTCAATTTCTAACTCGAAAAGGATATCATGTTTGATATCCGGTTCAACCATTATATGAGCCATCCTCCTATCCACCATTCCCAACCAACCTTTTTCATATGTAACAAAATAATTCTTGACATCTTTGCCATGCCAAAATTCTAAAGAAGCCATTCATTAGAACCTAGATTTTAAATGTAGTTTTGTTCTTTCTTAAGATCAAAATATAAACTCGATTTCCTCAAACACTAACACGATGGATACCATGTTGAATCTTTTGTACATTACTTTGAAATTTTTCCAAACTATTCATAAGAATCAAACCTTGAACCATCAAGTGAAACTTTGGAAACTAGATCAAAATTTATGGGACTTTCTACTTTTGTCTCTGAGTTTTTCTTATCGGTGCAAGTCATGATCGGTTGAACAAAGTTAAACATGTTGTTAAATATGCAACATTTTGCGGCTTACCATTTAGCGCTTGAGACCACCATTTCTTTGCGGATGGTGGGGATCAAGAGATAATTAGTAAAAATATACCATGCAAACCATTATGGAGTCTACAAGCCATCACAATGACCTTATTCATCATGTACATTTTGAAAATTCCCTTGAAAAGTGTTGAGAATCTTATTGCTTGTCCCTAGGATTGGTCCAATTTATTATTTCTTTTGTATTAGATGTTTTTACTTCTTATTTCTCATATTGTTGATATTGTAGGAAATCCAAAGTTTGTGTAGATCATAATGATATAGTTCAAATTTGCCATAAATTTTCATATACAACGCATCCAATTGTTCATACAATGCTCTATTTTGGTATTAATAGATTCATACATTTGATTTCAAGCCATATTCTCTCATATTTTATTCTCCATTTTAGGTAACATTATAAATAATTTTAAATTTAACTTGGGTTAGAGCATTTATCTATCGGTGATTCAAAAATGAATACACTAATTTTTTTTTGAAATTTCAATACATGAAGTTTAGTTTTCAAAGTTCCCCTTATGTCTTATAAGTTTTCATGTCACACATCAATTGTTCATACAATGCCCAACTGTTTTGGTATTAATAGACTCATACAATTGATTTGATATATTTTCTCATATTTGATTCTCCATTTTAGGTAACATTATCAATAATTTCAGCTACTTGGGTTATAGCATTCATCTATCGGTGATTCAAAAACGAATACAATATTTTTTTCCAATACATAAACTTAGTTTACATTGGTCATAAATCCAACGGTTCTTGCTATTTTGTTTTTTATGAAAGCGAAGTTTCCTAATGATCATATCATAATGATTGCGATGATATTACATTTGGAAAACTAAGCATTATTTACCAAAGGTATATGCTCTTGATATGGCACTTTTATGATAGGAAAAACCAAAGTATTAGCACTCAAATATTTCATTCTTTATGACATAATTTATGTGAATAGGTCGGGGGTTCCTTGCTTTCAAGGGTTTGGAGGAGCTCATTTTAGGATTCCTGCAGTGTTGGATCTAGCTATCGGTACAAGTAATATGTGCCCATCTTTTTTAATTCCTTTTTAATTTCTGCGATAATATCCTTTGGTTGAATATTGTATTTAAGTTTCTAGCGAGGTATATTTCAATGCTTTAATATTAAACTTGTTTTATTCCATGAATAAATAATTAAGGTTTATTTTAAAATCCCTCGAATTATTTTTTCCAATATTTGAATATAGTTAGTGTATTAACACCATTTTTAAGAAAAGTTTATAAATTCATCGTTATAGGTCATATGATTTTTTTTTCCTTGATGAAAAATATCCTGAAATTTTCTTTCATGTTTCTATCATTTCAATGGTTGTTACATTGCACGTAATTTTTTATTTCTTTTTTTTTCTCCATTAAGGTAGATTGGGCTTCTATAATTTATGCTCACTTTTGTGTCCACGTTTTGCGGTTTGCAATAGAAATATGCATGGTTTTTTAGTTAGAGGCAGTGGTTATCAAGAAAAAATGTGAGCTTTAAACAT
Organism: Pinus albicaulis; assembly: GCA_034641835.2. Taxonomy (NCBI): domain Eukaryota; kingdom Viridiplantae; phylum Streptophyta; class Pinopsida; order Pinales; family Pinaceae; genus Pinus; species Pinus albicaulis. The sequence goes on along the minus strand of CM076571.1, from coordinate 710,755,344 downwards.
GTTTCTCCAATTAATACTAACATCTCCTGTTACGGTTCATTATATTGGTCGCTATGGATAGTTGACAATTGACCAATCCAAAAATTGACCAATGTCACTTTAATGTACTATGGATACCATCTCTGTTTAATGTGCTTTAAACATGTTCAAATTAGTAGATTTTGTTTGTGGTTATTTTTTCTTATCATATTTATTTTTCCCACTCTATTCCTATTCTATATGGATCTTTTTTCATTCCCATAGATCTATTCTGTAAAGTTATAGGGAAATTGATTTGTTTTTGTAATGTTTAGTTTTTTTTTCTTTGAGTTTCTTGTCTTCACACCCCTTCGCTGTTGCCAGAGTACTTGTGGGAGGAAATAGTTATCGTTGAGAGTTAGAGAGTGATTTCCTTGTATCCATACAATTACATATTTTCATAGTCATGCTTGGTGTGGATCTAGAAGTGTCTAAATGCTACGATATTTTGTTGGTGTAATAGATATTAGGCAAACTTTGTGTTATTTAGTTGTTTACATTTTAGGATCATTGTTATTGATCATTGTGTTTTGACATATTTAATTAATTAATAACAGAATCACTCCCAATTAATTTTCTATACCCCATAGCTAGTAGGATTCAAGCATGTAGCTCATTCTTCATAATTGCGTCATATATGCTCAATTTTTTGGGATTTTTGGCATGCAAATCAATCTTTTAGAGGCATATTTTTATGTTGTCACAACATATTTACATGATTCATAGGGTGAGAAATTAATCTTTGGTGTAATTGTGGATTTTAGATTTGATAATTATAGGTAATTTATAGGCTCTCAATGTCTTCAAAGTTTCAACCCGATGACTATTCAATTGAACATATTGAGTATCTTATATATGACTATTTTTCCTTCCATCACTTTTCATAACTTCCATAACCATTAGGTACGGAATTCGATGTTATTTTTGTTGTTTAGTAAAATATTTGGAAAGACTTTAAAAAGTTTTATAATTTATTGAAAGTTGTAAAATTTATAATTTATAAAGTTTCAAGATTAATTTTAAAGTCTAATGATTTAAAGGTTGTTAACTTCCAATGGAAGAGCACCTTCTTTACAAGAAGGAGTTGGTGGTTCAATTACATCATGCCTTGATATTGATATGGAATGTCGATGATCATTTTTTAGTGATATAGACTCTTTTGACCATCACCAATAAGTTGATGGTGACATTTTCCAAACCCTCACCAAAATATGAAATGGTGACGATTAATGAACATCACCATATATATGCATCAATAGTGATGACCGTGAAAAGGTCCATCACCATAAATCGATTTTGTTTATATGAAATGGTGATGGTCACTATCCTTCATTATAATATTATTTGTGAAAAACCTTAAATGCCACCTGACACTTAATACTTTTTGGAGATGCCACATTTTATGACGTTCAATTTTTTTGTGACGGTTATGATCACCATTTCTCATATGAAATGGTGACAATCAATATCCTTCATTACTAGCCATTATTGGTGATGGACCCACTTCGTTGCACTAACATTTATACTTTTCGTGATGTCACCTTTGATAAGGTTTAGTTTTTGGTGACAAAGGTTCTTTTGATCATCACCAATGAGCTTATGGTGACATTTTTCGACCCTCGCCAATGTCCTTTTTTTTGTAATTAGTTAATCATGATCGATGATGTTTATTTTAATATTTATAATATTTTTATTGTGGTTTAAAAAACTTGGGTTTATAATATTAATCTATTCAAGTTAATAATATTGTATTCCCTTGGGTTTTTAATATTTATATGTTGGGTTTATACTACCTTGGGTTTATAATATCAATCCCATGTGTTTATTGATATAAATCCCTTGGATGCTATATAAATCCCTTAGGTTTATAAATTTATTGGATTTAAAATGATGGGTGAAATATCAATTTCTTGTATTTATTTATCTAAGGGTTCAATTTCCTAGGGTATAATATTATTCATAGGGTTTATAATATTAATCATATGGTTTAATATAAGTCTTCTGTGTTTATATTCTTATTCAACAATGGTCAAGCATGTTCCAATCTCACATTGTGACAAAGATTCTCTCAATATGAAAATCAAGCATTGTGAACTACGGTCAAATGTCACATTTTGATAAAGGTTGTCTCAATATAAACATGAAACATGGTCCAATGCCACATTGTGAAAAAGGTTGTCTCAATATAAATATGAAACATGGTCCCATGTCACATTATAATAAAAGATTGTCTCAATACGAAAATAAACCATGGTGGAAAACCATTCTCAAGCATCATCAACAATGGTCGATCCATGGTCAACCATGGGTAGAATGTCACAATGTAGAAAAAATATTTTCTTAATATGAAAAGAAACCATGACATTATATCATGGTCAATCGCATTGTGAAAAATATTGTCTCAAGGTTAATCAATGTGATAACCTGTTCAGAATGTTCAAAATACATAGGAAATAGTTAAGTATAACTTGGATACAGTGCTAAGTTAGGTAAAGTGTGTTTCTTTTATGTACATTTGTAACTTATAATCATGTCACAATTTGTAGTATTGAAGGTTCACTCTCCTCCCTCTGTTTTCCAGTCCACGCCTTAACACCGTTGGTCCCGCAGTCTTTATTTAAAGAGCATGTATGGTTATTTATTAGGTAACCGTTTATGAGAGAAAAATATGTAAATTTTCTTTTATGTTAATAAGAATTTCTAGTGGCCATGTTGGCTATGAGGCCATGGACTATTTCCCTCTTCGATTTTTTTTTAACCATATGATATGGGTGTCTTTTGATTTGCAATATGTTTGTGAGTGGTTACCTTTGGTGTTTGAGCTAAGGAACTTACCTTGTAAATTCCTACATGGTATACGAGCTATTTTGAGGGCCGCATCCATTATTGATCCAAATCCAAAGTTTGGTTTGACTACATGTGATTTCCATTTTCTATATCTACTATTTTCTAACCTTTTTGGGGTTGGAGGACAACTCTGTTGTGTCGGAGTGTACGTTTCGGTGAGGAACCCATTTTGTTTCATGCAAAAATGTTTTAGTTACCCAAGTTATTTCATTTTAGATGCGGAGGTATAAAGTATATGTTTTGCGGTTATATTTATTAATAATTTTGTTTATTTGGTTTACCTCTTTGTTGTTTCGATTTATGTTTTCTATTCTCCAAATCTATACCCTCTTCTATGTGTATACTCTTTTCTCTTGCATTGTGTGTGATCTTGGAAGATCGAATCGAGAAGACAGATTTTTTACTACGTGTGTCTTTCCCACTGCGTCTCTGTGCGATCTCGAGAAATCATAAATAGCAAAAGGATAGTTGGTAAGGCTAACAAAAAATATAAACGTGCAATGCATTACGAGTTGTATTTCATTTTTTTTTGTGCTCGGATTTTGTGTTTTTTGGAGGAAAAAGCCACCCTGTGAAAGAGGAAAAATAATAATGAGTAAAAAATAAATAAAATAAAAAACCCCCTTCCTCCTTTCAAACAATTCACAGAATCCTTTTACTAGCTCACTTGGTGTATAGTTAGTTTATGAGAATTGAGGTGTTTCTCAAACTTCTTTTTCTAAAAAGGATTTTGTTAAAGGGGTGGGATTTTTTTTTAAAGTAGACTTCATCATCAAATTTTCAACCATTCCGTAACTGTTCGGCATCTCTGACTTACTTTTTCAAAAAGGCATATCTTCCTTCATCCGGAAGCCATTTTTTGGGCAGTTTTTTTAATCGGCTAATTTTCCGAGATATTTCCATTAGAGAAGTTAGTTTCGGCCCTTTTGACTTCTATTTTAAAACAATGGAAAGTGCTTGCCCAGGTTATTCTTAACAACACCAACTATTTCTAATAGCTACCTCACACTTGTTAGTTACTTAGAAGTAAAGGGCTTTATAGAATAGCCATAGGACAAGAATCTAAACCTACGATGGAGAAAGCCACTAAATGATAAAATAAACAAGATAAAGCACGAGGGCTTATAAGATATCCATTCTTTCCAGAGATCTTCATTTTCATATCCTTGAAATTGACACCCACGATGAAACTTTGAAAAAGCTAAATACGCATTTTTGGCATTCAAAATCAAATCGGGGCCCACGGATTAAAATGAGATGTATATTGGACCACTAATAATTCTCCTCTATTGAAGGTTTTTTGTTCAAATTCAAGACCCTTAGACTTCTTTTAGAAGGCTATAAGGTAAAAAAGGAAGATGGAAACCTCATCTATTCATTTCTTGTTAAGATTGACCCTGCACTCTTGTGTATTTTTTTCCACCTTCCATTCCACTTTACAAAAGCCATCATTTCTCAAGGAGACAACCTACACGAGCCCCCCTTTTGATGCCTTTTGTGATTCTTAGATAAGAGAACAAGAAAACATCTTACACCTTGGCCTTATCACTTATGGAAACGCTTCTATGAAAGCCTTAACGGCCCAACAACAACCATATCAAAGAATCCCAAAATCGGTATCCTAAAAAGTATGGTCCTAAACCAAACAAGGGTCTATAGCAATTTCGGCCATAAAATAAAAAGAAACTCACCAAACTGATAAGAAGCGAGTAAAAAAAAGGAAACAGAAAATAGATAGGCATTTACAACTTTTGTAATTGTGATGGCCATGTAGAGTCCAAATTTTTTAAAAATGTGGAAGCTTTGGCAGCAACAATGAAGAAGCACCACATCAATTTGGATACCTCTTCAACTTCATCTTCACGAATGGCACTTTTTGCTTGTGGTTTTCAAGCATCTAGTTATGCATTAAATGTATCTTCTTCTTCTCATTCTCATGAGTGGCTCAGTAATTTTACAGCAGCTTCTTACGACATGGCCAAAAATGAAGCCATGTTTTCTTATTCAAACTATTGTAACACCAAACATATTTATGTTAGTGATCATAAATCTCTTAGTGTTGTATGATCTAGAACCATTCATCTAGATATTGGTCGGTTTAATGATGTACTATGTGTTCGTACCTTGTCATGCAACCTTCTATCTTTTTATCGAATAACTCATTCAAGTGAAGGAGAAAATAGTATAATTTTCACCTCACGATATTTGTAATCAATGACCTCAACGATCTAGACATATTCTAGCTACGCATTGCGATAATTCCACAAGGTTGTATAATGTTGGAAACTTTGGGTCATCATCTCTTCCCTCCATTTTTTTTTGTTGCTCATAATGATGAAGTGAGCAAACTTTGGCATAGACGATTTTGGTCACTTAAACTATCGCTCTCTTAGAACTATATGTAAGGACAATATGGTGACAATTCTTCCTATGGTATCTTTTAGAGATGGTGTTTGCTGCGGATTTGTACTCAAAAAACATCTTCAGGATAGTTTTGACAGAACGTGCCTCTTGGCACGCTTGAGCCCCTTTTCGGCTTGTGCACGGTGGTTTATGTGGTCCACTTCTTGTTGTTTCTTTCACCTCACAGTTGCAAGTACTTCTTAACTTTCATTGATGATTTTCCATATGCACTTGTGTATACTTCTTAAAACTCAAGAGTGAATTTTTTAACATGTACTTGGCCTTTAAGGCCATTTTTGAGAAACAATCTGGACATCCAATTCTTAAGTTAAGATCAAACAATGGAGGAGGATATGTTAACAAAAAATTTATCAACTTTTGAACTGAGCATGGAATTCAATTGAAATATATTGTTCCATATAATCCACAACAAAATGGTGTAGCTGAAAGGAAGAATCGCACCTTAAAAGAAATGGCTAATTGTATGCTTCGATCTGAGACTTAGTCTCAATTTTTGGGCAAAATAAATTAAGTTTGAAAATTGCATAGTAAATCACACTCCTACTAAGTTTTAGAATATATCTAAAATAATCTTGGAAGTCGATTGAACCGAGTTGTAAGTCACTTTCGTGTTTTTTGGAAGTGATGCTTGGAGCCCACATTCTAGATACGAAAGCATAAATCCTTAGAACCTAAGAGTGAAAAATGCATTTTCTTGGATATTCCTGAAGATTTCAAAGGATATAGACTTATTCACTTAAAATCCAAAAAATATAATTATTAGAAGAGATGTAAAATTTGATAAAAATATATCGGCACTGCGAAACCTAGTTTGATAGATGTTACCTTTGACGCTCGTGACCTTTGATTCGGCATATGTGCCACCTCTCTCTATGTCTTCTATTTTAACATTCCTTCTAGTTCGGATAGTGTGTCATGAGGGATGAAAATCCTCCTCGCCTCTTCAAGATATTCCTTCTGCTCCATGGCTTGCAAGATGGAGTCTTGCTCTACTCAAGATGCATGAAGTTCTCTTATAGGTAACCCTGAGATTGACAATGTACATATTCTTAGTTCGAAAGAGCCTCTTTTGTAGTGGCTCATGTTCGAAAATACTAATCCACACCTTTGAAGAGCGCTCTAGTCATCTAGATTGGGATGAAGGTATTTATGAAGAATATTGTTCCTTATTGGAAAACGATACTTCGAGATCTTGTTCCTCTACCAAAAGGAATAAAACTTGTCGGATGCGGATGGATTTAAAACAAATTTTGGACCGGATGGAAAAGTGGATAAACATAAATCTTTTCTTTTTGATAAAGGATTTTCACAGTTAAAGGCATTGACTATGTTGAAGCCTTCTCCCCCATTTTCAAAAATGAATTCTATCCTCCTTGTTCTTTCCCTTGTTACCTCCTTTAAATTGGAAGTCCATTAGATGGATGTTAACGTCGCCTTCTTACATGGATGTTTGCATGAAGAAATCTACATGGAACAACCCACGGCTTTATCCAAAATGACTCTAGCCTTTATTGTCGCCTTAGGAAGTCTGTATGGTCTCAAAAAATCTCCTTGGGCTTTGTATGCCAAAATGGATAGATTTATATTAGATAATGGCTTTTATAGGTGTCATTCGACAACATTGTCTACACAAGAAAGTGGGTAAGTCCTTCACCATCATTGTTCTTTATGTTGATGATCTTATCCCCTTCTTGGTAGTGATCCCATCATATAAACCATGTGAAGTATAGCCTCGAAAAAGAAGTTTTAAATGACATACTTATGACACTTGCATTACTTCCTTGGTCTTCAAGTCTTACCAGTCAAAGAAGATTACTACGCTTTCTTAGTCAAGTATGCAGCGATATTCTACACCACTTTCACATGGAAGGCGTAAGCCTTCTCCCTTTCAATATGGAGTCAAGATTTGAGTCCACTTGTACTGCACTTTTGAAATTGATGCTACCTTATACCATTAACTTGTTGTTAAACTTACGTATCTAACCCATGCTCATCTTGGCCTTCTTTGTTGTTGATCTTCTCCCTCGGTTTATGCACCAACCTCATGAAAGTCACTAGAAAGCGGCTAAAAAGAATACTTTGATATATTCGAGGTACACAATTCACTTCAAGATTCATTTAAGTAACGGAACATCTTTGCATTGTTGATTGGTTTCACTAATTCGGTGCTTTGATGACCTTTGATGATCGAAAGTCTACGCAAGGGATATATTCACTCTTGGTTTAGGACCTATTACTTGGTCTTGTAAGAAAAAAAGTGCCATCTCTCTCACTTTGGCGAAGCACGATATCATGGTGCCATTGAAGCCAACAAAGGCCATGTGGCTTCGTAGATCTATTTGAATTTGGTCTTCATCGGTAGCATCCAACTACACTTTGGTGTGATAATGAAACCATTCAACTATAAAAGATCTAGTTCAACATCAACGTATGAAATACATTGAGCTTCATATACACTTCATCGACTATTCATGATCGTGTTTCTGAAGTACGGTATTGTTCAACCAATGATCAAGTTGCGGATATCTTTACAAATGCTCTCATAGAAATGAAGTTTACCAAACTTTGATCCATCCTTGGAGTTCGGGAAATTTATCATTAAGGGGGAATGGCTCTAATTCCTCCTTCCTTCTCTTTATTGTGTCACCTTCATAAATCCTTCAATCCTATCCCAAAATTTGTTCTTAAGGGGGGATGTTAGGATATTTCAACACATAGGAAATAGGCTCCTCTTGTGTCACCTTTGTAAATCCTTCAATCCTATCGAAGTTGTTCTTAAGGGGGGGATGTTAGGATATTTCGACACATAGGAAATAGTAAAGTATAACTTGGTCTGAGTGTAGAGTTAGGTAAGGTGTGTTTCTTTACTATGTAGATTTGTAACTTATAATCGCGGAGTCACGATTTGTAGTGATACGAAGGTTCAATCTCTCCTTGGTATTAATGACACTTGATACGTGGCTTAGCACTGCGATTGGTCCATGATCTCTATTTAAATAGCATGGAAGGTCATTTTTTCAGTGGCTTGTTTATGGAGAAACATATGTAACCTTTCTTTTTATATTAATAAATTTCTTGAAGTGGCCACATTGGCTCGAGTGTGGATTGTTTCCCTCTTCAAGGGTTTTAACCATGTGATATCTTGGTGTGCGGTTGTGATGTTTGTTTGTGAGTGGTGACCTTTGGTTTTTGATCCACAAAAACACTGCAGCAATTACTATAAAACCATGGTCAACCATGTTTATTTCCATGAGTTTAAATATTATTTATATAAGGTTTTGTACACTTATGGTTTATAATATTAATCACTTGGGTTTCATATTATTCCCTTGGGATTACAAACCTTCCGTTTTTTAGTATTAATCCCAGGTTTTGTATCAATCCATTGGGTTTATTGATCTAAGGAGTTCATATTCCAAGGGTATGGAAATTATTCAAAGGTTTTATAATATTAACCATTGGGTTTAATATAAATCCCTTTTATTTTATAATCATTGTCAACCATGGTCCAACGTCACATTGTGAATTTTTTTTCTCAATATGAAAAATAAACAATGGTAGGACATCACATTGCGACAGGTTGTCTCAATATGAAAATAGACACTAGTCAAATATGTTTATTTTAAGTTTTATTGGTCAGAAACTTACCTATAAATTACTATAAAACCCATGGTCAGCCATGTTTATTTCACAGAGTTTATATTATTTATGTAAAGTTTTATCTGATTGTGGTTTATAATATTAATCACTTGGGTTTCATATTATTCCCTTGGGATTATAAACCTTTGGTTTTTTAGTATTAATCCCTTGGTTTGTAATATCAATCCATTGGGTTTATTGATCTAAGGGTTCATATTCCAAAGGGTAGGTATTCATAGGTTTTATAATATAACCATTGGGTTTAATATAAATCCCTTTTGTTTATAATCATTGTCAACCATGGTCCAACGTCACATTGTGAATTTTTTTTCTCAATATGAAAATAAAAACAATGGTAGGACATCACATTACGACAAAGGTTGTCTCGATATGAAAATAGGCCTGGTCAAATATGTTTATTTTAAGGTTTATTAGTTCCTTGGGTTTATAATATTAATAATCCCTAGGTTTTATTAATCCCTTGAGTTTAAAATATTAATTATTATGGTTTATTAATCGTTTGGGTTTTTAATATTAGTTTGTTGGGTTTTTATTAGATAACTCATTCAAGTGAAGGGAAAATAGTATAATTTTCACCTCATGATGTTGTAATCAATGACCTCAACGATCCTAGACATATTCTAGCTACGCACATTAGCGATAATTCCACAAGGTTGTATAATGTTGGAAACTTTGGATAATCATCTCTTCCCTCCATTTTTGTTGCTCATAATGATGAAGTGAGCAAACTTTGGCATGAGCGATTTGGTCACTTAAACTATCACTCTCTTAGAACTATATGTAAAGACAATATGGTGACAATTCTTCCTATGGTATCTTTTCGAGATGGTGTTTGCTGCGGATTTGTACTCGAAAAAAATCAACGGGATAGTTTTGACAAACGTGCCTCTTGGCACGCTTGAGCCTTTTCGGCTTGTTACTTTTTGATGATTTATGTGGTCCACTTCTTGTTGTTTCTTTCTCTGGTTGCAAGTACTTCTTAACTTTCATTGATGATTTTTCAGATGCACTTGTGCATACTTCTTAAACCGAGTGGTTACCTTGTGTTCTTGGCCTTTAAGGCCATTTTGAGAAACAATGCGGACATCCCAATTCTTAAGTTAAGATCAAACAATGGAGGAGGATATGTTAACAAAAAAATTATCAACTTCGAGGCCCAGGCATGGAATTCAATTGAAATATATTGTTCCATATAGTCCCTTTAAAAATAATTGTAGCTGAAAGGAAGAATCACACCTTAAAAGAAATGGCTAATTGTATGCTTGATCTAAAGGACTTAGTCTCAATTTTTGGGCAAAATAAATTAGCTATGAAAATTGCATAGTAAATCACCTCCCTACTAAGGTTTTTTCGCAAGGAATATGTCTCAGAAATAATCTTGGAGGTCAATTGAACCGATTGTAAGTCCACTTTCGTGTTTTTGGAAGTGATGCTTGGGCCCACATTCGGGGAATCACAAGCATAAATCCTTAAACCTAAGAGTGAAAAATGCATTTTCAGGATAATACAGGATTTCAAAGGATATAGACTTCTTCAACCAAAATCCAAAAATATAATTATTAGAAGAGATGTAAAATTTGATGAAAATATATCGGCCTGCGAGCCTAGTTCGATACGTGTTCCACCTTTGGCCTGTGACCCTAATTCGGCATATGTGCCACCTCTCTCTATGTCTTCTATTTTTTATAGCATTCCTTCTAGTTCAGATGATGACAACGAGGATGAAAATCCTCCTCCACCTCTTCAAGATATTCCTTCTGGTCCATGGCTTGCAAGATGGGTCCGCTCTACCAAGGATGCATCAAGTTCTCTTATAGGTAACCACTGCGGATTGACAATGTACATATTCTTAGTTCGAAAGAGCCTCTTCATGTTGACTCATGTTCGAGAAAATGCGATCCACCACCTTTGAAGAAGTGTCTAGTCATCTGATTGGGATGAAGCTATTTATGAAAGAAATATTGTTCCTTATTGGAAAACGATACTTCAAATCTTGTTCCTCTACCAAAAGGAAGAAAACTTGTCGGTCTGAGATGGGTTTACAAAACAAATTTTGGACCAGATGGAAAAGTGGATAAACATAAATCTTGTCTTGTTGCTAAAGGATTTTCACAAGTTAAAGCCATTGACTATGTTGAAACCTTCTCCCCCATTTCAAAAATGAATTCTATCCTCCTTGTTCTTTCCCTTGTTACCTCTTTTAAATGGGAAGTCCATTAGATGGATGTTAAATTCGCCTTCTTACATGGATATTTGCATGAAGAAATCTACATGGAACAACCCCCTGGCTTTATCCAAAATGACTCTAACCTTTATTTTCGCCTTAGGAAGTCTCTGTATGGTCTCAAAAAAGCTCCTTGGGCTTGGTATGCCAAAATGGATAGATTTATATTACATAATGGCTTTTATAGGTGTCATTCTGACAACATTGTCTACACCAAGAAAGTGGGTAAGTCCTTCACCATCCTTTTTCTTTATGTTGATGATCTTATCCTTGCGGTAGTGATCACATCATAAACCATGTGAAGTATAGCCTCAAAGAAAAGTTTGTGAAATGACATACTTATGACACTTGCATTACTTCCTTGGTCTTCAAGTCTTCACCAATCCAAAGAAGGTGCCTAAACAACTTGGTCAAGTATACCCAGCGATGTTCTACACCACTTTCACATGGAAGGCTAGCAAAGCTGACCCCCTTCTCCCTTTCAATATGGAGTCAAGATTTCAGTCACTTGTACTACCCCTCGGTGGTACCTTATACCATTAACTTGTTGGTAAACTTGTATCACAACCGTAACGATGTGGCCTTTCCCTTTTTGTTGATCTTCTCGCTCGGTTTATGCCAACCTCATGAAAGTCACTAGAAAGTAGCTAAAGAAGGCTACTTTGATATATTCGAAATTTAATTCACTTCGAATTCATTACAATGCGGGAACATACGCATTGTTGATTGATTTCACTAATCTTGATTGGCACAGTGACCACGATGATCGAAAGTCTACGGGGATATGTATTCACTCTTGGTTCGGGGACCTATTACTTGGTCTTGTAAGAAAAAAAGTGCCATCTCTCTCACTTTAGCGAAGCACGATATCGTGGTGCCATTGAAGCAAACAAGGAAGCCATGTGGCTTCCTTGGATCTATTTGAATTTGGTCTTCATCGATGACATCAACTACACTTTGGTGTGATAATGAGAGTGCCATTCAACTATAAAGAATCTAGTTCAACATCAACGTATGAAACACATTGAGCTTCATATACACTTCATCGAAGCTAATTCATGATCGTGTTCACGAAGTACGATGTTGTTCTACCAATGATCAAGTTGCAGATATCTTTACAAATGCTCTCATAGAAGCGAAGTTTGCAAACTTTGATCCATCAGCATTCAAATTTATCATTAAGGGGAAATAGGCTCTGGTCCTCCTTCCTTCTCCTATTGTGTCACCTTCATAAATCCTTCAATCCTATCCCAAGTGTTCTTAAGGGGGTGTTAGGATGTTTCCTACCCTGGGAAATAGGCTCCTCTTGTGTCACCTTTGTAAATCCTTCAATCCTATCCGGAAGTTGTTCTTGGGGGGGATGTTGGGATATTTCGACACATAAGAAATAATGAAAGTATAACTTGGTCTAGTGTAGAGTTAGGTAAGGTGTGTTTCTTTACTATATGTACATTTGTAACTTATAATGCGGCGGTCATGATTTGTAGTGATCCGACGGACAATCTCTCCTTGGTATTAATCACACTTGATGTTTGTGGCTTAGCACCCGATTGGTCCATGATCTCTATTTAAATAGCATGGAAAGGTCATTTTTTCCGGTAAATTTTTATGGAGAAACATATGTAACTTTTATTTTTATATTAATAAATTCTTGAGCTGGCCACATTGGCTCGGGTCGTGGATTATTTCCCTCTTCGAGGGTTTTAACCATGTGATATCTTGGTGTACGATTTTAGTCATTTTGTGAGTGGTGACCTTTGGTTTTGATCTAAGAAACTTACCGTAAATTACTATAAAACCATGGTCAACCATGTTTATTTCACAGTTTATATTATTTGTAAGGTTTTGTACACTTATGGTTTATAATATTAATCACTTGGGTTTCATATTATTCCCTTGGGATTATAAACCTTTGGTTTTTTAGTATTAATCCCTTGGGTTTGTAATATCAATCCATTGGGTTTGATAAGTCTAAGGGTTCATATTCCAAGGGTATAAAATTATTCATAGGTTTTATAATATTAACCATTAGGTTTAATATAAATCCCTTTTGTTTATAATCATTGTCAACCATGGTCCAACGTCACATTGTGAATTTTTTTCTCAATATGAAAATAAACAATGGTGGGACATCACATTGCGACAAAAGGTTGTCTCAATATGAAAATGGGCCACAGTCGAATATGTTTATTTTTTTTTTAAGTTTTATTGATCTAAAAACTTACTCTATAAATTACTATAAAACCATGGTCGACCATGTTTATTTCACAGAGTTTATATTATTTATATAAGGTTTTGTACACTTATGGTTTATAATATTAATCACTTGGGTTTCATATTATTTCCTTGGGATTCTGTTGGTTTTTTAGTATTAATCCCTTTGTTTTGTAATATCAATCCATTAGGTTTAGCTAAGTCTAAGGGTTCATATTCCAAGGGTATAAAATTATTCATAGGTTTTATAATATTAACCATTTGGTTTAATATGCCCACGTGGTATAGAGCAGTCGGTGATGGGGTGTACTCTTAAGGCACTCCGCTCTGCAAGGTCACCGGTTCGAAACCCGTGGGTGGGATAGGAGGAGAAAAAATGGGAAGATTAGGATTAGTCTAAACTAGAAAAAAAAAAAAAAACCATTGGGTTTAATATAAATCCCTTTTGTTTATAATCATTGTCAACCATGGTCCAACGTCACATTGTGAATTTTTTTTCTCAATATGAAAATAAACAATGGTGGGACATCACATTACGACAAAGGTTGTCTCAATATGAAAATGGGCTCTGGTCAAATATGTTTATTTTAAGTTTTATTGATCTAAGAAACTTACCCTATAAATTACTATAAAACCATGGTCAACCATGTTTATTTCACAGTTTATATTATTTATATAAGGTTTTGTACACTTATGGTTTATAATATTAATCACTTGGGTTTCATATTATTCCCTTGGGATTATAAACCTTTGGTTTTTTAGTATTAATCCCTTGCGTTTGTAATATCAATCCATTGGGTTTATTGATCTAAGGGTTCATATTCCAAGGGTGTAAAATTATTGATAGGTTTTATAATATTAACCATTGGGTTTAATATAAATCCCTTTTGTTTATAATCATTGTCAACCATGGTCCAACATCACATTGTGAATTTTTTTTCTCAATATGAAAATAAACAATGGTGGGACATCACATTGCGACAAAGGTTGTCTCAATATGAAAATGGGCCCTGGTCAAATATGTTTATTTTAAGGTTTATTAGTTCCTTGGGTTTATAATATTAATAATCCCTAGGTTTTATTAATCCCTTGAGTTTAAAATATTAATTATTATGGTTTATTAATCGTTTGGGTTTTTAATATTAGTTTGTTGGGTTTATTAATATCTTGAGTTTACTAGTCATTTTTATTTATAATATTGATCTATTGTGTTTATAATATTAATAATCCCTTATCTTTATTGATCCTTTTTGTTTATAATACTAATAATTACATGGGTTTGCTGATCCATTGGGTTTTATAATTCTCTGGTTTACTAATATTAATCCATTGGGTTTATAATATTAATAATCCCTTGGGTTTATTAAAACCCTATATTAAGGGTTAAATATTTTTCCTAGGGTTTAATATTAATCCCTTAGGTTTATAATGTTTATCCCTTCGGTTTATTAACTTATTGGGTTTATAATATTAAACGCTTGGGTTTATTTGTTCCATAAGTTTATAATATTAATAATTACTTGAATTTATCATTTAATCCCTTGAGTTAAAATGTTAATTCCTAGGGTTTATTAACCGCTTGGGTTTTTAATATTATTTTGTTGGGTTTATTGATTCCTTGGGTTTATTAATCATCTCTATTTATAATATTTATGCCTTGGGTTGATAATATTAATACATTGGGGTTAATATTATTCCCTTGGGTTAATAATCCCTTGGGTTTTTTAGTATTTATAAGTTCTGTTTATTACTACCTTGGACCTATAATATCAATCCCTCGTGCTTATTGATCCAAGGGTTCATATTCCTAAGGTTTATAATATTAATCCTTGGATGAAATATCGATTTCTTATGTTTATTTATCTAAGGTTTAAATTTCCTATGGTATAATATTATTCATAAGGTTTATAATATTAATCCTACAGTTTAATATAAATTTGATGCGTTCAGAGTCTTGTTCAACTATGATCAACCATGTTCCAATCTCACATTGTGAAAAATATTGTCTCAATATGAAAATCAACCATTATGAATCATGGTCAAATGTCAGATTGTGAAAAATATTCTCTGAATATAAATATGAACCATGGTACAATGTCACATTATGACAAATATTCTCTCAATATGAAAATAAACCATGGTTAGTATTTTTTAACCATCGTCAACCATGGTCGAATGCCAACCATGACCAAGCATGGTCATCCTTGGTCCAATGTTGCATTGTTACAAGGATTGTCTCAATGTTTAAATCAACCATGGTAAACCATGTGTATTTCATGGTTTATAGTATTTATCTAAGGGTTTATATACTTATCGTTTATAATATTAATCAATTGGGTTTCATATTATTCTCTTGGGTTTATAAACCCTTGGTTTTTTAGTATTATTTCCTTGGGTTTGTAATATAAATTTGTTGGGTTTATTGATCTAAGGTTTCATATTCCATTGGTATAAAATTATTCATACGATATAATATTAACTCTTGGTTTTAATATAAATCCCTTGTATTTATAATAATGTTCAACCATGGTCCAATGTCAAATTGTGACAAAGATTTTGTCAATATGAAAATCAACAATGGTGGAACATCGCATTGCAACAAAGGTTCTCTCAATATGAAAATGGGCTATGGTCAACTATGTTTATTTTATTGTTTATTAGTTCCTTGGGTTTATAATATTAATAGTCCCTTCAGTTTAAAATATTAATTCTTAGGGTTTATTAATCGCTTGGGGTTTTAATATTAGTTTATTGAGTTTATTGATTCCTTGGTTTTATTAATCACTTGGGTTTATTAATGATTTGTATTTGTTATTCATCAGTAATTTTTTCTTTTTATAGATGAATAAATTCTTATCCTATATTTCTAAAAACAAAATTCATGAATATTGTGAGTTTTAGAAATCTCACTGCCTTCATTATCCTTGGGATAAAATTTTCACTATTTTACTATCATATCATGTCATGCTTAGCCTATCACTCCCAAAAGACCCATCATGGGCTCATGCCACTCATTTTCACTATGTTTTTCCACCTCTGACCTTAGCACTCTTTCTTGACTTACTTAACCCCTCCACTTGCCACCTAGGATCACCAACCAACCTACTCATTCTTGTGTGTCCCAGATACATCAAGCCTTGATAGTCTCAAAACTATCTCTATAGGCTCTTTAGATAAATCAAGCTCATTGGATTTTGAATCCTAAATACTTCAAATTATAATTAACTCTTTTTTTCATACTTGAAGACCTCCTAGCCAAGCTTTCAGTCAAAGGACTAGTCCAAAGAGCCTCCCACTAGGTCATTTAGGGTTTCATAGGTTGTAGGATTTTTTGGTGTTCTAAATCATTGCTTTACATGTGCCAAGAAGCTAAATCAAGTATGAAATAAATTAAGTACCTGATTGTCCAAAATGGATCAGTAAATCCTTCAAGGAAGGCCTCCTTGGTCAATAACAAATTCTGCAAATGAAAACTGCTCATTTTCACATTTTTGCAAGAGTGTCAAGGTGGCTATCAGCAGAAAATGAGGTAAGGTAAGAGGCCAGGTCCTCACTAAAGGAAATCCACCTCAAAGAAAAGGAAGCATGCCTATGTTCAAGGAGAATCGGGGTTTTTAAGACTGATTGGCTAAACAGTGTTGCCAAGCAAAGGGCCAATGCAAAGGACCACAAGGACAGAGGCACATCAACACAACCAAGCACAAATTGAAGTTTTTTTAGAAATTATAAAGGGAAAATAGGTGAGGTGAATTGAACAGAAATGAATGAACTTGAAAGGGCTACAGAGAAATTAGAAGAAAACACTAATTGTTCTTCTTTAATAGCCCTAAAACCTAATATTTTGGAAATATAAGCAAAGTAGGTAAAATGAAGATGATGGGCCTCCATCATGACAACAGAAGGTTTTCAAAATATGTTGGAGGTGACTCCTGGGACTTGGCAAGGCAATAGTGCTTCACTACATGAAAGGGAGAAATGCAAAGAGTATCAGCCTGAGGGAAATCAAACCTTCAAGTGCATTCAATTTCCCTCAAAATTTTCAAACAAAGGAAAGTGAAGGCTAAGTTTCAAGACAAGAAATCAAGCTAATCATGACTTTACTATTAAGTAACCGAGGTTGTCAAAATCCAAGAATGACAAAGGGGACAAAAATAATTGTGTCATGGCACCTGTAACAAATCAGAAGTGGCCAAGAGGAGACATAACAGACATGATTTTTAGCCTTTGTCAAAATTGGATATATCACTATCAAAGATCAGTAAGAAGGTAAGAAAACATGTTTTCAGGTCACTTACACTTAGAAATGCCAAAAAGGATAAAAACATGTTATCATTTTATTAGTGCGAGAAGAAACAAGTTTGACAGTGCTAAGACCCTCAAGGTTAAAGAGGGACCTCTTCACTTCTCCAGCAAACTACAACCAAAGGAGAAGAATCACTTTGAAAAGTTTCAGATCATCTTCAATAAAGGGTCAAAAGATGTCAGTCAAAATGATAAAGTGAAAAAAAGCTTAGCAAAGTGGGTCTTTTTATTTCAATTGATTTTTCAAAGGTATAAAGGCATTTCAGTTACCATTTTTTAGATCACTTGCATTTGCAAGGAGAGAAAACCCTTCAGGAGAAATTTTCTGAGTTTTTTTCGAAATCTGGGCAAGTTCAATGGCACTATGCCCGGAACCCATTGTGCTCACAAACCCCAATGCTACGCACAAGGAGCTCTCCGCAGTGAAATATTTACACTACGTTGTGCATATAGCATGTGGCACTGCGCGTATAGCCTGGAGTTGCACCCAGGTAGACCGAAACACATAGGGTCACGACGCTGCACCCATAGGCTGACCCGACACCTATTTTCCTGCATGATGCTGCACGCACAGAACACCTAATAGGCCTGGCATTGTGCTCAAAGGCTAGGCAGGTCTGCACGCGGGTAGCAGTGCACCCAGAGCAGGACCCGACCCACTCGGCGCTGTGTGCAGAGGGCGACCTGACAATGCTGGTAGGGCATTGCGCTCATACAAAAAACCCTCCAAATTGCAAAGAAGGTGCCAAAGGCTCAAGGAAAACCCTCCAAGATGTTTTTAAGACCCTGCAAGCAAGCTGATTTGGTAGGTGGCTTTTCCTCCTTGCCCTCAAAGTAATTTTTATCATTTGGTAGGTTAAAAGAATGACTAAACCCTAGTATTTGCAAGCCTTAGGTCACCATGACAAGAAAAACTCTGTTTTTAACCTCTAATCAATTGATTTTCAATTGAAGGTTAGTGAACTAGGGTAATCACAAATCATTTCATGTAAAGGCCCTCATTAAGCTTAAAAGCACTCAGTCATAAACCTAACCTCCACATCACTCATTTGCAAGAGCTGCCCACCATCATTTTCATTTTATTCCTCTTCCCCAAGTTTGTCCAAAAACATCCCTAATCACCATGTCAGGAGCAGAAAATGGTAGCAGCAGTGAAAGAGGCCAAGGGCCTATGAGGCCAAACCACAAGGGAGGGAAGGTGAACATATTTTAACCCCATATCATAGTGGATATCACCTCATTTCTCATGATCCTCTCATGTTTCCAGAATGTAGGGTGTTTCCAATTTTGTGAGAGAGTCAAACAAGTGCAAAGCCACCCATAGCTTACAAGGCTTTTCATAATTAACCTGCACAACAAATAATCAAGCCTTATAGGAGCGAACTTTGAACTATCAACAGATGCCATCTCTAATGCTACAGGTATCCCTGCTGTTGGTGAAAAGTGGTTCAAGAAGGCAATATTAAACATGAGCTATTATGAGCCTTTTGTCAAAACTAAGTACAGAGAAGGCTGCAAGGAAATTTTCCCTTTCTCACATCTGAAACAGATGTTTGCACCATTGATGACGGTTATCATGAAGTACTTCACCTGTGAGGGGAGGTACTCCATACTTTATTCCTACCATGTTAGATTCCTCATGCATTTTACCAAGGTTAAAGTGCTTCATTTTCGTTACTACTTGTATAGGAGCATTCACAAAATGTCTTCTATTGTCCAGAGGATAAGTTATGCCCAACAAATGCAGAGTTTTTTCCACCACTCCTTGATCACGATGGTGGTCCTACATCAGTTGGAACAGAAGGGCATACCTTGTTAGGTATTCATAGCCCATGAAATCTTCACAAGTCAGCATCCTCCTCGTCAACCAAACTTTCCCTCATCATCTACACAAGTGTCCTCACCTCAAGAAAACCTCCTTTTCTCCCCTTCTCTTGATGCATCAAATGAAGAAGGCAGTGGAAATGAAGAATCAAATGAGAATGAGGGTGAAAATGACCATGAGTCATACTAGGGTGAAGGTGAAGGAAATGATCAGTTGATCCCACAAGAGGCAGAAGATATGGAAATAGAGGAGGGTGATGATGATGAACAAAGTGATAACAGTGAAGATGATGAAATCAGTGAGGATGATGAGAGTGATGATGAGTTGAGAAAAGAAGGAAATGATAATGATTATTAGGGTGATGAAGAAACCAAGGAAAATGATGATGGAGAGACAGGGACAGATAATGAAGAAAACCACAGTGACAAAGAGGTCAACAGTGACAAAGAGACAAATAATAAAGAAGACAGTGAAGGACAAGACAACAAGGAATAAAACAGTCATGACAGTCATGAAAATAGTCATGACAGTCATGATAACAGTAAGCTAAATAGTGATAATGAGGATGTTGACAGTGTAGAAGATAAAGAGGAAAGAAGATATAATGAATAACAAAATAACAATGCAGAAAATAGAGCAGAGATTGAAAGTGGTGATGATGTTGAGAACAAAGAGTATAGCGCTGAAACAGGAAACATAATGAGTGATGATACTAATGATGAAAATGAAGAGGGTTATGACAACAGAAAGGACCACAACTATGATCAAGACACCAACCAAGCCACAATCACACCTCTTTCATTGACCTGTCAAAGAGGCCGAAGGCCTATGTTTGCTGCCTAAAAAAGGCAAGGGACCAAGCCATCCACCTCAACTCAAAAGCTTGACAAAGGCAAAAAAAAGGTGAAAATAATTAGGAAAGGTAAGAAAGATCTTAAACAAGAACTTGGCATCATTGACCTAGAGAGTTTAAGTGAAGAGAAGGAGAGGGCCAATAGCATACTACTTCAAAGAAAAAATGCAGAGATTAAAGACCTAAAAAGGAGACTTGGCATGGCACAATACATCATTTATTATTACAAGAATGAGCACAAGTACATGAACAAGATGAAAAGATACCTAGGCTTATAGAAAAAGATGGCCAAACACTATGCCTTGAAAAACAAACTCACTAGTGCCAAGCTCAAAGAGGCCCTCATTGAAATTCAAGAACTAAAAGGCGAAAAAGACCAAGATAACCTTGGAATATTTCCACAAGCTTCTCTACAGGTCTATAAAACCCCATAAGGGAGACATCAACCAAATTTGAGGAAACTTTGACAAGTTTTGGTTTTTTTGAGAATTTGAAGGCCTATAAGTGTAGCATCACTGGCGCTATGCTTTTCCTTCAAGAATCCTTAGAGGTAAAAATTTACATTTTTGGATTTCTCATGGCTATTACACTATTCTCACCAATTTTCAGAGCATTTGGACCATTTTTGACCCCTCAAAAGGTCAAAAAACACCTTTTTTTACCTTTCTGCCTCATTTTCAAGCTTGGCACTGCGCTCAGAGCAGTGTTGGGAATTTGAATTTTTGAACAAGTTATATAGGCTCAATCAAAAAACCAAAGGTATATTCAGAAAGTAGACTTAGTAGGTTTTCCAACGGGCCATTGTTACACCATTTTTTGGTCATCTAACCTATTATCATTAGATGGACCAAAGTACACCATGTAAGACCAATTTTACCCTAAGTAAAATTGCTTTCACTATGTAAAATAACTTAATAAAACACATTTATTAGGTTGTTTATGGTCTAAGCAGGAAACCCCAAGGGGAAATATTAAACAAATCTATGTTTTTTTGGTTTTCCTCATGGAATAATTAATTAAACAATAATTTAATTATTATTCCTGGTCATATTTAACCCAAAACCAGGAAATTCATTAGATAAATCCTTATTTATCTTCTTATTTTCTAAGAATAATTATTTAAATCTTATTTAAATAATATTCCTTGTTAAATATGACTAAATCATTTATAAATAGTTAAATAAATCATTATTTATTTAATTATCATTCAACCACTTCCTTAAAATAATAAATAGATCATTTATTTATTTATTATTTACAAATAAAGGGATTTGACCCAAGTCAAATGCCTTTTCCCTCCAACAAATATAATAAAATATTCTATAAAAGGTGGATCTAGATTTGGTTAATATTATTTTAATCATGCACCAAGATCTAGAATGAATCAATATTTTGTTATAAATAAGAGGGTTTTTCCTACCATTCTTCACCTTTTCTTGCCTATTAGATCACTCTGGATCTATGCTCTTGGTCTGACTTTGAGCCATTATCATTGTCAAATTTTCTATTATTTCACTTTGTGAGCTCCCTTTGAGTTCTATGTTTGTCTGGGTTTTCTACACCAACAAGAGAGAGAAATGATAAATCTAAAGTGCTGAGGACTTTCAAGAACCCATCCCATTGAGGAGAATTGGAAACACCTTTCTTTTTTTCCTCTCAGGTGCCCTTAATATAAAATTCTTTCAAAAATATTGTTCTTGTCTTGTCTATTGGATGTATGGAGCAAAACCTTATTTTCACTGCTTAATGTCTTTTTATGCATGGATCTGGATTTGTGGAACATTTGTCTTGATCAACTAACTGCAGATCTAAAGATGTTGACAACCATATTTGATGTTAGGGCTATAAGTTATGCGTAGCTAAAGTGGTATTTTTTCGTACACTTCGACAAAAGATTCATAATAACAATTGGTGACTCCACACGGGTTTTCAATTACAACCGTTGTCGTTTTTCATATTCCTACATATCCAGCTACTTTAGACTCTAGGGTTTCTTTTCAGCTTTTTTTTTTTCTATTTTTATTTTGTTTTTCACTTATAAAACCATCAAACATTAAAATTTCTAACTTCCGTGTGCTTCTGGCCCTATTGCGCAGGTAACAGACATCAGCCGCAACTAAGACAACAACTTTTTATGAAATCTGCCGCCAAGACACCCGAAGCTGCAGGTCACACTTTTTGGCCCAGAACCTGTGACCTGGACTGCAGGACACACTTTTCAGCCCAGAATCTGTGACCTAGACAGAAAATAGGTCAGAACCTGTGACCTGCACTTTTTTCTGCAAATGTTTCAACAATTTTTCTAGGTTTGCCTGAAGCTTCTATTAGGGTTTTCCAACCTCTGTCTCAGCCCATTTAGGCTTTTTTCTGATCTTTTTTACTCAAATAAGTGGGAATCTAGCCCCTTATGGCTTTAGTACCCTCCACCTTTTGTGGAAGAGTTTCTAGTTGTTGTAGGTGTCTAATTTTTCAGAGTTTCAATCATCTCTTTTCCAGATCTGATCCCTCCTCTTCAGATTCCTTTTAGATCAGCTCTTCTCCCTTTCAAATCACCTCATATAGTTTTTCTTAGGATCCCAAGCCACTGGCTCTACTCCCGCAACTTGTAGATCACGCATAGCCTGACCAGCCATCGCCATGCACCGCATGACACCTCACCATTCCGAGGGTAGACCAATACATAGCTCTATGTACTAGTCGTTTAAGTCTTGCCAACCCCACTATAAAACACCAGTCAGTAGCCCCTCACATCTACGATGGATTTCCTCTAGGAGGGAGACCATATCTTCATTCTGTGCCGCTCTCAATCCACTAGCACCTGCAGCTCCTAATCGTGCAGGTCGTCCCATATATCCGGCCAGTTTTACCGGAGCTATATCTGAATACCAAAAGTATAAGAATCAGTACCATATATAATATTCACAAAATTTAACATGCACAAAAAATATTATTCACTTGTCACTTACCATTAGGCCCCCATACTCGACCAGGAAAAAGTGGCAAGTCCGGATCTCCACAATAACTCATCCCACTATAGGGATAGTTGTCTATTTACAACGACATCTGACCCCAATGGGCAAAGAACTCCAGTCGAAGCACCCATCCAACCGCCCCTCCTCCTCCTCTACATAGTAGTCACCCCCACCGATGCATCTTGGGTTCTCTCGGACCCCCATCTGGTAGCTGTACATGAGGCTGCAAGGTCAGGATCTTCTCAAAAAAGAAGGAGCACAATACGGTCCCATACGAACAATCATGGTTCACTTGCACTTGCACAGAAATAGCTGTCATTTCAACGACACCAACATCATCTGGGCCCACCCATAGTAGGTCCCACTCAACACTTTCTCCACAATCATCATATACCCCCCAGTGATGTGATGGAGCACCTGGCTGCCCAGGATCTGCAACACCACTGCGGCCACTGAATGGGTCTCTAATCTCTCTAGGTCCCCAATCGGTATCCGAGTCCCTTTGACTTGGAGGCCTCGTCAACAATGTCGCTCTACAAAATCCATGATGTTACGCCCCCGTGGTAACACTGGCTGCGTATTTCCCACCATCCCTAATGGTGGGAGACTAGTCAAGAAATATAGATCCTGGACTGTCAACTCAATCCTGTGCCCCTGCACTATAAAAACCTCATGATCTAGATCCCAATAACTAACAATCCGGGCTAATAAGGGCTCCCTAGCTCTCATCAGAGGGTTCTCCACAAACTTCAGAACCCCATACCTGGCCAATGCACGACGGACACCCTGATCCCCTTGGATCTCCACCCATAATGTACACAGGACTCTTTCTCTCCAGTTGATCTGCATATCTACCATATCTGCAAAAAAACATCATCTTTGTCAGTATACTAATAGGAAAAACAGTGTTCAACCACAAAATCCCAAATCTCAGCCCACAACAGCACTGAAATCCCCTCCATCTGACAGGTCGCACTTTTTGGCAAAATCCTAGGACAGGTCGCACTTTACAGGCCAATACCTACTTCCCAGGTCATATTTTTTAGCCCAAATAGTGCGGCCCAGCCGTGAAGATGAGGGAGAGGATGTTCCTGAGATTTAGGACCCTAATCTGAACTTTCAATCCATAAAAAGGAAAGAGTAGGATTAGACCTCTTACCTCCAACTGATGGATCTCGATTCCAACGGTCGGTTTGTCCGCTACGATCACCGCAAGATTTAGGGCCTTCTCTCCTCTCTACATTCACCACAGCTGCAGAAGAAAATGAGTGCATTTGGAGGGAAAATGCCTTATTAGAAGAGAAACCACAAATTTTTCTTTCACCTGTTATGGCCAAACCGTAGCCCTATTTGACAAATCATCTGCATCGTTGGAAAGCCCTCACTGAGCACTCAAATGGGTATCTATTAGTTTTTCATGATTTGATACTTCACCTGGCCACATTTTTTCCACGAAGGGTCTATTCACCTCTCCTCCAAATCAAATTTCATCACTTACAACAATTGCACTTGGGGCACCACTTTGCCTCCTTGCTTGTCCTTGTTCGTGATGATTTTTATCATGAGATACCCTCTTGTACTCATTTTTTACGGTCCCCCCATTGGACCTTTACTGTGTGGCAGCACCATCAAGTCGCCCTTGTTTAGAGCATCCGAGTTGAGTCATCATCACATTAATTGAGTCTATCTCGCACCCCTTTGTATCCCGCTATAGTCCTCCATCCTTCATTGATTGGTCCCTCTCTCGTGTCACACATTATGGCCTTCAGTCCTACTTTCCCTTATCCCTCATGATATTGTGTCATTCACTGCCAAGCCATCCATGCCCTTTATGCTTTAACAAGGGAAGTTGTCCATCCACTACTCAGTACCCCCCCATTTCATCATCATCATTGGTGTCAGTCTGTCAGTCACTCTACTATTTTCTCTCGTGCCTTAGTTGAGTATCCCTTATTGTCTCACCTATGGCGGACCTCCTTCTATCGACATCAGCTCATTCATTCGAGAAGACAGGTCTAGAGGGCAGTGTACCTTGCTTCCAGCTTACAATATTGCTTGGTGCCTCAGATCAGGTAAAGCGATTTCTCATTACCCTTTGACTTGATCGTTTCTCATCTCCAGCTCCTTTCAGCATGATCGTGATCCGTATACTTGAAGGTTCAGTGATGCAACAGCAGATATTGCTGATTCCCAAGTGTGTGTGAGATGTCTCAACCCTCATGAAGGGGTGACCCTGCAGGTAGCCCCCCACATGCTCGAATGACCTCTTCATTGTAGCCTTCGATGCAACTCCATATATTTGATGATGTCGGCCTTAGCCGCTTGTAGCGCCTCTTTGATTTGCATGTATCAGTCAGATTTTGTGAGCCCTTCCCCATTGCTAGGGGGAATTTGGGTTGTATTTGCATCTCATGTACTCAGATCTTATTGTATAAGTCCTGGCTGTTATCCCAGGCACAACATGTATGTGGGATTGCTCATTATATTTTTATCTAGCTCATGTTTATGCCAAGCTATACCTTATGGTTCGGTCCCTTGTTTACTGGACACTCTATTCTTTTGTACTTTGTCTCGGCGGGCATAGGTATGCCTCCCCCGCCGCCTCTAGCACAGGTACCCATTCAGAAAAAGAGACTTGTTGCACCTGTTAGCCTCATCTCCTCAGGGTATAGTTCTTTAGCACATTAGACTACCTTACATTTCTCTCTCTGACTTCCCTTTTGATGTCTGGTGATTGAGTTCTTACAACGTACTTTGGTCATACGATTTGCTCCTAACACTCGCACGCTGGGTTGCAATCTGTTATACCATTTTTTGGTCATCTAACCTATTATTATTAGATGGACCCCAGTACACCGTGTAAGACCAATTTTACCCTAACTAAAATTGCTTTCACTATGTAAAATAACTTAATAAAACACATTTATTAGGTTATTTATGGTCTAAACAGGAAACCCCAAGGGGAAATATTAAATAGATCTACATTTGTTTGGTTTTCCTCATGGAATAATTAATTAAACAATAATTTAATTATTATTCCTGGTCATATTTAACCCAAAACAATGAAATTAATTGGATAAATCCTTATTTATCTTCTTATTTTCTAGGAATAATTATTTAAATCTTATTTAAATAATATTCCATGTTAAATATGACTAAATCATTTATAAATAGTTAAATAAATCATTATTTATTTAATTATCATTCAACCACTTCCTTAACATAATAAATAAATCATTTATTTATTTATTATTTACAAATAAAGGGATTTGACCCAAGTCAAATGCCTTTTCCCTCCAACAAATATAATAAAATATTCCATAAAAGGTGGATCTAGATTTGCTTAATAGTATTTTAATCATGCACCAAGATCTAGAATGACTCAAAATTTTGTTATAAATAGGAGGGTTTTTCCTACCATTCTTCACCTTTTCTTGCCTATTAGATCACTCTGGATCTATGCTCTTGGTCTGACTTTGAGCCATTATCATTGTCAAATTTTCTATTATTTCACTTTTTGAGCTCCCTTTGAGTTCTATGTTTGTTTGGGTTTTCTACACCAACAAGAGAGAAAAATGCTAGATCTGAAGCGTTGAGGACTTTCAAGAACCCATCCCATTGAGGAGAATTGGAAACACCTTTCTTGTTTTCCTCTCAGGTGCCCTTAATATAAAATTCTTTCAAAAATATTGTTCTTGTCTTGTCTATTGGATGTATGGAGAAAAACCTTATTTTCACTGCTTAATGTCTTTTTATGCATAGATCTGGATTTGTGCAGCATTTGTCTTGATCAACTAACTGCAGATCTGAAGATATTGGCAGCCATATTTGATGTTAGGGCTATAAGTTATGCATAGCTAAAGTGGTATTTTTTCGTACACTTCGACAAAAGATTCATACTAACAGCCATCATGTGGAAACATCCAAGATCGAGAAGGTCACCAAAACTTGGCAGCAACAGGACCTATTTTCTACCTAGGATGGCGTTGTGCTTATAGATTGCACTGTGTGTTTTTGGCCAAAAGTATAAAAAAAAAGACTAATTTATTGCAAAATGATATTTTAATGTTTTTTGAGACAAATCACTCTAGAATTAGGTGTTAGGAGTTATTTTGGCATTTATTTCATGGGATATTTTGTGCATTGGGCCTTGCATGGTCTCTTGGGCATTAATGACATTTATGGATGTTTTGGATATTTTAAAACCCTATTTAGGGTTTTTTCCCTCCTTTGTTAGATAAATAGAGCATGAGGGCTTCATTGTAAAACGTTGGCATTTGATAAGTTTTGGGAGCAATACATGGTTTTCTTGAGTTTGAAGAAGAAATTGGTGTTGTGGAGTTTGTAAATGGCCTGCTTTGATTGCTGATGAAGGAGGATAGCTTGCAGGCTCCCTGAGCATGGTTAATGGTGATGTGTCTTTGTTTACTTCTTGTTTCCTTATGTATAATTTTGTTACATCCTTATATGTTGTAGTAGAATAGAAAATTATAGGCTACGAAATGTTGTTTGAGGCACCTTAGTCCTTCCTACTTTCTATTGTCTTTATGGTTTCCTCTACTGGGTTGGTTTAATAAATTCTTAGTTGCTTCTTAGACCCACCTAAGCTTCTTTATTCCATGAATGGTTCAATATAGTGGTTTTCAAATATGTTTTGTGGTTAGCCCTGCTTATCTGATGCTATTTAAAATATTTTTTTGGAATCTCTCTTTGAAGTACTACTTGTTAGGTTTAGCCAAAGAGGCCATGTTCTGATCATGCCCTTTTTCCATGCTTGAGAAGTTTCCTTAAAGTTCTTTGTAGCTTGATTAAATATGCTTAGGAGTTCCCTCTTCTTTGAATAAAGTTATATGTTATCTTGTATGTTTTCTAACCTTGAAGTTGAAATCACTAGAAGTTAGATAAGTTTCTTACTTTCTATGGTTCACTGAATTGTTCCTCTTGAATGCTTGTTTGCTTAAGTGTAATAAAAAAGTTATTGGTTTGCCCTGTCTTATGATTATTTCCTTATGTTGATTAGTATTTGAGATCATCCTGTTTAAAAGTACTTGTTTAAGGATTCTTAACTGCCCTTACACACCTTCTATGCTCACAAACTTAATGTGCATTTCACTTCACACATGCCTTAAAGATCCATTTGACCATGCTAGATTTTCCGTGTGATGCATACTGATTCATTGTTGAGATATCCATGACTTTCATAGACTCCATAGCCCAATGATTTGAAGATCTCTCACTCCACCTATTCTACTTGATCATCTTACCCAACCAAAACAAACAAAAAAACCCACACTTAACAACTAGTCTAAAATCAAACCCTAAAAGCAAACAAGTTCACAATCTTCTCTGAGTCAAGGAAGGCTAGGTCTCAAGACTCCAAAGACTAGTCTGATGTTACGTTGTGCATTTAGTATACCAATCTGCTAAATCACGGGACACTAATAGTATTTATAATATTTATCTATTGAGTTTATAATATTAATAATCACTTGGCTTTATTGATCCTTTGTGACTATAATACTAGTAATTACCTAGGCTTGTTGATCCATTTGGTTTATAACATTAATCCCTTGAGTCTTCTAATTCTTTGGGTTTGTAATATTAATCCCTTTGGTATTTAATATTAATATCCTCTTGGGTTTATTAAACCCCAAAATTTAAGTGTTAAATATTAGTCCTAGGGTTTAATATTATTCCCTTAATTTTATAATGTTTATCCCTTTGGTTTATTAACTTTTGGGTTTATAATATTAAAAATCCCTAGGGTTTATTGATCCCTTAGGTTTATAATATTAATATTCATGTGGTTTTATAATCCTTTGGGTTTAAAATATCAATTCCTAGACTTTATTAATCCCTTATGATTTCAATATTGATCCCTTGGATTTTTTTGTCCCTTAGGTTTATAATATTTTCCCCTTGGGTTTGTAATATTAAATGCTTGAGTTTATTTATTCCTTGAGCTTATAATATTGATATTTCCTTCGGTTTATAATTTAA
Source organism: Pinus albicaulis (assembly GCA_034641835.2). Lineage (NCBI taxonomy): Eukaryota > Viridiplantae > Streptophyta > Pinopsida > Pinales > Pinaceae > Pinus > Pinus albicaulis. Next base: position 710,726,005 of record CM076571.1, on the reverse strand, counting down.
TCCCTTGGTTTTATTAATCCCTTGAATTTAAAATATTATTTCATAGGGTTTATTAATCGTTTGGGAGTTTAATATTAATTCATTGGGTTTATTAATTTTGTTGGGTTTATAATTTATTACTAACTTGAGTTTATAATATTAATAATCTCTTGCGTTTATTAATTCATTGTGTTTATAATATTAATAATCCCTTGGGTTTATAATATTAATAATCCCTTAGGTTTATTAAACCCCAATATTAAGGGTTAAATATTAGTCCTATGCTTTAATAACAATCCCTCATTTTCTAATTCATTGGGTTGGTAATATTAATCCCTTGGGTTTTAATATTAATAATTAGTTGGGTTTATTAGACCATAATATTAAGGCTTAAATATTAGTCTTATGGTTTAATATTGATTTGTTAGGTTTATAATTTTTATCCATTAAGTTTATTAATTCTTTGGGTTTTTAATATTAACAATCCTTAAGGTTTATTGATCGCTTGGGTTTATAATAGTAATAATCATGTGATTTTATCAATCCTTTGAATTTAAAATCTTAATTCCTAGGCTTTATTAATCTCTTGTGTTTTTAATATTGATACTTTGGGCTTGTTGATTCCATAGGCTTTTAATATTTATTCTTTGGGTTCACTAATTCCTTAGGATTATAATATTAAACATTTGGGTTTATTAGTTCCTTGGATTTATAATATTAGTAATTCCTTGGGATTATAATATTAAAGCCTTGAGTTTATGAGTTACTTGGATTTATAATATTAATAATCCTTTGGGTTTATTAATCCCTTAAGTTAAAAATATTAATTCTTAATGTTTAATATTTTCTTCAGTATTTTATATTGGTTTTGATTGGTTTATTGATTCATTGTGTTTATTAATCAAACGGATTTATTAATCATTTGTATTTATAATATTAATCTCTTGGGTTTATAATATTAATAAGCCATTGGGTTTATTAATCCTTTGTGTTTATAATATTAATATTTTCCTAGGTTTCTTGATCTATTGGGTTTATAACATTAATCCCTTGAGTTTCTTAATTCTTTGGGTTGGTAATATTAATCCCTTAGGTTTATAATATTAATAATCTCTTGGGTTTATTAAATCCCAATATTAAGGGATAAATATTAGTCCTACAGTTTCATATTAATCCATTAGGTTTGTAATGTCTATCCCTTCGTTTATTAACTTCTTAAGTTTATAATAAGAACAATATCTTGATTTATTGATCCCTTGGGTTTATAATATTAATATTTATGTGATTTTATCAATCTTTTGGGTTTAAAATATTAATTCCGAAGCTTTATTAACCCATTGTGTTTTTAATATTGATCCCTTAGGTTTACAATATTTTTCCCTTGGGTTTACTAATTCCTTGGGTTTATGGTATTAAATTCTTGAGTCTATTTGTTCCTACAGTTTATAATATTATAATCCTAGATGGGTTTATCATTTGATCCCTTGGGTTTATTAATACCTTGAATTTAAAATATTAATTCCGAAGGTTTCTTAATCACTTAGATTTTTAGTATTAGTTTTTTGGGTTTATTGATTCCTTGGGTTTATTAATGACTTGGGTTTATTAATCATTTGTATTTATCATATTAATGTCTATCACTTATAATATTAATAATCCCTTGGGTATAGTGTTCCCTTGTGTTTATAATATTAATAATCCCTTGGGTTTGTTGATCCATTGAGTTTATAACATTATTCCCTTAAGTTCTCAATTCTTTGGGTTAGTAACATTAATCCCTTGGGTTTATTAAAACCCAATATTAAGGGCTAAATACTAGTCCTAGGGTTTAATATTAATCCTTTAAGGTTATAATGTTTATCCATTCAGTTTATTAATTCGATGGGTTTAAAATATCAAAAATCTATAGGTTTTATTGATCCCTTGGGTTTATAAAATCAATAGTCATCTGAGTTTCTCAATCCTTTGGGTTAAAAATATTTATTCATGGGCTTTATTAATCCCTTATCTTGATCACTTAGGTTTATGATATTTATCCCTTCGGTTTACTAATTCGTTGGATTTATAATATTAAATGCTTAAGTTTATAATATTAAACCCTTGGGTTTATAAGTCCCTTCGATTTGTAATATTAATAATTCCTTGGGTTTGTAAGTTAATCTCTTTCGTTTATTTATTCCTTGGGTTTAAAATATTAATTCTTATGGTTTATTAATCCCTTCTATTTTTTATATTCATCATTGGGATTCTTGATTCCTTAGGTTTATAATATCTATCCCTTGGGTTTTCTAATTTGTTAGGTTTATAATATAAATAATCTCTTGGGTTTAAAATCATAATTTCTAGATTTTATTAATCTCATATGTTTTTATTTTTATTTTTTAGGTTTGTTGATGATTTATGTTTATATATTTATCTCTTGAATTTATAATATTAAACTCTTGGGTTTATTAGTAGTTTAGATTTATAATATTAATAATCACATGTATTTATTAATCTCTTTAGTTTAGTTGATATTTTTAATTTACTTTTAGTAAATATATGACATTTATTAATATGTATATTAATAAATATATAAAAATTAATAACTATCTTATATTAGTAAGAGATATATATTTATTATAAATAATAATAAATATTATTATTATGTTATATTTAAATTATTTTATAGTTTGAGTTATAACTATTAATATATTAACAAAATTTAATAATATATTATGATTACATATTTTATTATTAAATAATATATTTTAATATATATATATATATATATGTGTGTGTGTGTGTGTGTGTGTGTGTGAAGTATAGCATATTTTAGTTTAATATATAGTATCAATATAGCTAATAATATTAATATAATCCAAGTAAATATATAAAATATATTGGCAATTGTATTTATAAATATATAATAATTATTAACTATAACATAATGGTGAGAATAAATACATATTATTAATAGGAAATAAATGTTATTATTGTGTTATATGTGGATTATATTAAAGTTTTAAATATAACTATTAATATATTAGAAATTTTTATGTAAAAACTAATATAATATTAATATTATATTATATTATATGATATTATGTTAAGAGCATGTTAAGAGCACTTGAGCCAGAGGATTTTTGGGATGGGTGACTTCCCGGAAATGTGTGCAAGCCTTGGAAGTGATGATTGACACTATGTGATTCATTTAACTAGTTTCAATGTCACTTCTTCACCCCTGTGAGCATCACCCTAGTTACCATGTGCAAGCCCTGGAAGTGATGATTGACACTATGTGATTCATATAACTAGTTTCAATCCCACTTCTTCACCGCTATGAGCATCATGCCGTGCAATGAGCGCTAAGTGGACTACTCAAAAATCATGAGAAATTAGTCACCTACAACTACCTCTCATAGAAATGGTCATAGATAAATGACTTACTTAAAACAATTGAATCCCAAAAATGATATCTAATAAAAAATAATGTTAACATAATAAGTATAATTATATAAATATAAAATACTATGAATATTATTATTTATATACTTATTAACAATTATAAATGGTTATCCTTAAAAAAATAGATATGTGGTGGGTGGGCGTGGTTGTAAATGTTTTTAATATGCTCCTATCACCCTATATCAACCACAACATTGCTAAATGATTTATATCAACCACATTAGTAAATGTGGTTGTGCTAGTTTAAGAAGTAAAAAAATTATATTTTGTTCATACTATAAGAATTATATGAATTATATGTTCCCATGATTGGTGGAGCTTCAATCAAGATACACAATTTCTCCATAAACAAAAAAGTTGATAATATTAAAATAAGTTTTCCTTTTAGTTTGTAGTATATGTGAAATTGATATTGAAATAAATTAATTAATATGATAATTCAAATAACTTAGGTGAGTGATGTATTGAAATATTTTTTAATATCATAAGAATTGTACAATTTAGTGATATACAAAAGTTAAAATATAAGATTTTTTTTTCTTTCAATTGATTAATCTTTATAAATTTTATATAAAATTGTGTCATTTCATATTGATATCTATGGTTAAAAATAAGTGAAGTAAGTGAAATAATCCTCCACATATCCTGTTTGTTCTGGAGATATGAGCATCAAGAGGACGAGTTTGAGCCTGTTGGCGATCACTTTGGAAAAAATCTTGTAGATGACATTACATAGGGTGATCGGTCTATATTTTTTGGGGGTGGCCACGTGCTCATTTTTAGGGATGAGAGTGATGAAGTTTGCATTGAGGGTTGGAAGGATCTAGTGCATGCTCCTCGATTCCTCAACTAACAACCAGACCTCCAACTTGATGTTCTCCTAGAAAAAATGAAAAAAATTAGAGGTGAAGCCATCCGGCCCAAGGGCCTTCCCATATTTAAGTTGTGACATTACGTGTTCCACTTCTGGGAGCAAGACCGGTCTGAATAGCATTTGGTTGTGCTCTTTCGTGATGATTTTAGGGATATGATAAGTGATTTTATTGATTTCAAGTTGACGTTCAGTGTTGTTTCTTTGAGCATATCCTTGAAGAATTTTAGAAGTTCTTGCTCAATGTCTTGATAAGCTTCGAGGTTATATCCTTGGTAATTTTTTAGAACAACAATACAATTAAGCATTCGCCTCTGGATGGTGGAGCGATGGAAGAATTTGGTGTTCTTTTCCCCTTATTTGAACCAAAGGATTCTAGATTTTTTTTCCAAAGGATTTATTCCTAAAGCCTGCGATCTTCCAAAAGACCCATTAGATATTGTTCCCAGAGTACTGCATCCTGAGTGCGCCCCTCTTTTATGATATGTTGTTGGAGGTTTGACATTTGTTTTTCTAGCTCCTTTTGAATTTTGAATATATTGCTGAAGGTTGAATAATTCCAGCGCTTTAGATGATTTTTGAGGATCTTTAGCTTCTGCTGGAATCGGTACATTTGGAGCCTTCCATGGGGGAATGCTGCTCCACCAAGTTGTGACCATATCTTTGAAGCCCTTATGATTAAGATAGAATTGCTCGAAGTGGAATGAATTGTTTCTGGCTACCCCAGGCCTTGACCATTGTAGTTGAATGGGCCAATGATCAGATCTTGAGGGTGGGAGGATGATGCTGAAGATGTCTCCTCCAAGGTGGATGGAGTTGTCCGAGATTAGGTATCAATCAAGTCTAGAGGAAATTTGATGAGTTACTCCTCTATGATTGTTCCATGTATGGAGACCATTGGAGGTCTTAAAGTCTATCAATTCGTTTTCTTGAATGCAATGTTTGAATCTGAGGCTGTTAGCTTCGAGTTTTAGGCAACCTCCTTTTTTCTCATCCAAATTGGTAATCATGTTGAAGTCACTGCCCAAAATCCATAGGGGGTGGGTTCGATGAGAGTTGAGAAGCTTAATGGTGTTCTGGCTCTTCCTCCATATGGGTGGGTTGCTCCAGTTCTACCATCTTACTTTGGGTGGTACTATTTTCCTGCAATTATTCCTCCATGTGATATGGGAACTCCATATCTATTGTCTTTCCTTTATTGGATTTATCTCCTTGCTGAACTTGAGTTTGATTAGCATCGGGAGGGGTCGAGGTGGAGGGATTCAGGGGAGAAGAGTGGTCTTGATTAATATTGGGGAGGGGATTATCTGATTTAGGGGTATGCTCTAGGGGGTTTGAGGTGGTACCTTCCATGGTGGCTTGGCTGGAAAGAATATCAAACCTATTGCTGGTTACGAGTCGAGAAACTTCGTGGGCTGAGGTGGATTTTCTAGAATTCCTTTTGCGATTGGATAATTTGGTGAAGCCATTAGGATCAATATTATCTAAGGCTGGGGAGGATTTCATGGGTTGATTGAGTGAAAAATCTCGAAAGAGGTGCTCGTGATCATGACATCTACAACAACGAAATGATACATTTTCAAAATCGATGGTTTGGACCCATTCAAAATCATCATGGAAAATATTTACCACTTCCGGGGAGAGCTTTGGCAAGATGCATGTAGATATAGATTCTAACGTAGGCCGTGTAATGATTCATTTTGGTTTCTTCGGCTATTTTGACGAACTCTCCAAGGTTATTTCCAATATCTTTGAGGGATATCTCATCCCAATAGTCTTGCGGAAGAGATTACAACCTGATCCAGACAGGAGCCCAGTTGAAGTCCTCTTTTTTAGGGTTAAATCTCTCTATCTAGTTCCTTAGATAGAGTCTAAACAAGTTAAAGAAGTACAGTCCTCCATCCATAATGTGGCTTTTGTCCTATATGCGGTTAAATATGATGATGAAGAAACCATTGGGTCCAAGTTGGAGGGATTTATGCCCTTTGAGCTTCCATTTGGAAGCTATCCATCCGAGGAGAGATTTCTGAGTGGGCCAGAAGCCAATGAAATTCCCAATGAGAGAATGGTCTTTCATGTATTGTATTTTTCCTTTGATGCAGTGAGCAGGAAGATAGATCTTGGGTCTGTCAGTTGCTATAGGGATGCAAGTTGAGGAAGATGCCTTCCTCGGTTTGTTTTTGTCCCTTTTCTCTTCTGTCATAGTTTCAGGTGTTTCTGCAGGGTCATAGATCCATGTCATTCCATTTAGAGGGCTAGTATCAGTGGTCACGAATCTGATTTCAGCAGGAGAGCCACCGGCCTGGGGGGGGGGGGGTTGCCTACCCCCCCTTTATGAACCTCCATTCCTCTGATTCTTGTGCACTGTGATTATATTTGTCTCTAGCACAGAGGATTTTTCCGCAAATGGGAAGGGAGGGAGCCTTGTCAGCACCCGTCGCAAGGGAAAAGAAAGCCCTAGGTTTCCATGGGCTCACACAGCTCCATTTTGTCTAACTCGATTCTCATCTAAGAGTATATATTAATATAATCTAAGTAAATATATAAAATATATTGGCAATTATATTTATAAATATATACTAATTATTTAACCATGACATAATGGTGGGAATAAATACATATTATTAATAAGAACTAAACGCTATTATTGTGTTATATGTGTATTATATTAAAGTTTTAAATATAACTATTAATATATTAGAAAATTTTATGTTACAATGAATACTATATTAATATAAAAAATAATGTTAACATAATAAGTATAACTATATAAATATGAAATAATATGACTATTATTATTTATATAGTTATTAACAATTAGAAATAATTAGCTTTAAACAAAATACAACTAAGAGTTATTAATGTGGTGGGTGGTGGATAGAGCTTGAGTGGGCCTAATGGTTAAGAGCATGTGTATGCCTTTGTAGACTTAGCAGATAATAATAATATGTGGTGGGTTGTGAATTGGATATAATAACAGTAATAATAATATGTGGTGGGTTGTGAATTGGATAATAACAATAATAATAATATGTGGTGGGTGGACGTGGTTGTAAATGTTTTTCATATGCTCCTATCGCCCCTATATCAACCACAACATTGCTAAATGACTTATATCAACCACATTAATAAATGTGGTTGTGCTGGGTTTAAGAAGTATAAAAAATTATATATTTTGTTCATACTATAAGAATTATATGAATTATATGTTCCCATGATGGGTGGAGCTTCAATCAAGATACACAATTTCTCCATAACCAAAAAAGTTGATAATATTAAAATAAGTTTTCCTTTTACTTTGTAGTATATGTGAAATTGATATTGAAATAAATTAATTAATATGGATATTCAAATAACTTAGATGAGTGATGTATTGAAATATTTTTTAATATCATAATAATTGTACAATTTAGTCATATACAAAAGTTAAAATATAAGATTTTTTTTTGCTTTCAATTGATTAATCTTTATAAGTTCTATATAAAATTGTGTCATTTCATATTGATATCTAAATATTTCATTTATGGTTAAGAGTGAGTGAAATATTTTTACCAAATTTTCTCAATATTAAATTACAATATCATAAATGAATCAAAATAGCAGAAAAAAAATTAGAATTACTAATATTTTATAATATTTTTATTAAAAATAACTAAACATATTTATTTTTTGTTATTTTTTATTTTATATATATATATATATATATATATATATATATATATATGGATATTTTTAATAAATGCCTAAATGAATTACATATTTCTCTTATTAAATTGCAAAAAAACAATTAAGTCTTCCAAAAAATACCCACACTTAGTAGATACAAAAAATTAGCATTATGTTGCATTGTTACCAAATTAGAATTCCATATCAAATATTTGATTAACAAATTTCCATTCTGTGAAAATTTGTCAATTATATTATTAAAATTCATCTCTACTTTTAATATTCTCATATAATTAATTATATATGAAATTTTTATTTATAAACTTTCCATATATCTATCATATATTTCATCTGGTTTAAAAAAAACTGTGATAATAAAAGCATTGCCGAATGAAGTATCAACTTTATAATTGTTTTCAAAGTATTTGGTAATTCTATGATGGTAAAAGGGCCACATCTTTCATACTCGTGTAGTTAAATTAAACAAATAGAAAATAAAATCATTACTAACATCGCAGAAGAGGAAGACAATGTATTTATTTGAGGAAAAGAGAGGAATAGATGCGAGAAGACCAAGATTACTGGTAAAATACCTCCATTTGCTGGATTTTATGTAATTATTAACAAAACAACAAACTAATCCAATCAAAAATTCGAATTTATTGTATAGATACGGTCGAATTGGGTAACTACGGTGGAGATAAACACCCGATCATCTTTGGGCGGTGTTGTTGGATAAATAATGACAGATGCCGTGAATGGGTGGGCAATGCTAAAAGATAACAATAGAAAAATATGGCGTGGAATTGAGTTTAGACGTAAATATCACAATTTATTCAAATTTGGTTATTAGCTATCAATTCTCACTAGTGATGAGAAATGTGGTGGGTCAGCTGGAAAAAATTGAAAGAACAATCACTGAAGAAGCCCAAATGCACGTATTGACCAAAAGACAGCCACAAAAAAATTGATAGAGAAAGATAAATGCACATATTGACCCAAAAGACGGACAATAAATTAATTGATTGTTGTGGAGAAAGCCCAACCAAAAAAAATGTCTTCATCATATTAATAATAAAATTTTATCAAATTACAATTCACGCGGGTTTGAATGGTTTATCAAATTACAATTCACGCGGGTTTGAATGAGAAAGTTTTAAACTGACAGGAAATTGGGTTTCCTTATCGGCATTAAAATGAGCTATTCAAACTCTGTTGATAGTCCCGCCACGGACTTGTCGAAAAACCCTAACATCAATGGACAATGCAGTGGTATCACGCGGGGCCCGTGACTTACACAGGAAAGTCTTTCTTGTAGAGTTGGCAAGAATCGTGGGTCATTAATCTCCCCTTAATTTCGTGGCCCTCACTGTCAATTAATAATCATAGGTCGAATGATTGATAAAAACCATGCTTAATAATAATTTTAGGGAGGGATTAATTTAGGATAAGGTAAGTCAATAAGGACCATTTTTATGGAAAAACTTAAATCTTAAATCAAATTAAATAATTCTTTTTTCGTCTCATAAATTAAAAATTGGTCTTAGTGGAGGTTAACCATCATCATCATTATCATATTAGAAAATTTGTATCTAATAACTAATACTATATTATTATATTGATATACAAAATAATGTTAACATAATAAGTATAATTATATAAATATAAAATATTATGACTATTATTATTTATAAAGTTATTAACAATTAGAAATAGTTAGCTTTAAATAAAATACATCTAAGAGTTATTAATGTGTTGGGTGGTGGATAATAATAATATGTGGCTGGTGGTGAATTGGATAATAACAATAATAATAACATGTGGTGGGTGGATGTGGATGTAAATGTTTTTTCATATACTCTTATTGCACTCTATCAACCACATTGGTGGTGGTTTACGAAGTATAACAATTATATTTTTTTTTCACACTATAAGAATTATATGAATTATATGTTCTCATGATGAGTGGAGGAGCTTCAATCAAGATACACAATTTCTCCATAAAAAAAATAATTAATAACATCAAAATAAGTTTTTGCTTTTACTTTTTAGTTTAGGTGAATATGAATATTCAAATAACTTGTGAGTGATGTATTGAAATATTTTTTAATATCATAAAAATTATACAATTTAATCATATACAAAAGTTAAAATATATATATATATATATATATATATATATATATATATATATTTTCTTTAAATGATTAATCATCTAAATATTTCATTTATGGTTAAGAGCCAATGAAATATTTTTACCAAATTTACTCTACTAAATTACAATATCATAAATAAATCAAACTAGCACAAAAGAAATTAGAATTATTAATATTTTATAATATTTTTTATTAAAAATAACCCAACATATTTAATTTTGTTATATATATATATATATATATATATATATATATATATATATATATATATATATAATAAACATTTGAGTGAATTACATACAAAAACTAGCATTTGGTTGCATTGTTACAAAGTTAGAATTCCATATCAAATATTTGATTAACAAATTTCTATTAAGTGAAAATTTGTCATTATATAATTAAAATTCATCTCTATTTTTAATATTCTGATATAATTAATTATATATAAAAAATTTATTTATAAACTTTCCATATATCGATCATATATTTCATATGGTTTAAAAAAAGTTATGATAATAAAAGCATTGCCGAATGATGTATCAACTTTGTAATGATTTTCAAAGTATTACTATGATGAAAAGGGTAATTCTATGATGGTAAAAGGGCCACATCTTTCATACGCTTGTAGTTAAAACAAATAGAAAGTAAAAGTCATTGCTAACATCGCAGAAGAGGAAGACTATGTATTTATTAAGATTACATCAAACGAACATTTGCATCTTCACATTAAAGAAAACCATGATAGAATCTCGAGTTCTTCCGTACAGAAGTCGGATAAATACATATCTCAATGCAACTATTACTCAGATGAATGGTTTTAATAAGGGTGGAACCAAGACCCCAAAGTTAAAAACAACAACTAAAAAAACTGCAGAAACTGAGTACAAACTGCAATAAGTAAATGCATCAAACAGCTCTAAAACATAATGCTGTAAAGGGGGCCGACTTCTAAAATGAATACACAGTTATCAAGTTATATATGAGCGATGATTATGGCAGAAGATGGAGTAAGATATCAACTATAACTGGGCTTATTCAAGGATAAGAATCCATATATATATTGGGCTCATGCAAAGATAAGAATCCATATATCTAGACTCATTCAAAGATAAGAATCCATTGTAGTTAATATCGAAAGAATGGCGGAAGAGATAGAAGATGAAACAAAGTATCATGCCTGAGCCATATTTAAAGCGCTGTAGATGAGTAAATATGAGTATTTTCTATGATAAATTCCCATTTAAACATGGGAGCACTCGCATTCCAGAGCATTAGATACAAGAAATGTAGAGAGATACGAAATGAACATTTTTATTAAAAAACATGGAGAAGAGTTACAAACTGTGAATCATCCAGAGCGGAATCCCCAATTTGAGCAAAACTTCTTATTACTGAATCCCTATGGGATCTTCAAACATTCACTATCAAAGTTCATACAAAACGCATACAGAATACTCAAGCTAGCGAGTCCTTTAGAAAATCTGCAACCTTTTGTTAGTGTTTTCTTCCTATTTTTATAACCTCTGATTCCTATGCGTGAGAATATATTTTGGGAAAATATCTTCCACACGCGCTTGTATGATGTTTCAGGTCTAAATCAAAAATAAAAATGATGATGAGGTAGAACTGCCTTTCATCATCTTACAACACAGGCCTAAAGTCGTTTCTAGCTGAAATGTAAACAATTTACTAATCTGAAAGTAAAACTGCAGGAGTGAACTAAAGATTTCACCCGAAATGACAAAGTGAAAAGAATATAAGGTAAAAGGCCATGCGGACCCAGTCATGAATTATCATTGATGTTTGATGAGGCGGAGCCACTACTACTGCTGGCAAAGGCGTTACCATTAGTAGTGGGAGAGCTAGCCTTCTGTGCTGGAGAATATGGTACTGTTAGTAGTGGAAGAACTGGCCTTTTGTGCTGGAGGGTCCTATAGAATGGCCAATGGTCATGATCCATTGACTTGGACATGGAATTGACCCTCAACATATTTTTTCTCTGCTTCCTGGGCATGGAGGATTGTTAACCACGACCTCGAGCGACTATGATTGGCTATGAGATGGCCCCCATACTTAAAATGCCATGAAAACCCTGCACAAACATCGAACCAGTTAAATAAATCGTGCGATGAGGGGCATACTGCCTCAAGAGGCTCGAGTGAAGGCAGAGGAGCAGTGCGGAGACAGGGAATGCAGCGGAAGTGTTTCCATGGCAAAAACATGGTTTGAATCCAATCTAATGCGACACTGTGCAAAAGGCGATTTTGCGGAAAATCGGAGGTGGTTTTCGCACGGGGCCGAGGCGATAAGTGGTTTTACCCTGGGCGAACGCGATAGGGCTCAAGTGTTGACACCTGTCCATCTAAAACCACCCATTTCACGTTGAAAAAACATGACGGAGGGGTTGGGTGAAATGGGCACGAGAATGAATGCGGGCCGTTGGATCTGGGGAAATCAATGGTGGAGATTGAATGGAAGCACGATGAAAAGCCCAGTGTGGTTTGGTGGGACCGGCGGGATTATATGGGAGGAGAGCCCATGGTCGTCGGATTTGGAAAAGGTCGACGGCTAAGATCAAACACAAGGGGATGGAGGGTACAGACGATTTTGTGGGCCGGGTGCCTCTGCAGTGAATATGGACCATTGGATGAAGATCTTCCATAGTAAAATGACTCAACTGCGGGGGCACTGGGGAGTATGGGCCACTTTGGTCGGGTGCCCCCACAGTGAACCCGCAACGTAGATTTGGGTTAATCGGACAGTGGAGGATGCATCGCAGAATCGATCATAGGCATGAATGCTGTGAGGGGAGGGGTGAAAGGCGAATGTGCGATGAAGCGAGGGCCATTAGATCTTGAGGATCAACGACGAAGATACGTCAAGGAAAAAGAATGAGCAGGATAAAGGCAGAGGCGCACTGGCCATTGGATCAAGATGATCGACGGTCCAGATCAGAGCGAGGAATGCGATAGTGGATGAGTGGTCAGGAAATTTGCAAAGGCACGATGGAGTGAGGAGCGTTGGATCTGCGGAGATCAACGGTGGAGATTATCTTGGAAGATTGACATATCAGCGGAGAAATAAAGAGTAGAAATGGATTACTGCGATGTGCGATGTGCGATGGAGCGAGGACCATTGGATCTGCGGAGATCAATGGTGGAGATTATCTCGGAAGATCAGCATATTGGTTGCGATGTGCGATATGTGATGGAGCAAGGTGAAGCGCGACGAGCGTTGACCATTGGATCTGCAGAGGTCAATGGTCAGGATTGCATCAGGGGTTTGCACATCGGCAGAAAATGAGTACAATGCACAAGGAATGTTAGGGTGGCGATGAGCTAGCACCATTGGATCTGGGAGTGATAAATGGCTAGGATTCCATCGGCGTAGAAGGGAAGGTGGAAGGGAAAGGGCGAACCCCGATGTGATGGCCGTCGGATCTTGGGGAATGGATGGTCTAGATCTTATCAGAGGATCGGCCATCGGCAAAACAAAAAACTTGGAAGCAGGAACTTAGAAAGAGCGATATGCGATTGCCGATGGGCTTAGCACTCGGTCATAGGGCCTGGTCTCATGGCGGAAAAGGGGCTCGGACTTAAGTGAAAGAGGCTTAAGGCCTGATATGTAAAAATGAGCGATTTTAGAGCAAAAAGGTGGATTTTTAACCTTTTCAAGGGTTTCGATAGATGAAAAAGGGGCTTTGACAGTCCATGCAGTCCTTGTTGTATTTTCTTTGCAGAATAAAAACTCCTTATCATTGGACATCCCAACTCGGTGATGGATGTCATAAAAAAAAAAACAATGCTTAATAATAAGTTTAGTGAGTGATTAATTTAGGATAAGGTAAGTCAATAAGGAGCACCTTATGGAAAAATAATATTACAATGAAAACGAAAGATGACTTTGACTTTGTTAAAGATAAAGGTGTTCATGAAATGGATTTATAGCAGACTAGATGGAACCAAGGGATCTTTGTGGAAAGGAGTTTGGTAAAAATTGTTGGACGAGCGCTTATTAAGAAAAGTTGAACTTATCGAGTTGTTGGACTATTCCAAGCAAAATTCACCTTACAAACTATCCACGTGTCGACTATTCCAAGCAAAATTCGCTCTATAGAGTGTGAGATATAGAGTCGAAGAAAAGGGCATATTGAATCACTTTGTCTTCACTCGGACAAAAATGACACAAGGAAGTCACATAAGATGTGATGAGTGAGTTGAAAAAATGGAAAGTTTTTTTTTTTAATCTAGGGTAATCGGTAACTGGTGAGAGTTTCCTAAGAAAGGCCGAGGATGTCTCTGCTCTTATTGAGGCATAAGTTAATTGCTATTGTGTGCGGCTTGCAGGATGTTGCACCTAGCTTAGGTTTATAGTGGAAAAATGGAAAGTTAATAATGGGATTTGAGAAATGACAAGGACACTGAAGCCCACAAAAAAAGGGTTGATTCAACCACATCAATTCGAGCCGAGAAAGTGTAATTGGGAAAAATGGATAAGGTAAAATGGAGGCATCACGTTAGCTTAGAGCAGAGGAAAGCCATGGAAATCCAAATAGTTTTATGGAAACTTGGTTTGTGAATTTACTGTGAACTTTAATGTGGAATTTGTCTTCCACTGTTAAGATGAAAAGGCATATGGGTGAAGGAAAAGAGTATGTAATATATGTGATCGAATATGTAAAATGGGTGAATAAAGTCGGTAAAACTTCACAAATAAGTCTATATATCAATTCACTTTTATGGCACAAACAGATAACTGTTGGATAGTGTAGTCCACCAAGAAGAAAAAGAGAAAACTCTGTAGGTCAGAGTGTCAAAGACATTAAGTGGGTGGACGAAATGCATGCTTATACGATCAATGTCAATCTTAAAGCAAGTCATAAGCTAACAACATTGATTTATTGATTTATTTATTCTTTTATTCTAATTTTATTTTGGTTAAAAAGTTAGAAAGACAAATGAAGTTTTGAATATTTGTAAGTGTGAAACTATCTACCTCGGATTTTAAATAAGTTTTGAAATTATTGAAAGAATAAGTTTGAGGGAAAAAGGTGATTTTTTTAAAAATTTTGTTAGGTCTCTATATTACTAGTGCAGTCCCTTATTTTTGTTAGTGTAGCCCCCTTATTGTTATTGTTGTACCCTGTAACTCCAATATTGTTATTAATGTGCCTTTACATTATTATCATTAGGTTGGCTAGGATTATATTGTGACCCCTTGGAATCCTATATATAGAAGGAGGTTTTGTCATTTGTATCATCAAAGAATTGTTCATTTATGTAATGTAAAGGAGGTTGTCCTCTCGAAGTGTCTTATTTCTAAGGCGTTTATCTCTCTTTTCTTCTATTTTTGGAGTTGGTTTCATAACATTTGCTATCAGAGCTTTGGATTCTAGGGTTTCGCTGCTCCAAATAGGTCATCGTGGCATTTTCGCTATAACGTTTTTTATACGAAGGGTCAGAAGCTAAATCTTTTATCACACGAAGCCGAAATCCTGAGAAACATCGTGTAAAAATTTTAAATCTTGGTTCGAAATATTTGTGGGGATATGATCTGTGGAAGTTAGGGTTTTTTCAGGCTCCCGAATTTCATCTCAAAGAGGTGACCATGGGGAAAATAATCATAACACTCTCTCTGAGCATCGGATTGGAATTTTGTAAAAAGTGGCCGAAATTTCGCGAACTGTTGTTTCATGTGTATCAATTTTAGAGCCGAACGAGGAAATAATGACTTGCGGCATGCCACACAAGTTCTCTCTACTGAACTAGTCCTTAATTAGGTCATTGAGGGAGATGGGGCATAACTTTGCCTTAAAGAATCCAAATCAGATCATACCTGTGACATTCGAAAAAATATTTAGAGGGAAACTACAAGACCAAATTTCATATAATGAAGATCCTAAATCACAGTGATAATTCACTTTCAATATCGAGCTCCTCAAAAGAAAGAAAAAAGGTGTGTATTTTTTTCTTCTGAATTGCATAAATCTTGTTTGAAGAATCAGTTTGAATTGATTCCAAGGGCATATTGTAGAATAGATATCAATATTGGGTTTTAAAATGCCGCCTAAAAATAATTCAACACCCATTAAGCCTTCATAAGGCTCTACTATGACTCATGAAGATGAAGAAATGCAAAATGACATATCAAAATTACAAGAGAAAGTGCACCAAATATCGCTCTCGCAAAGAGCAACAAAAAATGAAATGGAAGTTTTGAAGAAAGGCGTGGAAGCTAAGATGGATGGTTTGAAGAAATAGATGGAAGTGAAGATGAATGTTTTGAAGAATGCATGGATGGCATGGAAGCTGGCATTTAAGACATGGAAGCTAAGATCGATGAAAAAATGGAAAGCATAAAGAATGATCTAAAAGCAGACATGGAATTTTTGACAAATTTGATACAATAAATGTTCCCTAATGGTGAAAAGATAGTAGACAAAATTCATGATGAGAAAAAAAATAAATGTTAATCGTAATTTCATAAACTCTAGTTTTGGATGAAAAACCCACCATATTTCAAATATCGATATGAGGAAGTTTGATGGAAAGAATCCTGTAACATGGATACTACCGAGGGAGCAATATTTTGATTTCAATAATTTGGAAAATACACAAAAGGTACACATTGCAACTTTATATTTAGAACAAAATACATTTGTATAGTATTTTTGGATTTTCTCCCGTAAAAAAATTGTCACTTGGTCAATTTTTACGGAGGAAATGATATCACATTATGAGGGTACAAAGAGCAACACCTTTTTTAGCCAATTGATAAATCTCAAAAAAAAGGGCTCAGTGGTGGAGCACATTGAGGACTTCCAAAAATTGAATATAAGGGTAATTGATATTCTAGAGGAACACAGGATTGATGTCTTCATAGGGACTTTAAAGGATAACATCCGAAATGAGGTTTGCGTTTGGGAACTTGATTCATTGAACAAGGCATTCTGGTTGGAAAGAAAAATTGAATGTAAAATTATGGTGACAAGGAAGCCTACCACTCACATCTATAAATATGGAAGTGTTGCTACTCCTAGACTTCCACAACCTACAAGGTTGACACCACAACAGTTGGAAGAAGAAAGAGAAAAAGGGATTTTCTACAATTGTGATAACAAATACACTAAAGGTCATAAGTGTGCCAAGAAGAAATTATTTTACATATATTGTGAAGAGGAGGAAGAAAATGAACAAGAAACTTCAAAAGAAGAGGATATACACCAAGAACCAACCCTAGAAGAAGAAGAAATGAGTCCGCCATATCGTGTAATGCATTGGCAGGAATTACCACTTCTCGAGCTCTCAAGATAGAAGCACATATCAAGAAGAAAAAATCAATAGTGTTGATTGATTCGGGTAGTACCCATAATTTTATTCATTCTAAGGTAGCCAAAGAATCGAATTGTTTCCTATACCCAGCACCAGAATGTCAAGTGATGGTTGAAAATGGAGGAACTATAAATTTCTCTAGAAAATGCCATAATATCAAGCTAACCATGGGGGAATATATATTTAATAGTCCAATTCTTTCCATTCGAATGGGAGGTGTTGATGTTGTACTAGGAGTTCAATGGTTACAATCTTTAGGGATGGTAGCTTTTAATTTTCAAGAACTTTTCTTGAAATTTATTTCAGAAGGAAAGGAAGTCGAATTACGGGGTATCGCAGGGAAGCCAGGAAAGATAATAAGCTCTAATGTCATGACAAAGCTTCTGAAGAAAGAACAACGAGGCGTAATTGCACAATTATTCTCACTAGAAGTTCCAACATCAAAATCATCTATTTTTCCAAATCTCCAAAAAGTTTTGGATAAACATTCCAACGTGTTTGAAACTCCCAAAGGAATCCCACCTATTCATGATCATGATCATGCTATTCATTTCATTCGAGGAAGTGTTGCTCCAAACATCAGGCCTTATAGATATCCTTATGTGCAAAAGAGTGAAACTGAAGATATGATTGTAGAAATGTTAGAGGTTGGTACAATTCAACCTTGTCAAAGTTATTTCTCTGCTCGAGTGATATTGGTGCATAAGAAGGATGGATCATGGCACATGTGTTCGGATTATAGGGAGCTCAATAAGCTCACTATTAGAGATAAATTTCCCATTCCTGTAATTGATGAATTATTGGATGAATTACATGGAGAAATCTATTTTACCAAGTTGGATCTTCGTTCAGGATATCATCAAATTAGAATGAAAACTGAAGATATTCCAAAAACAACATTTCGAACTCATGAGGGTCATTATGAGTTTTTGGTCATGCCTTTTGGCGTTATCAATACACCTTCTACATTTCAAGGGTTAATGAATTCCATTTTCAAATCCTTCCTTAGAAAATTTGTGCTAGTTTTTTTTTATGATATACTAATCTACAATAGGTCTTGAAAGGATCATGTTCAACAGGTTGACAAGGTGCTCAAACTATTGGAGGAGAAACAATTATATGCAAAAACATCCAAATGTTTCTTTGGAGTGCAAGAGGTGGAATATCTGGGTGATATTGTATCTCATGACGGTGTTAAGGTAGACCCTAACAAAATTAAATCCATTAAGGAATGGAAAGTCCCCACAACCATAAAGCAATTGCGAGGATTTCTCAGGTTAATAGGGTATTATCGCAAGTTTGTTAAGAATTATGGGAGAATAGAAGCACCTCTAATAACATTATTGAATAAATATGCATTTTCATGGACTCCTGAAGCAACTAAGGCTTTTGAACATATTAAAAAGGCAATGTGCCTAGCATCGGTCTTATACACGCCATACTTTAGAAATTCCTTTATTCTAGAATGTGATGCCTCGGGAAAAGGAATTGGTGTTGTTTTAATGCAAGAAGGAATACCCATTTCTTTTGAAATGTTTCCAATCAAAGGAAAGTATTTATAGAAAGATATCTATGAGAAGGAAGTGTTAGAAATACTACATGCACTAAAGAAATGGCGACCTTACCTAATGAGAAGACACTTCAAGGTAAAAATTGATCATGATAGTATTAAGAAATTTTTGGAACAAAGACTATATTCAGAAGAGTAGAAAAAATGGCTCACAAAGATGTTGCGTTATGACTTTGAAATCATCCAAAAAAGGGAAGCTAAATTTTGTTGCAGATGCACTCTCAAGAAATAATGAAGAAGTGGAAGCATTGATTTGTGTCATATATATTATCCAACCAGAGTGGATAACCGAAGCAAGGGATGAATGGAAGAAGGATGAATAAGTGTGGACACTCATTCAAAAGTTGTAGCAAGATCCTAGTACACCTGATACATTTATTTGGAAAAATGATTCCTTATGGTACAAAGATCACTTATATCTTTGTAAGAATTCCCAACTAAAACAAAATATTCTTTTAGAATTGAACACTTCTCCTTTA
Source organism: Pinus albicaulis (assembly GCA_034641835.2). Classification (NCBI taxonomy): domain Eukaryota; kingdom Viridiplantae; phylum Streptophyta; class Pinopsida; order Pinales; family Pinaceae; genus Pinus; species Pinus albicaulis. Next base: position 710,706,506 of record CM076571.1, on the reverse strand, counting down.
GGAGGACACTCAGGACTTTTAAAAACTTACCATAGGGTGAAGAAAGAATTTTCTGGAATGGTCTTAAATCTGATATTCAAAATTTTGTGGTAGAATGTTTGGTTTGCCAGCAAAATAAAGTTGATACAATTAAGACCTGAGGTCTTCTAAAACCTTTATCCATTCAAAGTCAACGTTGGGAGGATATCTCAATGGATTTTATCATAATTTTGCCTAAGTCCGAAGGAAAGAGTGTTATCATTGTGGTACTTGATAGACTTACCAAGTATGCACACTTTTGTGCATTATGTCATCCATTTAAAGAAATTACAGTTGCTACTAAATTTATGGAAACAATTCAAAATCTACATGGATACCCAAAGATTATTGTAAGCGATAGAGATCCCATTTTTACTGAAAATTTTTGGATGAAATTATTTTCTTGTTTGGGTACTCAACTCGCTCATATCTCATCTTATCATCCTCAATCCGATGGTCAAACTGAGATAGTGAATAAATGTTTGAAAGGATATCTTCGCTATTTTGTATCTAATAAAAAAACACAATGGGTCAAGTTGTTACCTCTTGTTGAATGGTGGTATAACACTTCCTTCCATACTGCAGCAAAAATGACCCCATTTATGGCACTTTATGGATATCATCCACCGTCCATCACATCATCTTTAAGAGAAAATTCTAAGGTTCAAGCTGTGGAAGATCACATCGAGCATCAATAAGAAGTTCTCCAACTCTTAAAGGATAACCTAAATTTGGCACAAAATCGAATGAAACAACAGGCAGATTAACATCGCAGCGAGAAAATTTTTGATGTAGAAGACTAGGTATTTTTATGTCTACAACCATACAAACAAATGTCCTTCAAGAAAGATAAGAAGGATAATAAATTATCGCCAAAGTATTATTCTCCTTACAAGGTGTTGCAAAATATTGGTACTATGGAATACAAATCGGAGCTTCCTTCTTCTTCCCGAGTGCATCCAGTTATCCATGTTTCATGCTTAAATAAATTTATAGGTAAAAAACTTATAGTTCAAACAATATTGCCAGAAATTGACGACGAAGGAAAAATCATATTGGAGCCTGAAGAAGTCATGGAAACAAGAAATTGACAGCTACGAAATCGATCAATTTCAAAGTATCTCATCAACTGGAAGAACTTACCCCCTAAAGATTCTACATGGGAGGATGAGAATTTATACAGAAGCACCCAAAGCTACTCAAGCATTGAGGACAACATTTTTTGGAAGGAGAGGGGCATGTTAGGTCTCTATATTACTAGTGTAGTCCCTTATTGTTATTGTTGTCCCTTGTAACCCCAATATTGGTATTATTTTGCCCTTACATTATTATTGTTAGGTCAGGTAGGATTATATTGTGACCCCTTGGACTCCTATATATAGAAGGAGTTTTTGTCACTTGTATCATCAAAGAATTTTTCATTTATGTAATGTAAAGGAGGTTTTCCCCTCGAAGTAGCTTATTTCTAAGGCGTTTATCTCTCTTTTCTTCTATTTTTCAAGTTGGTTTCATAACAAATTATGTCTATAAAATTTTCTTAAGTTTTGAAATTACGGAAAGAATATAGGTTTGACAGAAAAAGGTGATTTTTTTTAGAATTTTGTCTATCAAATTTTTTTAGGATTCAAAGTTATAATTTATTTAAAATTCAAAATAATTTAGATAAAAATGAGCAAAAGACATAATTATTGCAAGGTGGAAATGATTTAAGATATATATTATCCAAAATGTGTTTAAGATATATATTATAGATTTTTTAGAATTAAAATTTGTCCATTCAAATTTTTATGGTATCTATCCAATCCTAATTCGAAGTTGGTAACTATGGTTATAAAGAGATTCAAAATCATATGTATGGTTAGATGTAATGTAAGATTGTATGTAAAAAATTTTAGTGTTAGCTCAATTGTAATAATTAATGTCCTTGTAATAATTATCTCTCTCTCTTAACCGAGTTATATTTATGAACACTAAAAAAAATGTATGGTAAATAAATAAAAATATAAAGAAATAGGAGGTCTAGTAAATAAATAAAACCTATTTTTATACTTACTCGAGAGGTATGGTATATAAATAAAAATATATATAAACTAGAGGTATGGTGAATAACTAAAACACCTTTTTATATTGACTCCATAAACCTGTTTTTATTTTAAAATGCACAAAAAGAGGGTAGGGACAAGTTAATATTGATACCATGGGCCAAATGCCATGGGTCAAATACCATATTTACAAAATAGGTATGGTAAATAAATAAATATAAAAGACTTACAAAGAGGTATGGTAAATAAATAAAAATATATGAAATAAGATTAGAAATCAACATCTAATTATATACCAAGCCTATGGGTGAAATACCATGGTAAATAAAAGATTTATCGTAAATAAATAAAAATATAAATAAACCAGAGCTAAGGTAAATAAATAAAACCTCTTTTCATATATAAGTTTTATTTAGGTGAAGCCTATGGGCCAGATTATTATTAATACCATGCCAAAAAAAATACTATAAACCCTAATATTATATTAAAAGATTAATATTATTATTACCATTACATATAATATTCATATTAATATATTATAATATTAGTATTAAATTTAATAACTTTGGTTTAATACAATATTAAACTTGTTATATTATAATATTAAACCCAAGGGGTTAAATATTATAAACCCTAGGTATTGATAAACCAAAATTATTAATATTTAAAAATCAATGGATTGATAAACCCAAGATATTAATATTAAAAATCCAAGGATTGATATTATAAACCCAATGGAATAATAAACCCAATGGTTTAATACTAAAAATCCAAGGTATTGTAAACCTAAGGGATTAATATTATAGATCCAAAGGATATAAACGCTAAGATAAATTTTATAAACCCTAAAATCAACATTAAACCCCAAGATCAATATTATAAACCTTAGTGTTGATATTATAAACCAAAGGGATTAAAGAAAACTAAGGGAATAAAATTAAACCATAAGATTATTATTAAACCCTAAGAATAATAAACCACGCGTGTTATAATAATTATCATAACACCTGAAAGAAAAATGACCAAAACATCTTTTCCACAATTACCCTGATTAGTCATCCCAAAAAGACATCACTTCATTTGATATTTACGAAAAAATGGAAAAATAATATGTCAAGGAAAATATTGATTTTATAACCAGGAAATGTGGCATTTATGTCAAACAATTCATAGGTTTAAGGAGACAAAAAGCCCAAAAATAGGGAAAGAGGTGTCTAAAACATCCTTAAATATTGCACCCAACATCTATTCTTTTAATAAATGAAATTTATTTTCCTGCAACATGACATGTATGATTGAGGACTACTCTTCAACTCAAAAATATAACAAGTAGATTATTGTTCTTTAACCTCCAGACTGCAAACCATGCCACAGTCATTCACTAATGATATGGAAGCCCTAATCAAATACCTTTATCCACGATAATACTTGTTGCTCTACATTGGTAGGAAACTTGGGAGCTTCACTAAATTTCCAGTGATGAAAATATTCTATGAATGCATTATTAAAAATTAGAAGAACATCTGATGAATTGTAGATAAAATACTACTAAATTTTTTCTTCGCACATCTAATATAATGGGTAACATCTATATTTTTTAAATTTTCTTCAAATAAGTATATAGTAAAAATTATTGAAACTATCATTTTTGGTAATGCTTGATGAGTAAGTTTCTAGAAAAGAATAATGAGGGGGACATCTATAAGATGTTGAAAATATTTGGTAGACATTCCAAAATTATGGTCTCCCTACATTTCCCTTGTTTTTTATGAAAACAACTCACAAAATAGAAGAAAATAGAGATCAACGGCTTAGAAATCATCCACTTCGAGGGGGAAACCTGTTTTACATTACATAAATGAACAATTTTTGGATGACAAAAATGTTAAAACCTCCTTTCTATATATAGGAGTACATGGGGTCACAATATAATCCTATCATACCTAAAAATAATAATGTAAGGGCACAATAATACAATAGTGGGCTATTATGGGGCACAATAATAGCAATACAGGGACTACAAGGGTACACCAATAACAATAAGGGGGCTACACTAACAAAAATAAGGGAATACACTAGTAATATAGGGCCCTAACATGCCCCTCTCCTTCTAAAAAGTGTTTTCCTCAACACTTCAGTAGTTCTAGATGCTTCTGTATAAAATCCTCATCCTCCTATGTGGAATCTTGAGTGGGTAAGTTTTTCCACTTGTTTTCGCTATTTCTTAAGGTTCCAATATGATTTTTCCTTCATGATCAAGTTCTGGAAATATTGTTTAAACCAGAAGTTTGTCACCTATAACCTTCTTTAAGCATGAAACATGGAAAATTGGGTGCACTCGGGAAGATGCAGGAAGCTCCAATTTGTATGCCATAGTACCAATATTTTGCAACACCTTGTAAGGATCATAGTACTTTGTTGATAATTTATTATCCTTATTAGCTTGCTTGAGGGACATTTGTTTGTAAATTTTTTTTGTATGGTTGTAGCCATAACAAAACTTCTCTCATTCCGATGTTGATCTGCCTATTGTTTCATTCCATTCTCTGCTAGATTTATGTTATCCTTCAAGAGTTGGAGAACTTTTTGTTAGTGCTCGATGTGATCTTCCATTGCTTGAACCTTAGATTTTTCTCTTAAAGATGATGTGATGGACATTGAATTATATCGATAAAGTGTCATAAATGGGGTCATTTTTATTGTAGTGTGGAAGGAAGTGTTATACCACCATTTCGCCAAAGGTAACGAATTGACCCATTTTTTATGTTTATCAAATACAAAGAAACAAAGATATCATTCCAAACATTTCTTAACTATCTCAATTTTCCCATCGTATTGAGGATGATAAGATGAGCTATGAGCTAGTTGACTACCCAAACAAGAAAATAATTCCGTCCAAAAATTTCTAGTAAAAATGGGATCTCTATCGCATCCAATAATCTTTAGGTTTACATGTATCTTTTGAATTGTTTCAGTAGCAACTGTAATAGCTTTAAATGGATGCGATAATGCAAAAAAGTGTGCATACTTGGTAAGTCTATCAACTACCACCATGATGACACTCTTTCCTTTAGAGTTTGGTAAAACTATGATAAAATCCATTGAAACCTCATCCTAATGTTGATTTGTAATGGATAAAGGTTGCAGCAGATCTGGGGTCTTAATTGTCTCAACTTTATTTTGCTGGAAAACCAAACATTCTTCCACAAAATTTTGAATATCAGCTTTAAGACCATCCCAAAAAAAATCTTTCTTCACCCTGTGATAAGCTTTTAAAAAGCCCGAGTATCCTCCTAAGGGAGAGGCGTGCAATTCCAAATGAATATTTTGTTTTATTTGGGAATTATTACAAAGATATAAGTGATCTTTGTACCAAAAGGAATCATTTTTCCAATTAAATTTATCAGATGTACTGGGATCTTGCTGCAACTTTTCAATGAGTGTCCATACTTATTCTTCATTCTCTCATTCCTCCCTTGCTTCCGTTATCCAATCTGGTTGGATAATAGAAATGGCACAAAGAAATTTTTCCACATCCCCATGCTTTCTTGAGAGTGCATCTGCAACAACATTTAGCTTCCCTTTTTCGTAGATGATTTCAAAGTCATAACCCAACATGTTTGTGACCCATTTTTGTTTCTCTTCTAGAGACAGTCTTTGTTCCAAAAAGTATTTAAGACCATCATGATCATTTTTTACCTTCAAGTGTCTTCCCATTAGGTAATGTTGCCATTTCTTTAGTGCATGGAGTATTTTCAATATTTCGTTGTCATAAATATATTTATGTAAATACTTTCCTTTGATTGGATGGCTTTCAAAAGCAACGGGTCTTTCTTCTTTCATTAAAACAACACCAATTCCATTTCCTAAGGAATCACATTCCAAAATAAAGGTTTTTGTGAAGTCTAGTGTAGCTAAGATCAATGATTAGAACATTTTTTCTTTCAAATTGTGATATTCCTAAATTAGCATGCAGCTGATTAGAATAATATTTTTTCTCTTGACACCTAGTTAGATGAATAAATCGGTAAGGAGGCCCATAAATACCTTAAGTAGGCATAAAATCCCTCTTAATTTTAATAGGGGTCATGTTCATAGCTGGATAAAGCACCCTCATGTGTGAACAAGGGCTAATGCATGTGGACAAGGTCAATTTTGACCAAGTCAACAACACTAATATGGGAGGAGTGGATCATCAATAAAGATAACCTAGTATGAATATGGATCAGTTTAGATAAATAGAATAAAGACACCTTGGATGTGAAAGGAGATAATGCATGAAGACTAAATCAAGGTTGACCAAATCAAACAACATTGTAAATAGAAGAGTGGAACTAGTGGAGACAACGTAATTTTGGAGGAGAAGCCTTTGCATGGAAGTAACCTCATAAATGGGTGGGACCCATGGTGGGGAAGCTCATCAAGTATATAATGGAGGGAATGGCATCCATATGAGGAGGATTGGAGAATATGATTTTATGATCGAGTCTATTTATACTTTTTTCATGCTTCATCTGTTTAACTAAGTTTTCTATACTGTTTAGTATAAGGGTTTTCTCATGCGAGAATTCCCCACTCTTTCTTGGAGGACTCGTTGAAGGAATCGTAGAGGAGAATTCTGGACTTCATTTCTACTATCCAGCACTTGGCCAAGCAGTCACCTACAACCACAGCATATTCCCTTGGAGAAACTGCATTATTTTACATGGTGTTGCAGTGGAAGGGTTTAAATCCCTGTTGTATGAGCTAGTTTCCCAGAGGGAGTATCAGCCTTTCTCCCGGAAAGCTTGTAGGAGGATCTACAACCATTTCTTTGTATTATCAGCCATATTTATGTAGTTCTTCAGCCATACACCATGATTCAGCCATATATTTGCAACATATGCTTCTTGTATCTCATATCTAGCAAGAAACCCTTGCCAAGTTATGTTGGATTTGTATAAAAGAGACTAGATCTCAGTTTTTGAGCTTTATTGATTAATATATTAGAAGATCCATTTGTCTCTCTATTTTTGGAGTATAAATCCTCATTAAAATACTTTTTCATTTTCTTCATTATTTCTGTGTTGCAGTATTCATGGGGTTGCAGTGTTTTTTAGGATGTTTTGGGCTTGGGAGGCCTATTTACCTAGGCTATAATGATTTTTTTTCTAATATATTTCTATATTTGATTGATATAATGTATAAACTAAGGTATCCATGGGTTTTACTTAACTTTTGTAGCATAATTTTCTAAAAAAATCTTTTTCGGTGCCTCTATTGTTTATTTTCCCATTTGGGAATATTACAGTGGTATCAGAGCTCTAATATTGGCTCAGCCTGTGTACTTCAACCATTATGTCATCTAAGGAGTCTTATCATGGGAAGGAGATGATATTTAAAATATTTCAAGGAAAAACCTTATTGTATGGGGGGGATGATTTCTCAAAACTTATTCTTGAAACTCTGCAGTGCATTAGAAAATACATCAAAGAAATGAGGAGGGAAATTCAAGAAGATCCCTCAAAAATATTTGTACATGAGGAAAGCTCCAGTTCCTCATATTATGGGTGTGAGAATTCAGCCACAACATCAGATTTATAACACTCTACCAGGATGATGTTCATAACAAGTGAGATGGAGGAAGGAGATGTGCCAAAGAAGGAGACTCTTGGTGATTATTTTCAAGAGTATGAATCTCAATCTAAGAGGTTCAGAGATCAGCTAAACTTCCATGGGTTTTGCAAGATCAAGGAGGAAATAAACACAAGGTGCAAGCAGCATGATATGGGTAGATGCTTTCTATCTACTTTTAATGGTTCACCTAAATGTTCAGCTAGGGCTTGGGTGAATGAGTTAGACACCTATTTACAGCAACACCAAGTTTCAGAAGAGGAAGCCATTAAAGTAGCAGTGCTGCATCTTGAAGGTAAGGCTTATGCTTGGTGGTTGTTTGAATCCTTTTCATTAAAGAATGAAAATACATCTACTTATTCAAGGGTCACTAGGAGAGTAGTGGAAAGGTTTGATGAAAAATATTCTAAAACACCTTTGGTGGAGCTAATCAAACCAAAACAAACAAAACCTTTGCATGAGTTGGAAAGATCTTTTATACCAACTCCATTTCAAAAAAATATTAAGGGGAATGAAAACTTGTATGATACCTTTCCAAGGGCAAAGTCCCCAATGCATGAAGAACTTTCTTCTCAAAATAAATACATGGAGATTCCTCCTTCAAGGGAAGACCAAGATCTAGGGCCTTTCATTTTTGATGAGCTATTCTCAAATATTGATGAGGAGAAAGAGCATGAAGGAATTAATAGCACTGTCACTTCAAAAGAAGAACCATCACCACATGGGGATGGGCATGAAGCTATTGCTTCAAGAAGAGGAGCTTTTGCATCTTTGCAAAGGATTTCCAAGGAGCATCATGTGACAATAGTGATGGGCTGCAACTCCTTGATCAAAAGAGGAGAAGAAAAATTGGGTCAGCATCAAAAGATGATGAGCATGCACCCTTGTTTATTTCAAGGGGTTTCTATTCATAATAAGGGGGATGATTTATGCAGTGAAGGGAGGGACAAATCATTCCACTCATTCATACAATGCACTTCATATTTTGATGTCTCTTTGCATGGAGGCATTCCACAAGGGAGAACCCCTGATTGGAAGATGAATAAAGATTTCTCTCAACTTGACGCAAAATTTATATATTTGGCTAAGGAAGGAGCCTTGGGAGGAGCTATCACAACGCTGAGAACATTTGATGGATTCCAAAGGGAGATGACCAATTTTCTGAGTTGGACATTTCCATCACCCACTCAACTATTTGCGTTGGAAGATGACTCAAAAATCTATGATGACATGAGCATGGTGTCAAATGGCCACTCCATAGCTTTGGAGCAGCAAATGATACTCCTACACATAAGGAATATTTCTGAATATGACAAGAGGGTATTAACACTATTTCATGCATCAACCAAACTATGGAAGTTTTGGAGGAAAAATACCTTTCAAGAGAAGGTTGACTTCCATATACTTCAATCTTGTCTTGAGCAAGATCAGCTGCAAGAGGGGCAGCAAAGGTGGAATGACATTACTCCAACATGTGGCTTTGGCATTGAGCATGTCAAAGAGGAGAGTTATCATATGATAGGTACTTCATTTCATATTTCTACAGCACTGTCATTTTTGGGAAACATAGATCCATATTGGGAGTCCCAACTATTGGTAGAATATTCTAAGAACCTCTTCACATGTAAGGTTCGTAATGGGAAAATGATAGATGGGAGGTATAAAGTAGCTGATGGAGTCATTTATTTGTAAGATCAGATCTATTTGACTATATGCTCAAAGATCAAGGATAAATTACTATATGTAGCCTATGAGATCTTACTTTCCAATCCCACTAGTTTCATTAGAACATACTGTACTACCTTGGAGGGATTCATGTGGGAAGAATTCAAAGAGGAGATGCACTATCATATGAGGAAGTGCATATTTTGTATGGAGGTTAAGGAGAAATATAACAGTTGGGAAGAGTAATCATCACCACCTCCTTACTCATTGGGTGTGAGAGGGAGCTCATCCATGAGCTACCTCATTGATTTCAACCAAGTGTATAGTAAGGGTTGTATTTATGAACATCATGATATATTTACTATATACCTACATTTTCTTGACACTCATGTGTAGGGCATTGGTCCAAGAGGAGGCACCTTTAATTATTAGCTTCATGGACTACTTGGGGTCATGAACAATGATGATGTTGACTATTCCCTAGAATATTTTGGGGAGATGATGTATTCTTCATGGTGTGATTCCTTAATAGCAACCATTAAACACCTTCTCCAAGTATACAAGAAGAATGGGGCAACAAACAAGTGGTGGGAGAAATACTTTTTCGATCATATTATATGGCAGTTAGGAGCCAAAATGTTTTGGTTGCACATGAGGGATCATTGTCCTTCTCCTTTACTACACATGGTCCCTAGCATGACTTTGATTATGATTACATATGTTGATGATGCTCTTATCTTTGTTGGCAACATGGTTGGAGTGAAGGCCCATTGGGTGGATGTGTCCATGGGGAATGAAATTTCCCACACCTTTTATGATTAATACTTCAAGGGGAGCATGGGAGATGATATGGAAACTACCGTATGAAGTCGTCCATATGATTTTTGGGAGCACTTGGGACATGCCTCTCATGAGCATTTGGGAGGATCTTTTCTATGAATTACCAAGCTGGAAGGTGATTTATTTCATTTGGATGATAGCATGGAGGTGGGAGTCTCTCATTTGGAATGAGGTCCCCTATGCTTGTCATCAATTCTACCTTGAGGAGGCCTTTGAACAACAAGAAGGTTTCCATATAGACCTTCCATTTTCTCATAATGAGAGCCATTTGGTTTATCCACCAAAGACTAACTTTCACATTTGGGAGGAACCATTGGGAGACAAAAATTTTGTAGATTATCCGAAGCAATCGTGGAGATTATTGGATGAGAAGGCCACAAGAGGAGGAGGAGAAATTTTGGAGTACCCTTGCAATTTCTTGAGGACAAGAAACATTTGGGAGGGGAATATTGTAATATTCCTAAATTAGCATGCAACTAATCGGAATATTAATTTTTCTCTTGACACCTAGTTAGATGAATAAATGGGTGAGGAGGCCCATAAATATCTTAAGTAGGCATAAAATCCCTCTTGATGTGAAAATGGGTCATGTTATTAACTGGATAAAGCACCCTCATATGTGAACAAGGGCTAATGCATGTGGACAAGGTCAAGTTTGACCAAGTCAACAACACTAATATGGGAGGAGTGGATCATCAATAAAGATAGCCTAGTATGAATATGGATCAGTTTAGATAGTTAGAATAAAGACACGTTATATGTGAAAGGAGATAATGCATTATGACTAAATCAAGGTTGACCAAATCAAATAGCGCTGTAAATAGAAAAGTGGAACTAGTGGAGACAACATAATTTTGGAGGAGAAGCGTTTTCATGGAAGTAACCTCATAAATGGATGGGACCCATGGTGGGAGAGCTCATCAAGTATATAATGGAGGGAATGGGCCATATGAGGAGGATTGGAGAATATGATTTTATGATTGATTCTATTTAGAATTATTGCATGCTTTTGTTGTTTACATAAGTTTTTTGTACTGTTTAGTACAAGGGTTTTCTGATGCGGGAATTGCCCACTCTTTCTTGGAGGACTTGTTGAAGGAATCCTAGAGGAGCATTCTGAACTTAATTTCCACTATCCGGCACTTGGCCAAGTATTCGCCTACAGCCACAACACAGTCCCTTGGAGGAATTGTGTTATTTTACATGGTGTTGCAGTGGAAGGGTTTAAACCCCTGTTTTATGAGCTATTTTCCCAAAGGGAGGATCAACCTTTCTCTCGGAAAGATAGTAGGAGGAGCTACAACCATTTCTTTGTATTATCAACCATATTTATGTAGTGCTTCAGTCATAAAACGTGATTCAACCATATATCTGCAACATATGCTTCTTCTATCTCATGTCTAGCAAGAAACCCATGCTGGGTTATATTGGATTTGTGTAAAAGAGACTAGATCTCAGTTATTGAGCTTTATTGATTAATATATTATAAGATCCATTTGTCTCTCTATTTTTTTATTATAAACCCTCATTAAAATACGCTGTCATTTTCTTCAGTATTTCTATGTTGCAGTAGTCATTGGGTTGCAGTGTTTTTTAGGTTGTTCTGGGCTTGGGAGGCATGTTTAGCTAGGATATAATGATTTTTTTTCTAATCTCCTTCTATATTTGATTGATATAATGTATAAAATAAGGGATCCATGTGTTATAATTAACTTTTGTAGCATACTTTTTTGAAAAATGTGTTTTTGGTGCCTCTATTGCTGATTTTCCCATTTGGTAATATTACAAAGATGTTCAAAGGCCTAAGTTTCTCTAGGAGTCCACAAAAATGCATATTTCTTCAATAATGCTGTTATATGTGATGTTATTCTCTCATAATTCTCAATAAGCTTGAAACAATACCCTAATAGCCTGAGAAATCTTCACAACTGCTTTATGGTGGTGGGGAATTTCCACTCCTTAATAGATTTAATTTTGTTAGGGTATACCTTAACACCCTCCTGAGATACAATATGACCCAGATATTCCACCTCTTGTACTCCAAAGAAAAATTTGGAGGTTTTTTCATATAATTGTTTCTCCTCCAATAGTTTGAGCATCTTGTCAACATGTTGAACATGATCATTTGAAGACCAGTTGTAGATTAGTATATCATCGAAAAATACTAACAAAAATTTTCTAAGGAAGGGTTTTAAAATGGAATTCATCAACCCTTGAAATGTAGAAGGTGTAATTGTAAGGCCAAAAGGCATGACCAAAATCTTCACAATGACCCTCACGAGTTCAAAATGATGTTTTGAGAATGTCTTTAGTCTTCATTAAAATTTGATGATATCTTGAACGAAGATCCAATTTGGTGAAATAAATTTCTCCATGTAATTCATCCAATAATTCATCAATCACATGAATGGGAAATTTATCTTTGATGGTGAGCATATTGATCTCCCTACAATCCAAACACATGCGCCATGATCCATCCATCTTTTGCACCAACACTACTAGAGCAGAGAAAGAACTTTGACTAGTTTGAATTATACCAGTCTCTATCATTTCTGCAACCATACGTTCAATTTTGCTCTTTTGGACATAAGGATATCTGTAAGGCCTGATGTTCAGAGGAACACTTCCTAGAATCAAATTAAAAGCATGATCATGATCACAAATAGGTGGGATTCCTTTGGGGGTTTCAAACACCTTGGAATGATTGTCCAAATTTTTTTGGAGATCTAGAGAAATAGATGATTTTGATGTTGGAACTTCTAGTGAGCATAATTGTACAATGACACCTCATTGTTTTTATTCAGAATATTTCCCATGACATTAGAGATTTATATCTTTCCTAGATTCCCTTTGATACCCTGTAATTCAACTTCCTTTCCTTCAAAATAAAAAATAAAGAATAATTATTGAAAATTAAATCTATCATCCCTAAATATTGTAAACATTGTACTCCTAGTACAACATCATAACCACCCTTTGCAATGGAGAGAATTGGACTATTCAATACATATTACCCCATGGTTAGCTTGATATTATGGAACTTTCCAGAGCAATTTATAGTTCCTCCATTTTCCACCATCACTTGACACTCTAACACTGGGTATAGGAAGCGATTCAATTCCTTGGCTACCTTAAAATAAATAAAATTATGGGTACTACTCGAATCAATAAGCAAAATTACATTTTTCTTCTTGATATGTCCTTCTATCGTGAGAGTTTAGGGAGTCGTAATTTCTTCCAATGAATTACAGGATATGGTTGGATTCATTACTTCTTCCTCCAGGGTTGGTTCCTGGTGTATATCCTCTTCTTTTAAAGTTTCTTGTTCCTTTTCTTCCGCTTCAAAATCTATGTAAAATAATTTCTTCTCAGCACACTTATGACCTTTAGTGTATTTTATATAACAACTATACCAAAGCCATTTTTCTCTTTTTTCTTTCAGTTTTTTTTGTGTCTTCCTTGTAGGTTGTGGAAGTCTAGGAGTAGCAACACTTCCATATTTTTATTTTTTACTGGTAGGCTTCCTTGTTGCCATAATTTGATTTCAATTTTTTTTTCCAACTTGAATGTCTTCTCCAATGTATAAGGTTCCCGAAGGCGAATCTCATGTTCGATGTTATCCTTTAGAGTCCCTATGAATACATCAATCCTATTTTCCTCTGGAATATTATTTACCCTTTTATTCAATTTTTTGAAGTCGTCAATGTACTCCGTCATTGAACCCTTTTGTTTGATATTTATCAATTGGCTAAAGAATTTTTTGCTCTTTGTATCCTCATAATGTCCTATCGCTTCCTCCATAAAAATTGACCAAGTGACCTGTGTTTTATGAGAAAAAATCTATCAATACCATAAAAACTGATTTTTTTCTAAATATAAAGTTGAAATCTGTACCCTTTGTGTGTTTTGCATATTATGGAGCTCAAAGTATTGCTCCATTTGTAGTATCCAAGTTATTGGATTCTTGCCATCAAACTTCCTCGTATCTATATTTGGAATATGGTGGGTCTTAAATCCAACATTAGAGTCTATTAAATCATGATGAACATTTATTTTGTTCTCATCATGAGTTTCCTCTACTACCTTTTCCCCATTAGGAAACTTTTCTTGTAGCTGCAACTTTTCCAAACCTTCCTTCAAAACTTCCATGACTTTCTTCAAATCTTCCATGTTTCCTTCTATACCATCCATCTTATCTTCCATGCCATCCATCTTATTTCCATTCCATTCTTCAAAACATCCATCTTATCTTCCATGCATTTCTTCAAACCATCCACCTTAGCTTCCACGCCTTTCTTCAAACCATCCATATTAGCTTTTATGTTTCCTTCTATACCATCCATCTTAGCTTCCACCGCATCCATATTAGCTTCCATGTCATCCAGATAAGCTTCCATGCCATTCTTCAAACCATATATCTTAGCTTCCATTCCTTTCTTCAAACCATCCATCTTAGCTTCCACGCATTTCTTCAAACTTTCCATTTTATTTTTTGTTACTCTCTGCGACAGTGAAACTTGATGCACTTGGTCTTGTAATTTTGTGGGCTTAATGGGTGTTGAATTATTTTTTGGAGGAATTTTAGAACCCAATACTTATATATGTGCTTCAATTTTCCCTTGGAATTACTTCAAACTATTTTTTCAAACAAGACTTATGCAATTTTAAAAAAACACACACTTTTTTCTTGATTTTGAGGAGATCGATATTGAAACTGATGTATCTTTGTAATTTTATATCCCTGAGATTTTATCTTCGCTCCTTTAATATCTCTCTAAACCTTCTTTCCCATACCACAGGTCTAACCTGATTTGGATTCTTCATGACAAAGTTATGCCCAATATCTCACAATTAACTAGTTATGAACTATTTCAGTAGATTGAACTTGTATGGTGTGCCATGTGTCATTGTTTCCTCCTTCGGCTCTGAAACAGATACACAAGAAACTAAATTTTGCATAATTTTGGCTTCTTTTTACAGAATTCCGATCCAATGCCCGGAGAGAGAGTTAGGAAGATTTTCCCAAGGTCACCTCTTTGAGATGAAATTTGGGAGCCTGTAAAAAACCTAACTTCCACAGATCATATATCCAAAAATATTGCAAAACGAGATCTAAAATTTTTAGACGAAGTTCCTCAAGATTTATTTGTAAATGAGTTTTGGTTTTTGCATCTTAATCTTCTTAGAAAAAAAGTTATACATAAAATTCTGTGACAACCTGTTCGAAGCAGCGAAACCGTGGAATCTAAAGCTCTGATACCAAACGTTATGAAACCAACTCACAAAATAGAAGAAAATAGAGATCAACGACCTAGAAATTAGCCACTTCGAGGGGGAAATATCCTTTACATTACATAAATGAATAATTCTTATATGACACAAATGAAAAAACCTCCTTTCTATATATAAGAGTCCATGGGGTAATAGTATAATCCTAACTGACCTAACAATAATAATGTAAGGGAATAAAAATAACAATAGTGGGCTATTATGGGGAACAATAATAGTAATATGCAAACTACAAGGGTACAACAATAACAATAAGCTGGCTGCACTAAAAATAATAATGGAATACACTAGTAATATAGGGCCCTAACATTGTTTCTGTAGTAAAAGGAAAATTGAAATAAATATTGTAGTATATTGTCTAGAAGTTGGTCAAGAGTTTCTATCAACTCATAATATATAATATACCAAGGTTTTTTTTAAGATTCCTTCAAGTTAAATTCAATACAAAAAAGTATAATTCAGAACCAGAGATATGTGGCACATAGTTTTTTATGTTTTTTCTTATGCTTTAGTTTTGTTATGTGAGGGGGTGGTGCGTGGGGGAGATGTGGCATAATATAGAATTATTTATTTGCAGCTTAGTTTTCATTGTATAATCAACTCATCATACTAATATATTTGTTTGGGTGGTAGGTTCATGCTAGGAGATTAATATTTGTAATAGACATCAAGAATTTGGACTACTTGAAAAAGAAAAGTCAATATTCCCTAAGCCTTGAAGGAATTCTTTACTTCTGGAAGGTTGCAAATAAAAGATCCAGTTCAGTCTCCAATGAATCATCTAAACAAATATTGTATCAGCTTTTATAAGCTATCAAGTCTCCCTAGGAAAATTTATGACCTTAGTGAGTTAATCATGTTGGAGGTATCAGTTGAGATAATATTTCTTGTATGCACATGCAAGAACATTAATTGGAAATTTCAATGGATTGTTGGAATTATGATGTACGTATTTTCCTTGATGGAAACCCACTTGTAGCATCATAAAATTGTGTTGATGTGATGGTAACAGGATGAGTACATAGGCCAGTTCATTTGTGACAGAGAAAGAAATACTAGTCCGTGATAGAGGAATCGTGAAGGGAAAGTTTCAAGAAATATACGCAAGTTCAGTGAAGCCTAGTCATGTGTATACATAAACTTGATTAAGTGAAGTCGCATATACCCAGGTTCAAGGAATCCAATTCGTGTACGTACGCAGGTTATATGAAGCAAAGTAATGTATACGTAGGTTTGGTGAAGGAAAGTCGTGTCCACACGTGGGTATAATGAAAAAAAGGTGCGTACATTTCATGCACTATGGTTTACTAAATACCAAGGGTACTTACCATGGTACTAGCCCATAATAATAAGCATAGTAAGAACTATTTGATCTCGTCCAAGATTACCACCAGAACTATTGTGGTTTTGGATCATGGTATTGGCTAAGGCTCAAAATATATAAGGAGGTGAAGATCAAAGTGCTAAGTGTGTTTTAGCAATGGTTTTTGATGAATACTTCAATATGAAGTATATTTTCATTGTATGGGCTATAATTGACGACTTGATCTGAAATAATTATGCACCGATAAGTACAATGATGGATCAGGATCATGAGACATGAAATGACTTTCCATTGTATGATTTTCTCATGGATTGACTATACCTGTGCTTTGACGCATGTTTTTAACTTTGAATGTTGTGATCTGGGTCTATCTGAAGTTCTGAAGGGTTGCATAATTTTAGGTCAAAATTTGCAGATTTGTACGCAGGTTGGCCTTGATAAAGTCATGTATACACATGGGTTCGATTCTTCAAGATCACGTACCTAAAGTAAGGGTTTCTACTTATAATATGATGGATCAATCATATCATTGTTGATGTATTTCTTTGATCTGTCAATGATGTATTCATCTTGATCTGGGTTTAGTGACAATGTCTGAAGAAAAACTATTTGAATGATGAGTTGAAATTGGGTGCATGTTGATAAGTTGAGAAAGATACTTGATGCTCCTAACTGTATAAGGGTTCATAGATATATAATCTAATAGAATATTTCAGAATTCCTCTGTCCTAATCTATGACTGATTCAAAGTAACGGTTTCTAGAACTTAGTATTTTGATATCTGTATGCAGGTTTCTATACAGAAAAGCACGTATACACAGGAAGCGCAAAGCAAGACACAAAGCTAGGAAAGAGTATATGAGCAGAAGCTCTCTGTCCTGATGAAGCAGAACAACCAAGAATCCCCAAGAAGAGATCTTGGTACTCAAACCAGAAATGCAAGCACTAAAAACAAGATTTGCTAGATGAGTCAGTCTTCAACCAAACAAGAGAGAGAAAATACCATTGACCACTTTCAACACAATCCAGAGGCTATAAAGTCACTGTAGGAATAGGTCTCCATAGGCAGACAAGACTAGAAAAGTCAAGAAATAAAAAATTTCAAAACTTGCCCAGGAATACACTACTTAACAGTTTTGAAACAAGCGTGCATACGCGTTTGTGTCAAAGGAAACCCACGTATACGCGACTTCCTTTGAATAAAACTGTGTGTATCGCATCTGTGTATAGATAAACTCACGTATGAAAAGGAAAATAATGAAAAATAAAAAAGATCAAGCCTGGATAAAGAACCAGGTCTTCAGTCTGACTGAGAAAAAGTTAACTGGACTCGTAAAAATGATTCAAATTGTTGGAAACCTTTAAAACAGATGAAACCACCCAACAGGAGAATCAAAAAAATGTGATTCCCAGCGGAGTCGCCAGTTCTGTTTCGGAAAAAAACACCCTAGAGGTTTGTTGGGTCAAAACCTCCACAGATCAGGGCATGCTATTCAAGAAGGACTCACACAACCACACTTGTATGCTAAAAAGTAGATAACATCGATAGTAGAACTCACCCGTAATCCTATGTTTGATGTAGATCCTGTGGGGTCCAAACCCCCAGCAACCCTTCTTCCTCCTTAACCTAAAAACCAAGAAGAAACGTGCACAAAAATCTAGTTGTACATCATATATTTACCCTAAATGTCAGTGAAAACCATATGAAACATTATATAAACAATAATAAATTCTTAAATAATAACCTTTTCACATATACAATAAAATATTAACACGTGACTTTGGGAACAAGATGGTTCTTCTTCATTATGAACAGCATGTACAGTAATAAAAAGTGGAGAGATCACTTGAATCCTTCCACGATCTTCGAACAGACCGTCGTCCAGATCCGTCACGCCCTTTCCTCGCTAAGATTCTTTCAACACTTGTGCACTCGAGATGGCATATGAACTGATGAACATCTCCAGGAAACAAGGGTTTCCTGTAAAAATCTTGGAAAGTGCAGGAGGCATGGGAAATCAGAGTTGAATTGGGATTCCAACAGAGTATAATATATATAAAATTTCTCTCTCCCTTAGGCCATACACATGAGGGGCTTTTATACTCCCTCAAAGTGGTTTCAATCAGTTGGAAACAGTTGGCCACGTGCTGGGGTGGTTGAACTACTGGAGTAACCATCAACCCAGCCCGAAAATAGGAAATTTTTATATATTTTTTAATGATTTTAATGGCATACGTGGAAAAGTACGTGTGGACTCGTGTATACACGCGGAAAATTCTAGGCATACCCACGTATGGGATTTTTAACACTGTTTTTTATGAATTTTGTTCAAGTCTGTGGGAATGGGTGCCCAAGGCCATGGAGACAATCATGAATCACATGAGGGTGAAAATTGATGCTATAACAAAACCCCATAGGTTGCTCCATATACACCTCTTCCTTTATCGTACCATGCAGAAATGCGGTCTTCACATCCATCTAATGAAGATTCATCCTTGCGTATAAACAAGGGCTATGATAGTTCATATGGTCGTGTATTGAGCCACAGGTGAAAATATATCATCATAGTCTACGCCTTCCTTTTTGGAGAAGCCATGGGCAACGAATCTTTCCTTTAAATTTTGAGCACTACCATTAGATCCATGCTTGATCTTATAGAGCAATTTTGAGGTGACAAATGTTTTTTCCTTTGGTCTTGGAACCACATCCAAGACATCATTCTTCATAATGGACTCATATTCTTTGTGCATAGCATCCTTCCAGACTTGATGCATTATGGATTCTTCAAAAGATCCAGGCTCAGATTATACGATTATACTCATGGTTGCAAGATACCATTGGTATCTATTCGGCTTATTTCTTTCACGAAATGTCCCCATTGGGGCCATATGATTTTCAGCATCCTTGAGAGTTTCCCAGCACCATGATGGTCTTTTCCTCATTGAAGAAGGTGGATCAATAGGGTCCACCGGTCCTTCAACATTGGGCATCGTCTCATCCTTCGGTTCTTCTTGATTTCTAGGCCTTGCTTCATGATCTTCCTCATATCTCGGAAGATTGATTACTTTCCTCAGGGAAGCATCTTCGTCAAAGGTAACATCATGGCATGTCTCCAATTCCCTTTGAATAGGAAAATAGACTCTATAGGCCTTCAAAGTTTCATTGTAGCCCACAAACATTCCCTACTTTCCAGAAGCATCCAGCTTGCTTCTCTTCTCCTTTGGTACATAAAAATAAACAGGACATCCAAAAACTCTAAAGTGTGAGACATCAGGTTTCTTACCAGAGAAAACTTCCTCATGATTTTTGTAGTTAAAAGTAGAATGCAAGCATCGGTTTTGTTTGTACACAACAGTGTTCACATCTTATCCCCACATAAACATTGGAAGACCTTGGTCACATAGAATGGCACGGGAAGCTTCCACAATGGTCCTGTTCTTTCTTTCAGCAACACCATTATGCTCAGGAGTATAGACAGTTGTGGTCTCCCTCTTGATGCCAGCTTCTTTGCAAAAGTTCTTTAACTCGTTCAACTCATATTCAGTGCCATTATCGGTCCTCAATATCTTGATCTTCTTCCGTGTTAGATTTTCCACCAAGGCTTTGAAGGTACAGAGCCACATTAAAGCCTCATCCTTCTTCTTCAAGAAGCATATTCAGGTTTTGTCAGAGAATTCATCTATGAACGTCATATAATAAGAACATCCTCCAAAGGATGTCACGGGAAGCATACTAGAGAAATCAAAATGTACCAATTGTAATACATTAGACGTCTTTGTGACACTTAAGGGGAAAGGTCCCCTAGTATTCTTTCCTTTGGCATAGCCCTGACATACACCTTCATGATTATTTATGAAAACAGGCATCCCCATCACCATCTTCCTTGCTTCGGGAAGGGATTTGTAGTGAAGGTGTCCAAACCTCTAGTGCCACAGTTTAGTATGTCGGATAGTATCACATGTCATCACTCCCGATGGACTTCCTCCAACCTGGTAGAGTGTATCAACTCTAAACCCAATCTTGATATCTTCCTTGAAACTCTTCTTCTAGATACGCACCTTCCCATCAATGAATGCCACATTGAAACCCTTCTCTTCCAGGGCCTAAATAGACACAAGGTTCTTCTTCAAATCAGGTGCATATAGTACATCTTGCAAGTGGAGAACTTGACCTTGAGACAAGTGTCAGGTCACAGTCCTTGTCCCTTTCATGGGATATGTGGCATTATCTCCAAGGATAATTTTCAGATTAGTATCCTTCTCAACCATATCAAAAAGTGCTTCCTTGAACCTAGTGATGTGCCTTGAGGCACCACTATCTATCAACTAGACATCTATAATGTTGGGTGGAGATGCAACAGAGAGGGTAGATACAATAATGAATCCATTTCTTTTATCATCAACAACATTTGATTCCTCATACCTAGAATTTATCGACCTTTTGTAAGGTTTCCTATTTCCACAAGAGAGAGCCTTCTTTTTTCCTTTTAACCTGTTGTTCATTTGATTGACATTCTTCCAGTTGTTGTTGTTGTCATCATCATCGGGATAATCCTTATTGAAATGGAATTCTATAGCATAGTGTCTAATTTTGTGACATGTGTAACATTTACCTTTCTTCCCTTGGGACCTTGCTCTTCCTTTACTCCTTGGACCACCAAAGTTCTTCTTCTTAGCATGAGAAATGAAGACAAAATTTCCTTCATTTTCATATTCCTTCATTCTTGTACATGTCTCGATAGTACTTCGCCAGAATCAGGTATCGCATCATTATTGATAATGGTAGTATTGAATACATGCCATTCAGATGAGAGACCTCCAAGTGTGGTGAGAAATATCTCTCGATCAGCTATTTTCTCCCCAATATCCAGAAGATTATTCCTGATTTTGGTCAGCTTCAGAAAATATGATTGGATGGATTCATCCCTGCATTTCTTCAGATTATTCAGTTGATTCTTAAAGAATAGGACTTGATTTTCATAGCTGGCCTTGAACATGTTGACCAACTTATCATATATCTCCTTGGATGTGCCTAGCTCATAGATGTAGGCTACCAGACACTTATGAATTGAGTCTTTGATCATCATCTTTGCTTTTATTTCCCCATTCTTATACTTTGACTTGGTGGCAACAGGTGCAGTGGATAGAGGCTCTTGGATTTTACCCTGCACATAGTCCATGACATTTTGGTCTTCCAACATAACATCCAAAGTCATCTTCTAGGCATGGAAGTCTTCCTTCCTATTCAATTTGTCATCAGCTTTAAATCCATTGTAGTTTGAGGTACCCATGCTCTTCTTCGGTGATTTCTACAAACTTGAGCTTTGTCTTCACCTCATCTCTGATTCCATGTAAATTTTTGTAGATGTTCTATGCTTGATGCAACTTTATTTCTTATCCCCAATATCAACTAGCAATCACATACAAGAAAGTAAAATGTTGATAAAACATACCAGTAGATCGACAGAAGACAAGCCAAAAATATATAAGTGTTTTGGTGTGTTACGACGGTCAACAGGATGCTTCAACCAAAAAACTCTCAATATGGTCAGCCAACGAGAAGTGTCTCGCAACCCTCTTGGATAGCAAGAACAGTTAACCCAAATTCAACGAAAGTAAACGTTGTCACACTCAATGGTCAACGCAAAACAATAGCAACAAAAAGTCAATCCATCCCAGTCAAAAGTCAATGGTCAACCTCGATTTATATGCGAGAAAATGCAGACTGTAGAAATTGGAATTTTGACCGAATTTTGGGTTAGTTTGACCATGTGTTAACTAAAGTCAATGCTAGTCAAATCTACGCTAAAACCCTAGGTCGAAAACATAAAATTATTCTTGCTGCAATTTCCCATGTGTGGATGAAGAAGAGCCTCCAACGATATCAAACTAATCAGATGCTCAGAGAGAGTCTATGAGTATGGATGAGTTAAAATGACCTCCAACATTGACCTATTTATATCCATCAATGATGGTGTGTGACACAACTTCTGGGGCTTCAAGCCCACATTTCATTTGAGGCTGAGCTACACATATTTTGAATAAATTGAAAATAAATGTTCATCTCATCAGATCAAGATGATCTTTAGATTGATATTGCACCTATCTGAAAGAGAAATCCAACAAAAATATTGGCATCTTGATCTAAGCATCACAACATGGAGTTTGGACCTTTTTGTCCAAAATTAACAAGAGATTTGTAGTGGTGGAAGCAGTCAAACACTTCACTTTTATGTTTTAGAAAATGGACCCATGTCTTCATTGTGTAGTCATCTATGAATGTCAAAATGTAATGGCTACTACCAAATGATGGTGTTTGCGTTGGTCCACATAAATCTGAGTGGATAATATCCAAAGGTTCTTTTGCCATTATTGACTTTCATGCTGGAAATGATTCCCTGTGTTGTTTGCCTAAGATGCAACCTTCACATAGGATGCTTGGTTTTTCTATGAGTGGAAATCCTTTCACCATACCTTTCCTATGCAAAAAAATCAAACCTCTGAAGTTTATATTACCAAATCTCAAATGCCATAACCGGTTCTCATTTTTGACTTCTTCTTGAAAGTTTTATTTTGTGACAGCTTCTATAACACCTTCTTCCTTCAAGTTTGATCTTATCTTGAGAGGAAACATTCTATTGTTTGTCATATGAACTTTTTCAATGAGTTGTCTACTTGGAGGCTTATCCAAGATTGTGCACACATCATCTTTAAAAAATACATTGTAGCCATTTTTCATGAGTTGTCCAGTTCTTAGGAGGTTATGTTCAAACCAGGGACAAAATAAACATTTTGCATGAACTTCTTCACTCCCTTCTTTGTTAGTATGTCTACTCTTTCATTTCCCATGACAGAGACCTTGCTATTAGTCCCCAATGTTACTTCTGATTTAACAGTTCATCTAGATTGGAAAACATTGCTATGTTTCCAGTCATGTGGTTTCTACACCCTGAATCTAAGAACCATACATCTCCTTGTTTTTCTTGTGCTACATTACAAGCTAAAAATAAAATTTCATGGTTTTGATTTTCCTTTATGAAATTTGCATTTGGTTTTCTACCCATGTCATATTTATTATTTCTACATTCCTTTTCATAATGACCATGCTTCTTACAATAATGACATTGAACTTGAGATTTATCATACCCTTAACCTTGTGCTTGATTTTGGCTTGGGCCTTGAATTGGATTTTGATTGCTGCACCTTTCACTTGATCTTTAAGGGTTTCTTCTTCCACCTTTGTGTGCACTTCTTCCTCTTCCTCGATATTTTGATCTTCCCTGACCTTTACCTTGACTAAAAGACACTTGTGTTTTGAATGCGTGCTCCAATAAGGAGTTTTTTGCTTTGTTTAGTTTGTGCTCATGAGACATTAGTGATGCATGAAGCTCATCCACTGAAAACTATGAGAGATCCTTGTCTCCTCTATGGATACAACTATGGCATCAAACCTTGATGGCAGACTTCTTAAAAATTTCTCAACTATTCTCCTTTCCTCAAGTGTCTCACCATGAGACCTAATTTGGGTAACCGACCCAATCACATGTGTAAAAAATGAGTCTATATTCTCATACTTTTTTATACATAATGTTTCAAACTCTCTTCTCAGCATTTGTAGTTTTGTTGTCTTCGCCTTTTCCATGCCTTTGTAGGTTGTCTGGAGGTATCCCATGATTTATTGGACTTCGTTGCTGCTGCAACCCTTGGGAAAATACTTTCATGCATTGCTTGGAAAATATAGAAGAGGGATTTGGAGTCCTTCTTCTTATTGTCTCTCAAAAAATATCTTTCTGCTTGTGTCAAAGCATTTTATGATGTTGCATCTGCTGGTTATTGGAATCCATTCTCCACCAACTCCCAAATATATTGAAAAGAAAGCTAAGCATTCATTGTAATAAGCCAATAATCATAATTCTTGCCATTAAACTGTGGTATTTTTGGATTATTCAAGCTTGTTATTGTTGCTGCCATTTTCACTATGTAAAAAAAAATAATTTCTGACTATGTAGAAACTTTCTCTCTGCTAGACAATACACTTCTCAAAACAAGTTTCAAATATTCAGTAAAAACAATTTCTTTCACTGAGATATTAAACCCACTTTTATACCATGTTGGAAGTTTAAACATCAGAGGGGAATGATTTTCCCTCACCACACAGTTCACACAAAGATATGTGGAAATTAATTTAAACAATCACAACACAATTATACTAAAAATAAATCACAGAGCGATGCACAAAGATATGAAATGAGAGAAGTTATATTTCATTCTTCTTCTTATACATAAAAAATAATAAAAAGAAACATATTTTAAATACATAGTGGAGGAGGTTGAAAATTTAATTCCCATTCAAAGATGGACCAGACTAGTAACTGCACAAACTGTCCTTCTTTCGTGTTAGGCTTTCTTCATAAAAATAGTACACAAAAATTGTATGCTCGGACATGAAACCCTTTAAGTTTTAGCTTTGAAACCATATCACATCCATGAAAGTACCACATATCATATTTCGACGGTGATTAGATTTAATTGGGTGCTATCCTCCTGAGCTTTGCGCAATGCGATATGAAATCACATTGCATCGACGGGGGTTTATAAGGTGGCAAATGAATGTGGCAAGAGTTTCTTGCGAAGTGCAAAAAGAAAAATGAAAATATGGTAAGGGATGCAAACTGTGATATGTTATGGGGTCACACCAACATTCCAAATCACAATGCTACAACGTGTGGAACCAGGGGAAAAAGGTAACTTATAAATCCTGTGAAGTGCGATGTGCGACGCACTGAGCAGTTGGTGATGTGAAGGGGAAAAGGTAAAGGTAAAGCGGAAAAAAAAAAATTCATTTGCAATATATATGAAAAGGGGTCCCACCATATCACATCACAATGTTTGTAGGATTCAGAAATTGCGTTTTGCAGAAAATTTAAAGCTTGCGAGGTGTGCAGTGCGGTCAAGAAGGTAGGTGATACATCGAGAAAGGATTTAACACAGAGTGGTGGCTGGACATATTTTATGAACATTAAAAAACTTGAGTGAAGTAGTTTATATTGTGGATTTATGCTTGTCACTCTCTGCAAAAAATACATTCAACTGATGATATGGCTGTTGCCAGTTTATTGAAGGCCGTGGTTGGGAGTAATTTCCAATAGCTTCACATAGATCATTCATTGAAGATCAAGTAATCATGATTCTATTTGATGCTTACAAAAAATTTCATTCAGAAATTTTTATATCTAAAGGTTTCTTTCAGATTATTTTCTCTTCAACCACTGCCTTGAAATTCTAATTAACCATACTAAAATTCTATTTATTTTCACTGAATCACGTTTTATTTAAAACATATTTATGTATGATGTCGTGGTTACTTCGGCAACCCCTACCTATGTATGTATAAGGGTGAATGTAACTTGCCAAAATCAAAGAGAAATATATTAAAAATTTTCCTCCCCATCACCTTAAGCAGGATTCTTATCGTCACTCTAGCATTGGATATGGTATAGTTGTGTATTGCAAAAACGACGTCGCCACCAGAATCATTGGGGTGGTGAAGAAACCCAAAGAACTAGTAGACATTGGTCAGGAAATACCGTGAATTCAAAAAACATCATTTGAGTGTAATTTTTCTTTCATAACCAACAACTTTACATCCATTAATGTACTGCAGACTATTCAATGTTGATGGTGTCAAATGAAACAAATTCCCATGCCTTTACTCTAAATGAGATGATGACTGCCACTGATAACTTTACCATAAAGATCAGACAAGGAGGCTTCACATCAGTGTACTTAGGTAAACTACTCCAAGGAAAAGATATAGCCATTAAAGTGATGTCACTGTTCTCCAAACAAGTATTTCACGAATTCTTGAATGAGGAAATTCTAAGATACTTAAACTATTTGTAATATTTCAATTTAAAAGCCATTAACCTCCTTTCAATTTCTGTAACCAATCAAAAATTTCCTAACTATGTTCATAGTGGTTTTTAAATAATAAGAACATAATTTTACATGTATTGTAAAAACTCATGTCAGTGAATTTTCTTGATTAATAAGTGGATCTTCTTTCTAGAGTGAATCACAGAAACTTGGTATCTTTAATAGGCTATAGTAATGACTCCAAAGAGCCTATGCTTATTTATGAGCACATTTTTGGAGGATTTGTCAGAGACCGCCCTTATGGTAAATATAAATATGAATGACTGTGAGTTATTTTTTATAACTTTTGTAAGGCTATTTTAGGGTATATAATGTTAACATTGGGTTTTGTTTCACAACATTTTCGATTTATTAATTTGATTTTATTTTCTCCAGGTTGTAGTGCAGAACAATACGGACTAGATTGGAAAACGAGGCTTAAAATAGCTTCATATGTAGCACAAGGTAACTCTCTCTTTTCTGATTTGGGTAGTGCTGAGGTTGTTTTATATATCGTATAAAGTAAAGTAACACCAACTAAGATTCCTATTTTTTCT
Organism: Pinus albicaulis; assembly: GCA_034641835.2. NCBI lineage: Eukaryota > Viridiplantae > Streptophyta > Pinopsida > Pinales > Pinaceae > Pinus > Pinus albicaulis. Next base: position 710,679,243 of record CM076571.1, on the reverse strand, counting down.
TGCAACGAACCACTTAGAATGTCATTTGTATCTAAATGACTGGAATACCTGCAGATGCCTTGCACCCCAAAGATAATTCAGGGGGACATGAAATCTGCCAACATCCTTTTAGATAGCCACATAAATGGAAAACTGGGTGACTTCGGTATTTCTATAATGACCACTGATCATGAGGCTACTCATGTCACCACAACAGTAAAAGGAACAATAGGATACGTCGATCCAGAATATGTAATAACTATATATTTTAAAATCGTCCTTCCATAGGAACAAAAAAAGGGGGCCAAACCAATTCTGGTTAACTTATTATCATTTTGATTTTTGTTTTCAATGTACACAGTGACATCATTTTTTGAAAATTTTAAAAAAATTAAAAAAGTATTATTACCATAAATAAAAATATAATTATATTCTAGATCAATTTCTTTGATTAATCACATCATACTGATTTGGTCAACATTTCAAACCATCTAATGTGATTTATAATCATATTTTAGATAAATTTCTTTTGGATTAATCACATCACATCATAATGATTTGGTCGAAGTTTCGAACCATATAATGTGGTTCATCCTCAGGACAAGGTGAAGAAGATAATTTACGTTAATAAATAAATAGTGTGGATGCATCATTTCCAAGGGATAAATTGATGAAAACTAGACATTAAGAACTAGTTTTTATTACTTAGTCAGTTCTTTTTTTTTTCCTCAGAAAAATTCATAATTTTTCATTAAGTTAAGAAAAAATACATGTTGGATTTAGCAGCATATTCCAACATATGAAAATGTATCATAAATAAACATCTCTCTAAGGAGTCCAATATCTGTCATGTGTAATACCATGATTCCATATAATCTATGATGATATGTACAAAAATAAAGTAAAAATATGGATAGCTGCTGCATAAATAATAATAGTTAATCACAATAAGTGGACTGTGATCACCGAACAAAAACTATAGGAAGACCAAAAGTGCAGTCAATGAGGGACTGCCTCCTATTTTCCCAAATCATCAATAAATGGATGGTGATAGTATTGATATTCATGTGTTGCATCATGGTCTGTGATATGCCAATGACCCAAACTAACTGCAAGGCTTCCTTGGAAATTTGGTCAACCATTTGGTTCCTTTATCTGTAAATATGCGAGACATAAATAATATCAAAAAGTGCTTTTAACATAACAACTTCATCCATAATAGCAGTAAGAGTATGTGAGTGACAATGTGCTATTGTGTTGAACCAATTGATAACAATTTGAGAATCTTCGAATATTTGAATCCTGTTGCAACCATTTTCCTGGGAGAATAGTAAATGCAGACAAAGACTATAAAGTTTGGCATAGTTATTAGTACCCGGGCTAAGACCCATCTTGAGATAAAAATAGTGGGAATCAGAGAAATATAATACGACACCTCCACCACATCCATTTAAATTTGAAGCCCAATCAAAATAAGCCCATGGGATGGTTCGATCAATGATCTCAAGCAGATATGTTGTAGTTGGAGTAGGGGGAGTATCATCAAGAATAAGGGTATATGGATATGATACTCCTATGGGAGGACAACCAATCAATGGGTGTATCCTGGAAGATGTAGTGATTTCTAGTGATCCATATCCCCCATGCCATGAGAAGGGGGATGATACGATCTTTAGTATGATGGGTGTCCCGCCACCACTTGGTCCAAGCCATGAAGATCGAGGTACCCTCCCAACTGAGTGAGGATCCCATGGAATCAAGGGTGGTGTGCTAGAATTGTTGGATGACCAAGAAATTAAGGAAACTTAGTCAGTTAGTTATTAGGAAATACAAATAAAATACAAAATTATATATTAAGAATTTTTAAAGGGTGAGTTAATGAATAATTTATTATTATTATTATAATAAGATAATATTGAGTAAGGAATATAGGTAATATTAAAAGAATATAATACTAAGTATTTATTTAAATAAAATGGTTTAAAAATTTTATTTTATTTTAACAAGAGTTTTAAAGTATTTATTATTATAAATATCGGGATAATATAAAATATATTATAATTAAATAAAATAAAGACTAAGCACAAAGAAAAATTTATATTCGAAAGAACATTAAAGAAAAAAGGCTTGAAAATTTATTAATAAATATATTAAGAAAATGATTTTTTTTTTTAATATTATAAGAGTAATTTTGAGTAAGAACTAAAATGATTTAATAATAACTATTTATTTAAATAAAAGGTTAAAAGAATTATTTTATTATAATACAAGTTTTAAAATATTCACAGATATTATTAAATAAAAAGAGACCAAAGCAAAGAAAAATTATACTAAAGAAGAAGATGAAGAATTTGTTTTTTTCCTTTAATCTTCATCTTCTTCTTTAGTATAATTTTTCTTTGTTCTAATATTATTATAATATATTACATAAATATTATTTTATTAATTTAGTATTTCTATCTTAATAATAATAATAGTAATATAATATATTAGTACTATTATTGTAATAATTTTACTATTAAAAGGATAACTCTCTCGAGAAGACCCTATCTCCAAAATTCATATCTCATTTATTTAGGGGACTTCAAACAAAATTGCTTATGTCCTTAAACATAATAATGCATTATCATTGTTCAAGCCTCTCTATACTATTAGTAACTCTCTTGGTTCTATCAAGACCCTATTGACCCTAAAGACATGAAGGGTGTTTATATGGTTCCCTATTCCTGTGGTACTCCCTATATTAGGGAAACATGTTGGCCTATTAGATAGAGAATCGAGGAGTACGTGACAAACATTAGGCACAATCATTCTCGCACTTCATCTCTCGAGGAGGATGTAGAAAAATCATGTCACCATGTATGCATTGAGGGCTCCAAAGTCATCGCTATGGTTGATCACTTCTACCATAGGAAGCTCAAGGAAGTTATTGAGACTAAGATGCATGCTAACAGGGAAAATTTTAAGGATGAAAGTTTATCTTAAAGTTTAGAAACCTTGGCAAATCTTACTAGTCCCTAATATGTAAATTGTAAAAAAATGTATGATATTTTTGTAAAAATATTTAGGCTTATAATTATTTAATATTAGTATATATAAATTTTTTGCGATTTTTTGGGTAAAATGATTTTATACTATAAAATTTGGGCGAATAAATTTTCAAAAAATTGGCGAATATTTTTTTTCGAAAAATCATGGAAAATTAGCCCACATGCGAATATTATCCCCTAAAATTTTCACTGCATGCTAAGAATCTCAATAGGGATGATGGGTGGAAATTGAGTAAGATTTGGACTCTAGCTCTCTCTAGATAATTCCTCCCACTTGTGTTAAGGCTCTAGGTGATTTCCCCTCCTTGTGTTGAGGTTCGTTTTTTAGGTGTTTCCATTTTATATTTTTCCTTTCATCTGCTTCTTTAGTTCTCTTTTTGTTACTCGAGGTCCTTCCTTATTTTTATTTTTTCTTAGTTATAATATATTTTATATTATCTTAGGATTTATAATCTTGATATATAAATAAGGGTTTTTAAAACTTTTATTAAAATAAGTTATAACTTAATTTTTAAAAACCCTCTTTATTTAAATATTTATTAAATTATGTTTACCTTTATTACCCTATTATAATATTAATAATTTATATTAACATATTATAATATTACTCATTTATATTAACATATTATAATATTAATAGAGAATTTTAATAATTTTATTACCTTATTTATTAATAAAAATATATATATTATTCAGTAACCCATGTAATTAAAAATTCTTAACTAACAGTTAGTTTTGTGAAAAAGTTTTTTATGACTAGTTTTCAATAGCTATATTCGGGCAATGATGCATCCTCACTATTTATTCATTAATATCGATCATCTTTTTTCACCTTATCCTCACGATGAACCACATTAGACAGTTCAAAATTTCAACCAAATCCTAATGATTTCATTAATCCGAAAGACATTTATCTAAATTATGGATCACAAAAGTCTTAGATCTAACAGTTTCATTGTACTTTATTTTGAATGTTTTTGTAATATTAATATTATTATAAGTATATTTATAGATATATAAGTGGGATTATTGTTATTGTATCTTATTACAATAATACTATTATCAACATAGATTCAACTTCACACTAGATTCGTCATGTGTTTAGAGCAATGTGCAAATATTTTATCAAGTTGTGCACCCTAAATGAGGTTTGAGAAACATTTCATTCTCTTTCATCGCATTTCTTGTGATATATTCCTCACAAATTATGTGATGGAGATGTCACCTATGGTGCGTACCTCGGTTAAATTCATGCCCAACTATAGGGCTAACACTATTGATGGTGTTATGGTTACTATTGGCTCCACATCAGCTTAGAATAATTGCTGGTTCTTGTAATTAAGGCTTGTAGTCATTAATTCAAATCTAATTTTTATGTTATCCTTTGATCTGCCACGGACTAATTCTCAACTAATTATATTTTTAGATATTTCACTTCACCAACATGTTATTAAGGAAAATCCATAGAATGAAAATCCTTAGGGAATTTCAATATATTTTCTCTTCATCTCTTCATTTACTAGTTTTTTTTAGAGATCTATCCAAGTTAAATCTTCATTAAGAAAAAACACTTGACAACTTCATTCATATAGCTTACCACAGAAAATCGTTTCTCATTTTTTAGCTTTAAGTTCCATTTCCTTTTTATGAGAATGCCCTCCTATCTAAATTTTTCTTATTTGCATACATTACAAATATCTTTTCCAATAGATTCTTCCATTTTAGTATCTAGATATTTGGGCTCTTCTACTTTAGTATCTAGACATTTGGGCTCCAAAGCACACACAACAATTACATTTTTAGTAGCATCCATGTTCCTTGAGAGATATTTCCCACCGAGGTCCTTCAACATTTAGTTAGGGTGAAATATATACTCTTACTAAAAAATTAGGATAAATGAGAAGATCTATTTTAAATTGTACAAGGCTTAATGAATTTTTCAACTCTCCCCAGTGACAATTATATGATTTTGATGGCTAGTCAATAGATTCTTGAAACTCTTACCAGAATTCAATCAATGTATTTATAACATGCCAAGGTCACACTTTGCTTCTTTCAAGAAATACAAAGCTTAGATATTTTGTGAATACATATGGAGAAAAACCTAGAGAGAAATATCAAACTTTAGAGTAATATTACAATTTATTTTTACTACTACATCAAAAATTAAGAAACAAAAGACTAGATTTTTTCTATTATAGTGAGCTCTTGAACATATTTTTATTATTAAGAATACCCAATAGTTGGTAGATTATATAGTTGAAAATACAAAAAATAAAATAATTACCTATTACAAGCTTTTGAAATCTAGATCAAGGTGGCATAGAGAGAGAGAGTCCAAGCTTAAGGAAAACAATGTTTTACCATCAACTATCCACTTAAAATAAAAAATGATCTATGTAAATATTGTTTTAAACATGAAAAGTGACAATATAGCTAGCATAAATAATCCATGTCCCATGTGTAATGCATCACTATATCATATAGTATTAATTATACATGAGAAAATTTACACAACTTCATTATCTCACACACAAAAGTATTCAAATATTTCCCTATATTATATTAGATATGCATTGGCAACTATTAATTATATTTGTATTTCCACTTAAAAATATTTAATATACCATTTTTCTATGACTCTATAAGAATAAAAATTACCATTACATCATTATAAATAATAAATAATAATAGTATCATTTTTATTTTTAAAATTCATTTGGAAAAAAAAAATTCTAAATATCAAATTAAACACTTTAAAATACCTCTGTTAGTTTGTTTTTAACTTAAAACAATATTTTAAATTAAAAATTATCATAAATATGTAAAATGTATTTTTATATTAAGAATAAATGTTGTATTATATTGAACATTATTCTCAATCATAATGTTATACATAGAAAGTGAATAGCAAAAACACTACTTAACTAAGGAATGATCACATATATCTGTCCATATTAACTATGTAGATTATGATATTTTTAAAAGTAAGAAAAATTACTCATATCATCTCAATTGGGCATAATTTGTTCTAGTTGTTATTCAAAATGTTAGAGATCGATGGGTGTTTAACTGACATAGTAAAATCTAATATTTACGATGAGTATATTTTTACAATTTGGGGAAATTAGTCGGTATAGAAACTTTGCAAGGACTCTTGAAAAATTTAAGCTTATATTAATATTAACCGCATGAGTATGGCAAGAACTATCGAAACTTTTTAAGATGTCTATAAAATTAGATAGGTACGAGAGAAACAAATGACAAGAAGTGGAGTCTAAATGGACGATTTCTTGGGAGAACAATCACAATCACTCCAACTATTGTATACAATGTACATGTGTACCTGAACAATGTACGGTGTACCTAAGGAAACTGAAAATTGCACTCGCTCGTCTCGTCATTCGTTACTTGTGGTTATGAGGATATCTTTAGCAATTGTTATATTTGACTACAACAAATATGCTACCAAAGGCCTTAACAACTGCCATAGAAATCGTAGAGAAATACAAATATGTATCATTGTTTTTAGGGAAGAAATCGTAGAGAAATAAAAATATGTATCATTGTTTTTAGGGAAAGATATGGTGAAATCTACTCAAAAGTAATTTTGGTGTTTTTTAAAATTTGATTATAATGTTAGATTGTATTAGTCATTAGTTTTGTGAAAAAAAAATAATGGCTAGTTTTTAATGGTTATTTCTGGGCAATGATGCATCCCCACTATTTATTCATTAATATTGATCATCTTTTTCACCTTATTATGAGGATGAACCACATTAGATGGTTCGAAATGTCAACCAAATCTTAATGATGTCATTAATCCAAAAGACATTTATCTAAATTATGTATCACAAAAGTATTAGATCTAACAATTTTATCGTACTTTCTTTTGAATGTTTTTATAATATTCATATTTTTATAAGTATATTTATAGATATATAAGTGGGATTATTGTTAGTGTATCTTATTACAATAATACTATTATTAACATAGATTCATCTTAATACTAGATTCGTCATGTGTTTAGAGCGATGTGTAAATATTTTATCAAGTTGTGGACCCTAAATGAAGTTTGAGAACCAGTCATTCTCTTTCATTGCATTTCTTGTGATGTATTCCTCACAAATCGTGCGATGGAGATGTCACCCATGGTGTGTACCTCGGTTAAATTCATGCTTAACTCTAGGGCTAACACTATTAAGGCTTGTTGTCATTAATTCAAATGTAAGTTTTAGGTCATTGTTTGATCCACCATGGACTAATTCTCAACTAATTCTCTTTTTAGATATTTCACTTCACCAACATCTTATTAAGGAAAATCCCTAGAATGAAAATCCTTAGGGAATTTAATTATATTTTTTATTTTCACTTAGTAATTTTTTTGTTAGAGCACTATCCAAGTTAAATCTTGTTTAATAAAAAACACATGACAACCTCATTCATAAGGCAAAAAATTTCTCATTTTTTAGCTTTAAGTTCCATTTCCTTTTATGAGAATACTCTCCTATATAAATTTTTCTTAGTTGAATACATTACAAATATCTTTTCCAATATATTTTTCCATTTTAGTGTCTACATATTTGGGCTCTTCTACTTTAGTATCTAGATATTTGGGCTGCAAAGCACACACAACAATTACATTTTTAGTAGCATCCATGTGCTTTGAGAGATATTTCCCACCTAGATCCTTCGACATTTATTAGGGTGAAATATAAATTCTTACTAAAAAAGTAGGGTAAATTAGAGGATCTATTTTGAATTTTGCAAGGCTCAATGAATTTTTCAACTCTCCCCAGTGACAATTACATGCTTGTTATGGCTAGTCAATAGATCTTGAAACTATTACCACAATTCAATCAATGTATTTATAACATGCGAAGATCACACTTTGTTTCTTTCAAGAAATAGAAAGCTTAGGTCTTTTGTGCATACATATGGAGAAAACCGACAGAGAAATATCAAACTTTAGAGTAATATCACAATTTATTTTTACTACTAAATAAAAAAATTAATAAACAAAAGACTAGTTTTTTGCTATTATAATGAGCTCTTGAACATATTTTTATTATTAAGAATACCCAATATTTGATAGATTATATAGTTGAAAATATAAAAAATAAAATAATTACCTATTTCAAGTTTATGAAATCTAGATCAATGTGGCATTGAGAGAGAGAGTCCAAACTTAAGGAAAACAATGTTTTACCATCAAATACCCACTTAAAAGAAAAGTGATATATGTAAATATGGTTTTAAACATGAAAAATGACAATCTATCTAGCATAAATAGTCTATGTCCTAACCGTAATGCATCACTATATCATATAGTATTAATTATACATGAGAAATTATTTACACTTCATGATATCATAGAATACAAAATTATTCAAATATTTCTCTACATTATATTAGATATACATTGGCAACTATTCATTATATTTTATACCATTTTATTATGACTCAATAAAAATAAAAATTACCATTACATCATTATAAATAATAATAATATCATTTTTGTTTTTAAAATTGATTTGAAAACAACAAATTTTAAATATGAAATTAAACACTTTAAAATACCTCAATTTGTTTATTTTTAATTAGAAACTATTTAAATTAAAATTTATTATACATATGTAGAATGTATTTTATATTATTGATAAATGTTGTATTATATTGAATACTATTCTCAAGCAACAACAACAACTATTTAAAGGAATGATCACATATATTTGTCCATATTAACTATGTAGATTATGGTAATTTTAAAAGTAAGAAAAATTATTCATATCATCTCAATTGGAGGGAATTTGTTTTAGTAGTTGTTCAAAATGTAACAGCTCGATGAGTCGATGGGTGTCTTAATGACATAGTAAATGCTAATATTTAGGATGAGTATTTTTTTACAATTTGGGGAAATTAGTCGGTATAGAAACTTTGCAAGGCCTCGAGAAATATCTAAGCTTATATTTATATTAATTAACAGCATGAGTATGGAAAGAACTATCGAAACTTTTTAAGATGTATATAAAATAGATAAGTACGAGGGAAACAAATGACTACATGTGGAGTCTAAATGGACAATTTCTTGGGAGAACAATCACAATCACTCCAGCTACTGTATACAATGTACTGTATACAATGTACTGTTTCTTGCAGCATATATAGTTACATAAATGACAAATATTTGTACCTAAGGAAACTGAAAATCGCAGTCACTCGTTTCGTCATTCGTTACTTGGGGTTATGAGGATATCTTCAGCAATGGCTCTATTCGACTGCAACAAATACGCTACCAAAGGCCTCAACAACTGCCATAGCAATCGTAGAGAAATAAAATGTTTTATCATTGTTTTTACGGAAAGGTGTTGCGAAATCTTAAAATTTGATTATAATGTTAGATTTTACGAGTCATCAACTTCATTGTCTTCATGTTTTATGGTTATGACAAAACCCAAATCTGTAGTCTTGTTGCCCTGCTTTTATTGTTCAGAAATCAATTTGGTGCTTATTGTTTTATGATTATAGGAAAGCCCAAATCTGTATTCTTGTTTCTATACCTTCATTATTGTTCAAAAACAATTTTGTTGCTTCTTAAATTTGATTATAATGTTAGTTTTTAAGGGTATTGATTTTCATTGTCCTCTTGTATTATGATTATGACAAAACCGAAATATATATTTTTGACTTTTTGTTGATGTTAATTCAAATTGGCATGATTGTTTTTAATTTCATTTTCCTTTTCCTTTATCTTTCATCTCTTCTTGTATGGATAACTTTGATTTTCTTTTTATTAGAGTTTCTATTGCCCCTTATTAGAGTGTCTATTGACCATAGAACCATATTTTATACTATAGACTACACTATACTTAAATAACTCAAGTATTTCGAGAAGGAGAGTTTATATTGACCATAGAACCATATTTTATGCTATAGACTACACTATACTTGAATAACTCTAGATTTTGCAAAAGGAGATAGAAGAGTGAAGAACGTGGATTCTTCCGATCCAAGATAGGATTAACACTGTAATCTTTGGTGCCTCCTCCAAATTATCTCACTACATGCTCCAAGATTGTAGAGACGTACTCCTCCATTTCTATTGTTATTTCTACAAGAATAATTGTAAATGAATCTAAGATAATATTATTCACCATTGAAATCATGAAGATATAAAAGATGTCGTGTAAGGGAAAGAAGTGACATAAATTTATGTTAAAGTATTTGACAATGATAACATTAGACTTTAACAATTATTCTATACTTTAATTTATTTGTTAATGATGATATCTTCCAAATTATTTCACAAATTGTGATTTGCAGAAGAATGGTAGAAGGTAAGAAAATCCCATTGTGAAATCTACTCCACGAAATAATGAATCTTTGTTGATTTCCTTAACTCGTTATTAACTTTTGGAGTGATGCAAACCCTTTGAAGACCAGAACAACCACCATCGTGGAATGTGGTTGGAAGTACGATGGTAGAAAACAATGGATGGGAAACAATACCTTTGCAGACATACTTATTTTTTTTTATAGCAATAAAAACATAAAGAAAAAAATAAACTAGTTTATTTTGAGAATACTCACCATTGGGAAGACAGTAATAAAAATATAGGATAAAATTAGCTTGAGTTATGTTCAGAATGGGGTGTACTTGAGGCAACTGAGTAGCCACCACTTGTGAGCCAAGCATGCAAATGCTTGGGGTTGGGGTACAATGTGATAGGAGACTAGGTGCATGCAGTTGTCTAGCAGAAACATAAATGGAGAGAGAAATCGAGAGGATGAATATAAAATAAACAAAAAAATAGAGTTAAATTGAAATGGTGAATGAAAGAGATCATGTAATAAGATCTAAATAAATGCTATCATGATAGGTGGTGAAGAAACAAATACTTTGTGAAAGGAAGAGAGTTTTTAAGGAAGAGGAAATGAGGCATGATAGGTGGTGTAAAAAAAAAAAGTTATTAAGGAACGAGAAATGAGGCAAGAAAAAAGGTGAAAAGGTGCACAAGGGATCAATTTAATTGAAAATTAAAAAAATGAAAAATGCAGAAAATGATGGCTTGAGATAAATCTCTACTATATCTTCCGTATATGAGGAAGATTGTTCAATGAAGATTCATTATCAACCCTACACCTAACTGTTTTTCATAATTAATTATCAATCTAAAAAATCATTTTTTAAAATAGATCACGCTAAACAAATATCAATTTTAAGTTTAGTTTAATTAAAGATGACAACTCAAGTTTTCTTTGAATCCTTCAACAAGGCTTCAATGGACAGACACAAAGGATTATTGACGATTGGTATTACCTATTTAGAAATATTTCGAAAGTGGACTACGTTTTGAAGTACCACAAACATACTTCGCTTTCTTAGTAAATTCAAAACTTTCAATTTTGTATGTTTGAAGAAACAACTATTCGTATGAGGAGCGTAGCAGGAAAATATATATGTTTTCACATAAATATTTATAGTTTATAATATTTTTGTGTAAAGTAGTTGATAATAATGTACATTGTGCATTACTAAGGTATTTTTTGTGAGGTTGTTGGTTCAAATTTCCAATAATTGTATATATAGAATAGAGAGTTAAATGGATGTGCCTAATATCATATTAATACAAGTTCAAGCTACTCTATTAAAAAATCTCTCACACACACATATGAAATGATATAATTTATTATAACAATAAATAAATTAATATAGCTTAGTTTTAATTTCCCATATGTTATATTATGCCAAGGTTTGAGAACTTGACAATGCATGATGATATACATGGAAGTTGACATCAACCACCTTGTGTGGTCTATAGTTGTGGGAGTCGCTATCTCATAAAGTTGTAAGGAGTTAAATGTACTATATCATAAGGTTGTAAGGAGTGTCATGTACTAGCTCCTCTACCCACCTGCTCTCTTTAGAGTTTTTTATGTCCCCAATTACTACCATGAACATCTAATTAATAAATGTTATTGGTTGAGTTTTTGGGTGGGATGAATGCACATAGGTAGGGCCTTCTATTGGATAGTGTCTTGGACTTACTCTGTGTGAAATAAAACTACCATGAAAGAGATATCATATCATAAAATGATCTTTAATATGTATAGAAAGAGTTTTGGGATTTTTAAGCGTTAGGTTCCCCTAAGTTTTGGGCTTTATAAGCATGAGGTTCCCTTAAGCTCTGCTTTACATGACTTCAACCATACATTTCTTGTAGAGAAGAATGGTATAAATGAAACTTGCACATGGAAGAAGATCGTGCTATTGATACACTAGTTGGGGAAAGTATGATACTCATTGCATTGTCTTGAAAGATAAATAGATGAAAACATTCAATTACCTAGTTGAGAAGCACTGCCCACTTCAGGGTTTTAGGTTAGTGATGTGTTACACAAATTAAGTAGGATATTGAGCACATTGGTAGCTAGTTATTATATGGGTTTCCCATGAAGGGCAAGTCTTTGATTAATGAGGCTAGTGTAGTGATGGAGGTATTATGGGAAGGAAAAGACTTTGAGAGGATCTTGGTAGAGACATAATGTTGGCTTCATGACCTTGCTAATTCTAGAACTAGGGATACATATGTTTTTAGGCTTAGTGAGATGTTATGGAACACCCAAACTATAGTTTCCCAAGCCATAACTCCAAAAGGAGTTGAAATCATTTAGCGAAAGAATTAGCCGCACTCTTATAATGTAAGTTTGAGGCCCTTGTGAAGGGTGTGTGCATGCTAATTATCATAGTTAAAGGATGTATAGGATGATTTGAGGTTGGAGAAGATATGAATGGCTCGAGGGACTTGAAAGACACCCAAAAACACCCAACTGTGGTACTTGAGTACTCATATTCCATCCTATTCTAGTTTAGTAAGAACTCTAAGATCTTATAAACCAAATGCTATTATGGAAGAGGTAACTCTGAGCCCTCCCCTTGAGCACTACCTCTATCTTAAAGATTTTTTATTATATTTATGCTTTTTTATGTTTCATAGTTTTATTATTTAAAAAACAAGACCGAACCATAATGCAACATGGAAGAATTTTATTCCAAGGTTTTTTTTGTCTTTCAAATGTTTTCAGATTTTACCAGTTATCATATTTATAATTATTTTCTATGAGAACATGTTTAATATACTAGATTTAGTTTCCTCTTGTAATAAATTAGCATAGACTCTTGGTGAGGCTTATTTCCCTAATGACAAACCATTACATATTGTGATTTTGTAAATTCTATAACATTTTTCTTAAAAAAAATATAACTACATTAAAAATATTTGTTACTAGAAAACTGTTGGAATTTAATTCCAACTCCAACATAAAACAGCTGGACAAAAAATCCGATTGCTGTAGATATTTCAGCAAGGTGGATGCCTGAAAGTTACGCATTAAATTTGCAGAAGTTATTGAGCCTACAATCAGCCGACTTCATTTTTCCCAAAAGGCATCACCGCTTGCTGTGCATTCAATACATAGATAAGATTAGAAGATATTTTTATTTTTTAATGCTTTAAATTCAAATATGTTTTTAACATATAAATGTAATGAACATCAGTTAGTTTTTATGTTAGAGAGTTTGAGAAATAGAAAAAGACAGAGAAGAAGACAGAGCAGGAAAAATACAGGAAAAACAGAGTCGTTGTGTTTTGGAGCAGCAATGCATTCTACAGGCAGTTTCAGCAACTGTCTTTGAGTTTCAGCAATTGACTATGCTGAGTTTCAACAACTATCTGTCTGTTGCTGAAACACCAATCTGTGCAGAAACAGAATTTGTAAAAACAGAGTATGGATTTTTTGATTATTCCAGAACTGTAGTTCTGAAGAAGTTTGTAATTTTTATTGTCATTTTTATGGTTAATAAAAACAGAGCTTTTCTCCATATCTTCTTTTTCCAGATTTCTCTCATTTCTTTGTGTTGAGTTGAGGAACCTTGCTTCCTCTGTTTTGTTCGAAATTATCAGAAATTTCCATCATGGTATCAGAGCTAGTCTAGGCACTCATTGAGACAAAAACAGAGTTTGTTTTTTCCACTGCAGGAGCTGTAAGAAGCTTATTGAGCAGATTTCTCCAGCAGAATAAGTTCTTGCTTATTTTATTATACAGTCAATATCTTTTATTTACTCATACAGTTAAGATGGCATATGTTGGAACTGGTTTGAAAAATTCCCAACTTCCATAGTTTAATGGGAAGAATCACAGTTATTGGTCCATAAATATGAGAGCATTGTTTGCTTCTCAAGGAATATGGGAGCTAGTTGAAACTGGCTATGTTGAACGTGCAGATGCAACAGCATTGGCTACTTTGACAGTAGCAGAAAGAGACCAGTTGAAGAGTGACAGGAAGAAGGATGCCAAAGCCCTCTTTTTTCTCTTTCAATCAGTACATGAGAGTGTTTTCCCACGGATTGCAGTAGCAACAAAATCCAAAGAGGCATGGGATATTCTCAAAAATTCCTATCAAGGCATGGAGAAGGTGAAGACTGCAAAGTTGCAGATGTTGAGGAGAGACTTTGAAACACTCAGCATGAAGGAATCCGATACAGTAGATTCATTCTTCACTCAGGTTATTGGGTTGATAACTCAGATTAGATCTCATGGTGAAATTCTTGAAGAAAGAAGGATTGTAGAGAAGATCTTGAGAAGTTTACCCTCAAGGTTTGAAGTTGTTGTGGTAGCAATAAAAGAAATAAAGAATCTCTCACAGTTCACAGTAGATGAACTGAGTGCTTCTCTTATGTCTCATGAACACAGACTGAGTAAAGGAACAGATTCCTCTTTTGAGCAAGCATTCAAGACTCAGATGTCTTTTGGCCACGGAAAAGGTCGAGGCAGAGAAAATAACAGAGGTCGTGGAAGAAGCCAAAAAGAAGGGAGAAATAATCCCGCAAGCACAAGCAGAAGGAGCTACAATCAAAACCAAGATGAAGGTTCAAGAAAACAACAAGCTCATGGAAAAAGGTATGACAAACCCCAAGTCCAATGTCATTATTGTAAGAAATATGGGCACTATGCCAATGAATGTAGGAAAAAAAAAAATGACATAAATAGTAGGCAGAATGCTAATTTTTCAAATGAAGAAGATAAGAATCCAAAGATTGTGTTGTTAACATGTAACACTGCACAAGACAAACAAGAAGATTTTTGGTTCTTAGACTCAGGTTGTAGTAATCACATGACTGGAAATATTACAATGTTTTCCAATCTGGATGAAAATGTGAAATCTAAGGTAACAACAGGAACTGATAGTAAGATATCTGTCAAGGGTAAGGGCAGAGTCAGTATCCGAGCAAGAAATGGAGAACAAATGATTGTGCCAGAGGTATACTATGTACCTGGTCTGAAATGTAATCTTTTGAGCATTGGACAGCTCATTGAAAAATGTTACAATGTGTTCTTCAAAGATGATATGTGTACAATCAGAGACATACCTCCAAGTAAGAAGATCATTGCATAGGTGCAGATGACCAGCAATAGAATGTTTCCTCTCAAACTCAGGGCAGATTTGAAGGAAGGAAGAACTATTGCAGCTGTAACACAAGAAGTATTTCAAGAACAAGTGAAAGATGAGAATTGGTTGTGGCAGTTGAGATTTGAACATCTCAAATTCGGAGGCTTGAATCTGTTGCACAGAAAGGGAATGGTAAAGGGATTTCCATTGATTGAGAAACCAGAGAGCCTTTGTGAAGGCTGCATCTTGGGCAAACAACACAGAGAAAGCTTTCCGACTACAATATAAAACAGCTAGACAAAAAATCCGATTGCTGTAGATATTTCAGCAAGGTGGATGCCTAAAAGTCACGCATTAAATTTGCAGAAGTTATTGAGCCTGCAATCATCCGACTTCATTTTTCCCAAAAGGCATCACCGCTTGTTGTGCATTCAATACGTAGATAAGATTGGAAGATATTTTTATTTTTTAATGCTTTAAGTCAAATATGTTTTTAACATATAAATGTAATGAACAACAGTTCTTTTTTATGTTAGAGAGTTTGAGAAATAGAAAAAGACAGAGAAGAAGATAGAGCAGGAAAAATAGAGGAAAAACAGAGTCGTTGTGTTTTGGAGCAGCAATGCATTCTATAGGCAGTTTCAGCAACTGTCTTTGAGTTTCCGCAACTGACTATGCTGAGTTTCAGCAACTGTCTGTCTGTTGCTGAAACACCAATCTGTGCAGAAACCAAATTTGTAAAAACAGAGTATGGAGTTTTTTATTATTCCAGAACTGTAGTTCTGAAGAAGTTTGTAATTTTTATTGTCATTTTTATGGTTAATAAAAACAGAGCTTTTCTCCATATCTTCTTTGTCCACATTTCTCTCATTTCTTTTTGTTGAGTTGAGGAACCTTGCTTCCTCTGTTTTGTTTGAAATTATCAGAAATTTTCATAAAAAACCACCTAAAAATTAAGTGATTCACACAATGATTTTCATTTATTATTAAAAAAATAACTTGATTTTTTTATTCTAATAATATTTTTGTATTTCATATGATCTAAAACTTGTACATATTTTTTAATATATTTATTTTTTATTATTTGAATAACTATTATTGTGAACCAAAATGTCATAAATTTTTCATGATAACCAAATCTTAATAATACAATTAATCCAAAAAACATTTATCTAAAATCATTATGAAATTCCTTTAAATTAATTTAAAAATAATTTAATGTTAAATTATTATAATTTTAAATTCCAACTATTTTATTCAAATTATAAAATAGTTAAAATAATTAACCAGTTTATTTTTATTATCAAAAGATATAAAACATTTTTTTCATGAAAAATTAAAAATGATTAAAACAATTAACCCATTTATTTTTAATTAAAAAACTATTAAACACCTTTCCCATAAAATTATAGACTTTTATTTGTAATAATTTTATGGTGAGGTACGTTATCGTTCTAAGCCAAAAGCACATCACATCCCGTGGAGTACCTCCACTAGACGTCGTTGTTCAAGACAAATTCAACGGTATATTATAAAAATCTGTTGCAGTGTAAAGATAATGAAGTATAAGTTAATATTAACAAGTATATGGAATTGGTGTGGTCATATGGAATTGGCATCTCTCGCAAATTTTGTTGAATGTATATATACATACTTGAGTTTATTTCCATTATATATTTAAGCATTTAATGAATATTCGATTGTTGATTCCAATGGATATCTCGAAGTTACAATCAAAATAAATCTATTTCACTTACAATA
This sequence comes from Pinus albicaulis, assembly GCA_034641835.2. Lineage (NCBI taxonomy): Eukaryota > Viridiplantae > Streptophyta > Pinopsida > Pinales > Pinaceae > Pinus > Pinus albicaulis. The sequence continues at coordinate 710,662,002 of CM076571.1, read as the reverse complement.
TTATTATTAAAATAAATATATTTCAAGTTTGGAATATTAAGAATTGATTAATGTTAGTGAGAAATTTAGTAATAATCATTCAAATTACTTTATTCTCTGGAATCCTATATACTTGTTATTATTATTAATAATATTAATTTATATTTCACGATATGTTCGGAGTGCATCAAATTTGTGTAACACACCATTGAATTTGTCTTGAACAGTGACCTTTGGTGGAGACACTGCGCGTGATGTGCTTTGAAATAGACCGAGATCGTACCTATACATAAAATTATATTACAAATGAAATTCTAAACTTTTATCAAAAAGATATACTTGTTAACTATTTTAATATGAAAAAGTATTTTTTATTTTTTTAAAAATAAATTTAATAATTATTTTAAACATTTTATATTTTATATTTCTGGAATTAAAAATTATAATTATTTAAGAAAATAATAATTTAAATATATTACTAAACTGTTATCAAACGGATGTGTCATGTTTGGGTCATCAACGATAATATAGACGTGTTAATTATTTTTCAAATAACAATATATAAAACTTGATTATTTCTTCATTTGAAAATTTAATGAGATAATATTATGTATTTTTAAGAAAAATAAATAAATTTATTAATTATTTTTAACATTTTATAGTTCGAATAGATAAGGTTGGAATTTAAGATTATAATAATTTAACAACAGGATGTGCCATGTTTCTGTCATCAACAATAATTTTTTAAATAAAATAAAATAAAAAATTGTGTGCCTTGTCCACACCACATAAATATACAAGTTAACAAAAATATAGAAAATCCTGCTTAGGTTCGTTTAGAAAGCTTCCAAACTGGATTGTAGGTCTTCAACGGGGAAACATAAAGGACCACATAAATATATAAGTTAACAAAAATATAGAAAATCCTGCTTAGGTTCGTTTAGAAAGCTTCAACACTGGATTGTAGGTCTTCAACGAGGAAACATAAAGGGCATCGTTCACGACGGGTGTTTTCTATTTGGACGCTCTTTACATTTCGAATCGCTTCAAACACTTCCAGCTTTTGTGAGATTAAGCAGCATCCATTCTGCCTGTATGCAATCTACTACTACGCTACCGTTGCAAATGGACAAAATTCGTTATGGGAAATGGGCCACTTCGATAGCCGTCGGTGTACTGTTCACTTTATTGGCTCCCATTAATGCCAAACCAGGTGATTATTGAAGTTTATTTAGGTTTGAAATCTCGTCTTTTACGCTTATTCGTCCTCATATTTGGAGGGCAAGATTTCATTTTGCTAACCAATTTCTGGCTGTGATGTAGGATTTCTCAATATTGACTGTGGTGGGAAAACAAAGGGAGACAATTTGACATGGGTGACTGATGTTAATTACATAGACGTTGGGCGGACAGTAGGAGCAGGGAACGCAAGCTTTCCATCTTACTTGCAGAGTCTACGGTTATTCCCAAAACCTCTCAACAAATCCTGCTATAAGTTACGTGTAACCCCCAACGTGCGTTATCTCTTAAGAGTTTGGTGGGCTCTTGGTAATTCCAGTGATTTTAAAACTTCCACAAGCTTCACTTTCTCTATCGAGACAATGGGTATGTTGGCTTATAGAAACATAACAATTCAATCTGACTCAACACCAATTTCGGGCACTAGAATCTTGGTTAGTTCTGGCAGAGCGCTGTATATTTGCTTCATCAGAACCTCCGAGACGAGTGACCCCTTTCTAAATGCTATCCAGTTGAGAACTCTCGGAAAAGGCATGTATGAAGAGGCTAAGCTAGGAACAATGTTGCGTGCTGTACTAATAAATGCTGTTGGTGGAAATTCAGATGTAAGGTGAACATTTTCAACCTTATACATTTTCAACAAAGTATGGTAAAATATGAAACAATCACTTGGGCCGGTAGGAATAATGAATCTTGTAACTTCATTAGTTTTTTATAAGTTTCAGAATACAATCATAAAATATATATGAAGATTATTATTATTGTTGTATGGCGAAGATATCCTGAGGACAAATTCGACCGCCTATGGACCGTAGGGTCATCTACAATGGCATATACGGATAATCAGAACCGGCACAAGATTATAAGTACAGGTCACCGCATTTCAACAAACAATACCACTGGCCACCCTCCAACAGCTGTTTTGCAAGCGGCATGGAAGCAGCTATTGATAAATAACTCAGTCCCTTTTCTATTCAATGGTTTGGAATCAACCGAAGGCACCAAAGCATTACTATTGTTATATTTTGCAGAAATAGAGCCGGGAAATATATCTGAACCGAGATCTTTCTATATTACAGTAAACGGTGAAAGATCTGAAACCATTACTCTGCTGCAAATGTATTCTGCGGTCCAGCTAACATTCTTAATCAATGCAACGAGTAACTTGGAATTTGAACTCATTCAAGCGGGTAACTCCACCCTTACTCCGATACTAAATGCTTTAGAGCAATACCAAGTAATTGATACGCTACCGGCAACCTATTCACAAGACAGTAAGTGCCACAGTAAACATTTTTATAGTGATATTATTATTTCATTGATATCACAATTTGGCGTATAGTTCAACCAGCGACTGTATTTTCTTTTTTGGATCATAATCTGTTTAGACGGAATTGTATATGCAATAAAAAATTAGATTCAATATTTTGAAAAGCATTGTATATAAAACATGGATTCAACATTATGAAAAATCTCTCCGAGACTTAGATTACACTCACATTTTACCTTTTACATTGTTAAAATATTTATATGACAATCACGAAATCCCGTTCTAACTGGCATAGTTCTTAAACTGCAGTTAAAGCTGTCAGGGTCATCAAACGAAGGTTTAACATAAAAGAGTGGGTTTCGGATCCTTGTTTTCTAATCCCCTGGGAAGGAATTAGCTGTGATAACAGCTCTTCAATAGTAAGAATTTCCGAAATGTGAGTTAAATTCTTTGATCTGTTTATGATTCGCTGATATAGCTCAAGTTCCAAGACTAACCTAACCGTAAATGAAATTGCAAGAGCTCACAATGTTCCTTTTTCTGGCCAGCAATTTGTCGGGAAGGAATCTTACGGGGTCGGTACCTGAGCATCTTGGACAATTGACTGCATTGGTTGATGTGTAACAATTCTTTCTCCCTACTGAGTTATCTATCGACGTGGAATTCTGATTTAACGTGCTTTTGGCTTCGTTCCATATAAAACATCAAAATTTTATAACATTTTATTGCAAGCCGAAGTTTTATGGGTTTGAATATGCTTAAATCTTCCAATGCCCCAATAAATGTATAAATGTAGATTGTTTCCCTAGAGTAAAGTGTAACATCTCAATTAGATGATTTTCCCTTTTCTGAACAGGGTCTTCACAATTGATTTTTTTTCCTTTTTCGGAGCATATTCCTTATCAATTTTATTTGAGGGACTTTTTCTTAAATTATATAGTCCTCAAAATTCAAAGACTTTAATAATTTTTTGACAGGCTAAATCAATTTATGGATTCAGGAAAACTTATTTAACTAACAGGAACGACCATACAAAATCTTTAGTACTTATATTACACTGCTATAATGTTTTAATACTTAAATTACAACCCTATAAAGTATAGGGGCGGTGTGAAGATATAGCGAATTATTTTTTCATATATTAAATATGATTAAGGTTAAAAAGAAGCTGAGAAAGAGTAAATTTTTTATATATATTTTTTTTTAATAAACTTTTTTATATCTTAATCTGTGAAACGTTCCAAATACATAAATGATTGAAAAAAACTAGGAAAGTGTAATTTTATAACTTCTGTTTTATTAGAATTTTTATTTTTAGGGAATCAAAAATAAAATACATAAATAATAGATTGTTGCTCAGAACCATTATAATTGGATGGAATACGTTATGAGAAAGATATAATTATGAAAGCTGTATAAATTGCCTTTGAATATTAGATGTTTCTGTTGAAATTATCAGGTCACTTGATAATAATAATTTCACGGGATCTCTACCAAATTATTCCAATTTGACGATGTTGGAGAGACTGTAAGTTTCTTTTCACTTTATAGCTTGAACCTTTAATGTTTAAACATTTTAAAGAAGGTGATTGAAGTCAATTACTTCACAGAAATCTACAAAACAACAAACTGAATGGTAACGTTCCTGAGTGGTTATCTCAACTGAAAAGCCTGAAAGAGTTGTAAGTTTCCCTTTCTCGTTTCTTTTTTTGCACATTTTTTTTCCATATTGAAAAGAAGTTAATTACAAGGACTTATAGCATTGTACTTTGGAAATGCCACAGGCTTATCCAGAACAACAATTTTAGTGGTGTAATTCCTATGCAGCTCCTCCTCGATAGTTCATTGACGATCAAGTAATTATGATTATAGTTGATGTTTGCAAAACATTTCATTTACAAATTTTCAAGTCCAAAAATTTCTTTCAGATTCTGTTCTCATCAAATTTCTTGAAGTTGTAATGAACCGAATCGAAATTCTATTTATTTTCACTGAATCACGTTTTATTTAAAACCTATGTCTTTATGTTGTCACAGTTACTCCGGTAACCCCTACCTATGTATGCATAAGGGTGAATGTATCCTGCCAAAATCAAAGAGAAACATATTAAAAATTGTCCTCCCAACCACCTTGAGCGGGATTCTTATCATCGCTCTAGCGTTGGCGGTGGGTATAGTTTTGTATCGCAAAAATGATGTCGCCACCGGAATCGATAGGGTGATGAAGCAACCCGAAGAACCTGTGGACAAAGGTCAGGAAATACCTCGAATTCAAAAAACATCATATTTTGAGAGTAATTGCGCTTTCAGAACCAATAACTTTACCTCCATGAATGTATTGCAGACTGTTCAATGATTATGGTGCCAAACGAAACAAAGTCCCTTGCCTTTACTCTAAATGAGATGATGATCGCCACTAATAACTTTACCATAAAAATCGGACAAGGAGGCTTCGGATCGGTGTACTTTGGTAAACTGCCCGAAGGAAAAGATATAGCCATTAAAGTGCTGTCACTATTCTCCAAACAAGGAGTTCACGAATTCCTGAATGAGGCAATTCTAAGATACTTTAACTATTTGCACTGGTTCAATTTAAAAGACATTAACCTCACTTCAATTTTTGCACCCAATCAGCGATTGCCTAACTACGCTCATAGTTGCTTTTAAGTAGTAAGAAAATAATTTTACATGTACTGTAAAAACTCATGCCAGTGACTTTTCTTGATTATTAGGTGGATCTTCTTTCTAGAGTGAATCACAGGAACTTGGTGTCTTTATTAGGTTATTGTAATGACTCCAAAGAGCTTATGCTTATTTATGAGCACATGTCTGGAGGATCTCTCAGAGACCATCTTTACGGTAAACATAAATATAATCGTATTTTTAATTGTGAGTTTTTTTTTTTTTTATAACTGTTGTAAGGGTGTTTTTTTAAGTTGAATGTAGATTTACTGCATCAGAGAAATAGTGGGTTTTGCTTCATATCAATTTGGATATTAAACTCTGTCCAGCTCAAATTTAATGATCATAAAATAAACATGTTAATCAATATTCATTTGATTTTCTTTCCTTAGGTTGTAGTGCAGAGCATTACGGACTAGATTGGAAAACAAGGCTTAAAATAGCTTCAGATGCAGCACAAGGTAACTCTCTCTTTTGTGAAATGGGCCGTGGTGAGGTTGTTTTGTATATTGTATAAAGTAAAATAACACCAGCTAAGTCTATTTCTGTTTTATCTTGCAATGGACCACCTGGAATGCAATTTGTATCCAAAGGACTAGAATACCTGCACATGGCTTGCACCCCAAAGATAATTCACAGGGACGTGAAATCCGCCAACATCCTTTTAGATAGACAGATGAATGGAAAACTGGGAGACTTCGGTATTTCGAAGATAGCAATTAATCGCGAGGCTACTCATGTCACCACAACAGTAAAAGGAACAGCAGGATACCTCGATCCAGAGTATGTAATAGGAAAAAAAAAGGGCCAAACCGATTCTGGTGAACTTATTATCACTTCCATTTTTGTTTTCACGCTACTCGGTGACACCATTTCAATTTTCTTTTCACAGTGCTCGTAAACTAATCTTCAGTAAGAATTGTTTCAGGTATTTCACAACACAGATGTTGACCGAGAAGAGCGACGTGTATAGTTTTGGTGTGGTTTTACTGGAGATCATATGCGGTAGACAACCGATAGATGCAAAACTAAGTGGAGAGGAAATAAGCATCATTGCCTGGGTATGAAATATGTTCTGCACCAACACCATTCACAATGGAATATTTAGTATAGGTAGAGCATCTTCATCTATCTATCAACGATAGTCAATAATTATAATTGATATATTTACAGGTTACACCTTATGTGGATGTGGAGCTCACTGAAAATCCTTCAAAGATAGCGGAAATCATAGACAAGAAGTTGGGTGAAAATTACGACATGAAGTCCATCATTCGTGTTGCCAGATTAGCCGTGAAATGTGTTGATACGGAGCCATCATTTAGGCCAAGTTCAAGCGAGGTATTAGCAGAGCTCAAAGAGGCTATCAAAGAGACGGGTGATATGGAATGTGGGAACATGCATGGCCATCGCGTCTCATTTCTGGATTCAAGTGGAGACACAGGGATGGAGTTGGGTGACAATAGTTCTAAGCTTTTGGGAAGATGAGCGATTGTAACTTTGGTTTCCCTGCCCTATGCATTTTTAAACTTTTTTACTTGTGTTGTGTTAAAGCAGCAAAAAAAAAAAAAAAAAAGCCTACTCATATATTAATAATAAAAGTATTAAAAGTAGTACACACGTTTTGGATTGCTATTTTTTATTTTAATCGAGATAGAATAAAGTGCTAATTGTATTGGTACATATCAATAAATGACACAAGTAATCATATGAAATATTTAAAGAATGTTGGAAGTAATGTTTTCATGTGTATGATGTGATCTACAAATTGTTAGTGTGAGTTTTTACCTCTCAGTCTAGAAGTTGTTGTTCCTTATGTATGAGTTCTAATAAACTCATAATACATTATCATATAAATTTTATCTTTGATAACACTCATATACATCAACAACTATATATGTAAACCAAATAAAAAAAACATAAAGTTAATATTAAAAATAATATCAATAAGTTTAATATTAATATTAAAAATAATATTATTTAATGAAATAAAACTTGATACTTTATTAGTTAACAGGATTAGATCTATTTAATTCAGGATATATTATGTTTTGAGAGGGATCAAATCCTTGAAGAAAAAAACCTTTTATTTTTAATATAGAATTTGAGGAACTCTAGGTGCATGATAAATCCAGAGTTAAATGGATCTAGGTTAGTTTCATTTGAGAGCAGCAATGTCACATTTTTAGATATCATTATTATCTATATGTTTGAGATAAACTTCATACTTTGAAATTTACATTATGTTTTCTTTTCTTGACATGAACATATCATTCTCTTTTTTAATTTTGTTTATGTTGCTCACTTTGAATGGTTTGTACCTGTGTGTTTGTGTGTTTAGATTTGGATGGTAATGTTTGTGAATGTTACAATTGTTGTGCTACATCTCTATATGCGCATGTAATATTCTATTAACTTAACTAGTTGGTAATGAACAAGGGAGACAATCTAGTCAGTAGTTTGCACAAGGAATGCTATTGCATATATATTTCATTTAATTTTAGGTATCACAACTATTTGTAACTATGTTTATGTGTTTAGATTTTGATGGTAATGTTTGTGATTGTTACAATTTTTGTGTTACATTTCTATATGTGCATGTAATATTCTATTAGTAATTAATTGGTGATGAAGAAGTGAGAAAATCTTGTCAATAGTTTGCAAAAGGAATGCTATTGCATATCTATTTCATATAATTTTAGGTATCACAACTGTTGATAACTAATTAATTCTCCATTTCCATCGAGGTATTACTAGATATATCTTGAAGATTAGTTTTAATAAGTTACTCTGTGAATATTACTCTTGAAATAATTTTTTATTGGCTAATGTTTGAAATAATTGATTTCCTTCAAGAAATAAATGCATCTAGTGAAAGCAGTCAAATAGGATTGGAAATAACCATCTACACTGAAATCAATGCATCTATTTACAGACATCTTCTTCCCTCTCTCCCTCCTCCATCTATATCTATATATCCCCTCATGTGTCCTTTTTTGTCCCCTTACCTCACACCCCAAACACACACACAGGCTTTATATCTCTCCATATATATCTATCTCTCACTCCATCCCCCCGTCTCTTTATCTCTCTCTTCTTGCCCCTCTTCACTTCCATATATATCTATATCTCCCTCTATCTCTCCTTTGTCTCTCTATATCACCCCCAAAACATACACACTCTTTCTACATATCTATTTATCTCTCCCTCCCTCTTCCTCTCCCTATTCCCCTTCCCTCTCTCTCTCCCCCCCATTCTATCTCTCTTCCCCTCTTTCCATTTCCCTTATCACTTCCTCTCTCCCCCTCCACATTTATCTCTTTATGTCTTTATTCTTACCTCCCTCTCTCTCTCCACCTCCATACAACTTTGTCGCTATCTTCCTCCCTCTCTCCTTCTCTCCCCCCCATTCGCTCCTACTTTGTCTCTCTATCTCATCCACAAGCATACACACACTCTCTCTCCATTTATCCCTTGTTACTCCATATCTTTCTCCACTTTTCTCTGTCTGTGTATTTATTCTTCCCTCCCCCTCCAACTCCAACTCTTTTCCTCCTCTCCTCCTCTCTCTCTCCCTCCCTTTCACCTACTCTCTCTGGAGTCCTCTCTCTCACTTTTTTGATACCTACATCTCTCTTTCTCTCTCTCTCTTTTCCCTCCAACCCTGTCACTATCTCCCTCCCTCTTTCCTTCTCTCTCTCCCCTCCATCTTTGTGTCTCCCTCTCTCACTCCTATCCTTCTCTCTCTCTTAATTTCTCCTCTCCTGTGTCTTTCAGTTTACCTCCATCTCTCCCTCGTAACTCACTCTATCTCTCCATCTCTATCACTCTATGTCTTTGTTCTTCCTTCCCATATATCTCTAGATTTAATATATATCCTAATAAGTTAATATATAATATAATATAAAAAATTAATATTATATTAAATTTAATATTGTATTCATCCAAAGAAATTAAATTTAAAAATATTAATATATTAATATTATAGTATATCAATATTAATATAGATTTAATAATAATAATAATAACAATCGTTTTTTAATATTAATATTATATTTAACAATTTATAAAAATATTTATAATAAAAGTACATGAAATTAATATTTTAAAATATTGCAACTTTGACATGGAAATATTTATGTCTTTAAAGATTTTAATATAACCATATGATATGGTTTTTCCTTTTAAAAATTAATCTACAAATATTTAATTAAAATAAATATTAAAATATTTTGAAGCAATATTTTCAATTCTGTGTCAAATTAATCATTTTCTTTTAATTTAAGAAATGATATTGGCTTTAATAAAGAGTAAAGATGTTTAAAATTTTACCTAATTTAAAATTTTAATATAATTTTTTTGTTAAAAGTAAATTTATTATTCATTCAAATTCAACCTATATAATAAAAAAAATATATTAAATAGATAAAATACTTTATTACCCATTCAAATTAAACATATATAATAGATAGGCCATTAAAATGAGGACAATTCACTACTACAAAAATGATAATCGATTCTTATTTGGAGTAGATATTTTCTTTAGTACATACACTAATTTATAAAATTTCTATTGAGAACTAAAATTCAAAATTCTTGTATTAAAAAAACGAATGAAAAATTCAATATTTAATTAAAATATAAAATAATGAATGAAAAATATTACACCATTTTTCACCTTTGTTGGAATTAGTGATTTAACCAAACACTCGCTAATAATGGTTCTTCTTCCAACAATAATATAATATTATTATATTTATTTTATATATCATTCCATAACTCTTGACCACCAAGAATAATTATCTTTTAGGTTCCTATCACCATCTACTTAGACTCCAACGAACTTTGGCATTAGAAGTTTATATTTTTCCATATCCACGTCCAATTATTGTTATCAAATATTTAATTCGGCGGTGTCCATAACCATCATCTCCCATTAAGGCATGGATCAACAAATCAATTTTAAGTAAAGTGACAGAGTTCAACATTCAATGAAACCATTTATTATTTGATAATTTAGGTGATGTAATGGAATTCCCACTTGAAGTATTCATAATATTCATTTGATAAAAGTATTCATATGATATAATAGTAGCCATAATAAATCTAATTTGTTGAATGTGGCGAGAGTTCAACTTATTTTTATAAAATGAAAATACATGAGATAAAATTGAATTCAACTTGACTTTGTAAACTAAATACAAAGATCCATCTCTTTGGCACGTTATATCTCTCTTTTTGGGACAGACCGTACATCAATTTGTACAAAAACACATTGGTTAGGGTTGCAATGAATTTTTTTAATTGAAAATGTTTGACAACAAAGTGGACCAATTTTTTGAACACAAACACATTGGTTAGGGTTGGAATGAATTTTTTTAATTGAAAATGTTTGACAACACAGTGGACCAATTTTTTGAACACTCTACTTCACGATAAATACGCCTTCATGTTTCTTATTCAGGTTGCCATTTAAAGTGAAAATTATTTATTTATTTTCTAGGCTGAAAACTTACTTTGAGGTGGACTCAGCACAAATATAATGAGCTAGAAGAAAGATGAAATTCACTTAGATAAAATTCAGTAAGTGAGTATGAATTTGTTTATTTATATAGGTATTTAATTTTTGTATTTTTGTGAAAGTAATTTTTTGAGAATTTGATATACTTATACATCACTCTCATAATGAGTTGTAAAACTCTTTTTTTTGCAATAAAAAAAAATTATTTAAAAAACTACTTTAAAAAAAATTATTTAGAAAAATTCTTTTTTCTTAAATTATTAAAAAAAAACATATTATGAAGAGATATTCTAAAGATTTTAGTTTGCTAATAATACCTTGCCATATAACTTGTATTCTTGATAACACTCATATACATCAATACTTATACATGTAAACCAAATTAAAAAAACACATAATAATTATACATATAAACCAAATAAAAAATCACAATAATAAATATTAAAAGTAAACCAAATAAAAAAACACATAATAAATATTAAAAGTAAAATCAATAAGAGTAATATTAAAATTAATATTATTCAATAAAATTAAACTTGATACTTTATTAATTAATGAGATAATATTAAAATTAAAATCAATAATATTAATATTAAATTTAAAATCAATAACACTAATATTAAAATTAATATGATTCAATAAATTGACTTTAATCACACTAGATTTATTTAATTTTGGGTATATCATGTTTTGAGAGGAACAAATTTTTCTAGATGTAATTTTTGCAATTTTTTTTAATGTAGAATTTGAGGAAAGGTTTGCACCTAGAAGGATATGATCATCTTTACTCATGATAGATAGAGTTTTAATTGGATCTATATTGGTTCCATATTTGAGGGCAACAATGTCTCATTTTTAGATATCATTATTATCTATATCTTAGAGATAAACTTCATACTATGAAAGTTACATTATGTTTTCTTTGCTTGACATCACCATATCATTATCTTCTTTAATTTTGTTTATGTTGTTTGCTTTGAATGTTTTGTACGTATGTGTTTATGTGTTTAGATTTGGATGGTAAGGTTTGTGAATGCTAAAATTGTTCTGTTATATATGCCCATGTAATTTTCTATTAGTAATTAATTGTAATTAGTTGGTGATGAAGAAGGGAGACAATCTTGTCAATAGTTTGCACGAGCAATGATATTTCATATCTATTTCATTTAATTTTAGGTATCACAACGTTTTGATAACTATTAATTCTTCACGTCCCTCCAGGTATTACTAATATATCTTTAAGAGGTGTTTTAATAATTTATTGTGTCAATATTAGTCTTGAAATAATCTGTTTGTTTGCTAATATTTGAAATAATTGATTTCTTTCTAGAATATTTAGATGTTTTCTTTAATCTATAGTTAGCTATGAAAAGACAAGAAATAATGTATTTTTTAATTTTGTAATGAATGATGACATTTACATTTAATGTATTTTTTTCTATTTTTCCATATTTTCATATGGATTATATGAAAGGGATTTTTGTAATAAATGAATACATTTACATTTAATGTATTTTTTTTTTTTTTTTTTTTGCTAGTTTTGCATCTTTTCATATATATATATATATATATATTAAATTCGTTTAAAAGGTATACTCATATAAATGATTAAAATTCCATGATTATATATATATTATTAAGGTGGTTATTAAAAAAAAAAATACATTTTGTAGTCATATTACCAACTAAATAAAAGTTGTGTTGTCATCCTAAGAAAGGACCAATTGCCACCACAGTTTAAGAAATTATGCTTAAGGCTCATTATAACAATAACACCACAAAGAAGACAAGCCAACCATGTGACCATCGACAACTCCATTCAACGAATTATTTTTTTTTGGCATTATTTTGGGCATTGTCAGCAGTCGTATTTTGTTTTTCGAAATTGTAGAAAAACCAACTTAAGTTTAGCTCCTAGCGAGGATTGAACTCGGCATTGTATAATTTGCAACAAGAAAGGTATTTATAGCAGCAGTGCCCAAGAATATTCTCAGGTTGTGTGCCGTATATGTTTGGATAGTGCTGCAGCAGAAGCAATTGTTACAGAATGACAAGTAAAACCCACGAAGTTGGGTTACACTTTTGTGAGAATCGGGGGCAGAAAACTCTTTTTTTCAACAATTCGGCCAAACTATTATAGAGTTCGGCCGAACTTTCAAAATCAGTTCGACCGAACTTTTGAAATTAGTTCAGCCGAACTCATTCTGCCATTTACATTGACGACGTACTGACGACGTGGGCAAATAGAGTTTTGGCTGGAGATGGGAAAACTGGCAACATAAGTTCGGCCGAACTCTTAAAATAATTCAGCTTATATTTAGTTTCTAAATGAACCAGCCTAGACTTGTTAATGGGTTTCGAGCATATTATGTGTTTGTGTTTCGTCTGTGTCTATTGTGTTTGTGTTTAGTTTGTGTTTGTTGTGTTTTTGTTTCGTCTGCTTATCGCGTATGCATCTGGTTCTATGCAGGGCTTTGGCAGCATCTTGTTGGGTAAGGTAATTCCTATTTGTTTTTGCTTTATTGATGTTTTAATTTTTTTCATTATGTTTCAATTTTATCGATGTTTTTATGTTTGCAGATAATTCTCCTTCAACTTCCTCGTTGATTGCGGCCTCGTTGAACTCCGAAATGCGGCCTTGTCTTCGAATTGCAGCATCGTCACTGAATTGTGGCCTCGGCTCCGAATTTGCAGGTTAGCACCCTGTTATATATCCCACCTTATTTTTAGAGTCGATATCATGAATGGAAACATAATTTGTAGAGGGTTCGATTAAATTAAGGTATATATATATGCTATGGTTTTCTCTATTACCCCCGCTCATCACAAGTGTGTGAGAATTGTCATAAAGAGTCTACGGTAATTAAATAAATAAAACCTATCAACCATATTAATTTAATAGAAATGGAGATAACGAGGGATATCAATACAACTGTGTGTTAGAGTATGTAATCATGTGATAATTTTCAACTTCCAGTGATCCTATCACAGAGATATAACATAACTCAAGTTGAGTCCAGTGAAACCATAGTTATTTAATATTGTCAAACAACAATATAAGTCTTTTATATGGTGACCGTGGTAATTCATGGCTTAGTCCTCGGGACCTAGTTTACAACATACATGGCTCAATTTCGTTTATTATCTCATATGTTGTTCATCATCCTTTTTTGTATAAACTTTGACTCTAACTCAGATACAGATATTTGGTGGGTAATGCTGTTTTCAGATCTATTTTTATCATATTATGTTTTATGGTATAATTGGCGAAGATCCTATCTCTCCGACTATTTTTTTCCAAAACTATGTATTTCCAATATAATCCTCAAAATGATGAACATGTACTGCTATTATATAATAATAACATTAGTTATTTTCTTCCTGAAAAAAAAAAAATTAAACTCACGTCATAATTTAACAGTAGTTTTTTTCTTCTTGATTTTTTTTTTTAACTCACATCACAATTTACAGGTAAGTCATAATCAAGTTTTATGAACCTATATTGGATGGAATAAGGTTCGAATAATAGCTATAAAAAAAACTCTGTAATTACTTTCCAACTGGAGAGATTATGAGGAGGCTCTGCCATGAGTGCTCAACACAATACACTCTTGACCTTTGTTAGAATCAGTTTAGTCTCAGTATTAACCAGTCACCACTAGTTGTGTTGTCTTAGTATATGAAAACTACTAATATCTCAAAGAAGCTTATACTCAAACCAATAACTACTAAGATAGATAGCACAGACCTATAGAAAATAAGAAATCTAATACAAATTGATAGACTAGAACTGAGAAAAGATAGAATAATTCATACTGATATCAAAAAGGAAAACTCATATTGATATTGGGGTCAAATATTAGCTCATGGGTATTTAAACCACGAAAACAAGGATTTTGGCAAAGGACTTCCAGTTAAGAAGGTCTTTCAAAATCTTGATTTTCCTGATAATCCTACCGCTCGCTAATAATAGCTTCCCAATGACTTAGGAAGCTAAGAGATGAGAAGAAAGAGGAATTGGAACTATCTTCATCACACCCTCCTCTTTTGAACTGCATAATAGTGGAAAACCAACCTGGGAAAATAAGGCCAGTAATGGTAAAAGAAAGCCACAGGTGGAATTTTTGTTTTTTGCAAATAAGGTTGTTGGAATGTTTTAATTTAAAAGGAAAATTGCTTCCAACGTTCCCATGATAACTTGTTCACTCCCTCGTGTTCAAGGTATGAAACTAAAAATAAATTTTCTAATTCATTTTATAAAATCCCTCCTCTATCTTATATGCCTATATTATAGAGAAATATAAATAGGTCCCAAAACTAGTGTATGCAAGGTTGCTGGAATTTTTAGTTTAATAATACAATTGCTTCCAACGTTCCATGATAAATTGTTCACTCCCTCGCTTTTGAGGTATGAAATTAAAAATAATTTTATATTTCATTTTCTAAAATTCCTCCTCTATCTAATATGCCTATATTATAGAGAAATATAAATAGGTCCCAAAACTAGCATAGGCGAGGTTGCTAGAATGTTTTAATTTAACAAGACAATTTCTTCCAACGTTCCCATGATAACTTGTTCACTCCCTCACTTTCGAGGTATGAAATAAAAAATAAAATTTCTAATTCATTTTCAAAAATCCCTCCTCTATCTAATATGATTATATTATAGAGAAATATAAATAGATCCCAAAACTAGTGTATGCATGACATTACAAAACATAATTCATTTTATAAATCACTTTTGTTAATTTTCATATTTAATGGTTTACAAGGTTATATATTAGCCCTATGCCAATAGATTTATTTGATTCGTAAAAAAACATTATGTGCTATAGAACTATGTTTCCCTTATTTTGGAGGAGATGGAGTATATTTTTTAATCCATGGTTCCCCAAATTTTACCCATTCACTACATCTATAGCCAAAATGCAAGTGGGATCACCTCCCTAATATTCCCCTTCAATTTTGGAATTTATAAGTATTTAATGATATCAAAGGTACCTTGGATAGTTACATAGAAGTAGATCCTGAGAGGAACATGATGATTTTTCACACATATGCTAGAATCTGTGTAAATATCGACATCGTCCATGATCTACTAGAAACATTTCTCTTTAAGAGGAAACATTTAAGTTGGTCTGGGGTCATCCAATTACAATTCTCTATTTTAAAATTTTATGAAATCAACCCTCCTACAGTTACCCACCCTTGTGACCATGGCATCGTTTCCTATTCTTTATACTCTAATTTCATATATTTAGGACATTCTAGATTTAATCTCTACTCTTAACTTGTTGTTATAAAAATGGAAAAGATAATAAACCCAGAGGGGAATGGAAGGAAAATTGAAAAAAGTGAATTAATAAATATATGTCACACTTATGGGAATTAGAATGATATGGAACAACTCTAAGAAAAATGAAAAATAACAAACTGTTAGTTTCAATAGAAATGAAAAATAATAAACTGTTAGTTTCAATAAAGAACCCTGTAAACAAAATTGAAAACATATAATTAATAAATATATGTCACACTTATGGGAATTAGACTCATATGGAACAACTCAAGAAAAATGAAAAATAACAAAATGTTAGTTTCAATAGAAATGAAAAATAACAACTCCAAATCTTGAAAACCATGTCATTCAGAAAATCCGTTCTTTCAATACCTTGAAATATACAGGGAAAGGAAGATAATAGCATTTCAGGTAGGGAAGATAAAGATGTCATAACATAACTCTGATATATAAGCACAGTCTTCAATTCCATTGTTTTGTAGGTAAAGTACTATCTTCACATTAAAGCATTTTATAAGGTTACTCTAAAACTAAAGGCTTTCTCCCATTAATTAAAGCCAAACTTTAAGGCCTAAAAACTAAACCTAAAGTGGTTAAAATTCCATAGTATTTTATTCTATCTATTGAATGTTAACTTCTACAAGGTTCTATAGGCAGAGTCTGTAAAGGGTCAGGTAGTGTTAAATTTTACAAGTTCTATAGGCAGAGTCTGTAAAGGGCCAGGTAGCCTCTGGATCTCATCCTTTATGAAAGGTGACATATCCAGTAAATTCCCCTATAGTGATTCACTCGAATAGATCTAAATATAAGTTATTCATTTTAATATCCATAAACCACAACCACTTTAAGGAAAATCGTGTACATGTGTCATTTCTCCCATAAACTCTTAAGGCAAATTTTGAAGCATGTGTCATTTCTCAAAGCTTTCTCCCATTAATTCAAGGCAAACTTTAAGGCCTAAAAACTAAAAGTAGTTGAACTTCCATAGGATAGGATTCCCAATCTCAAATGGAGTAAAATGTTAAATGTTAAAAGTGAAGTGTTTTATGATGTAATGGATCTTAATAATCTAGATTGACATGGTTGTATTGAAGTTCCATAATATAGGATCCCCCAAACTCAAGGCGAGTAAAATTTTAAATGTTAAAAGTGGAGTGTTTTATGATTTAATGGATCTTAATAATCTAGATTGACATGGATGTATTTTATTAATGTACCTAAATTTACACCTTCGAAGTTGCTTTATTCTTGTAAAATGTTAAAAGTGGAGTGTTTTAGGATGTAATGGATATAAATAATCTAGATTGTGTTAAATATGATGTAATGGATCTTAATAATCTAGATTGACATGGCTCTTAATAATCTAGATTTTAGTCTGTCTATTGAGTGTTAACTTCTAAAAGTTCTAAATGCAGAGTCTGTAAAGGGCCAGGTAGCCTCTGGATCTCATCTTTTCTTAAAGGTGACATATCCAGTAAATGCCCCTACAGTTAATCTCTGGAACAGATCTAAATAAAATTTCTTCATTTTAATATCCATAAACCACAACCACTTTAAGGAAAACTCTGTACATGTGTCATTTCTCCCTTAAATTCTTAGGAAATATTTTTAAAGCATGTGTCATGTTGGCTTTCTCTCATTAAATTTAAAGCATGTGTCATTTCTCAAGGCTTTCTCCCATTAATTCAAGGAAAATTTTAAGGCCTAAAAAGTGAATCTAAAGTAGCTAAACTTCCATAGGATAGGATCCCTCAAACTCAAGGCTTCCTTCCTTTAATTCAAGGAAAATTTTAAGGCCTAAAAACTTGTTGGACCGGGATCTCCTAACAAGCTGTGAAACTAGTCCAATTTTTTATATTTTTTATTATATTTATCCTAGCGGAGAGGTTTTTGGGTGGGTCAAAGCCCCGAACGCATTGTAATGAGTCAAAGGGTAAACTAGGGGTCTGAAAACCATGGGTTGCGGACCATAGGATATTCGAGGCTATATTGTTATAAATAGAGATGAATTTTGTATTGTAAAGGATAGGAAATGATGAGCTATTGATGTGATCTATTGTTTAAGCGATCTGTTTGGGTTTTGGGGAACGAACTCCTGCTGGCTGTGTGTGCGGAGATCCTAGTCCAGCTATGTGCGGACCCTACTACTCTGTGCGCAGGTTGGGAAGGGAATTGGAATTGTAAGGAAGAATTTATGAATGAATGAATGAAAAATATTGTTAGAGAAATGAATCTATGAGTACTATTATATGAATTACTGGTAATTTATGTATTGTGTGTTTCCTGTCCTTAAGCTGTGAAAGATCTGTGTACTGTGCTCTTGGATCTAGATCTGTTATTTTTTTTTTATGTACTGTTGTGTTGATGATATAATAAGCATATAACTGTATATATACGGCACGTGGATACGAATAGAAGCATAATTAACCCTGCGCGGAACAAGGTAATCTTGGAATTACAGAAACAGGACGCATCTCTGCTTGCCTCACCCATCCTTTCTCAAGGTGCAGAAACATGGTTCCAGCACCCACCCATACTACTTCGGGTGAGACTTTGACCTGCGAAAGCAGGTCATTGCCGAAAGGACTAGTAGTAGAGGGGTTTGTTGGAAAACCTTGCTTACCGAACCTGGGTCAAGACCCCTCGAGCCAACAAATGGTTCTGTTGCTGGGACCGAAAGAAGTCTAAGGAAGTGATATGGTACTGACAAGCAAATACTAGGATATTTTACGCGAATGTGAATGAGCGTTACTCTGGAGGAGAATACAACATGAAGCGGTAGGTATTATCAATTCGATCCAGAAAATAATCACTATGCATGTAGCCCACAAAGGGAAGCGACGACGCAAGGGTCATCAGGCTCGCAGGAGGGCAAGCCCTCAACTGGAGCCTTGCTAGAAGGAGACATGGCAATACACTTGAAGTTACCTACCTTTAAGGGTGCGGCCGATGAAGATATGGATCGTTTTTGGTTAGTGGCCGACTCGATATGGACGACATAGGGGGTGGCAAGCGATACTGTGAAAAGGCACAGTTGTACTTGGCCTTTGAAGATAGAGCACTGGATTGGTATATGTAGTACATATCTCAAAATGGAAGCACATCCCTTCAAAATATTAAGGATGCCCTAAAACAACAGTTCTAGAAGCCAAATTTGTTCTCTCAGTTGGTAGCCGAAGTAAAATATTTCAAGCAAAGTACATCTGAATTGGTTTGGGAGGCCGATCAGCGATTGAAGAAAGCAATTAGGGAAGGGGGATTGAAGTATGATGACAGGAAACACACGGAATGGTTCATCTCCATGTTGCTACCTCACTTACGCGTACCAATGGGCCAGCAAACCTTCGAGTCATAGGGAAAATCCCTGGAAACTGCTATGAAGCTCGAAGCCGCACCCAAGGACGACACGTTGGGGGGAGTGCAGTAGATTCAAGAGCAGCTTGGAGCCATGCACATGGAAATACAGAGCTTGCGGATGGAACGGGGAAAAGGAGTTATTACAGACCTCTAGTGTATATGATGTTGGGTGTCTGGTCATAATAAGGACCAGTGTTCCCTATTGGTGGATTACCTACAGGCAGGGGGACCTAGTCCGCTGCACCCTGGATCCAGCAGACCTGCACTCTGGTGGGATAACTGCCGGGTAGTGGGACTACATGATATGGCCCAGTGCCCCTGGTTAAGTGTGGGTGATATGATGCAACAATGGTGCAGGTTCTGCCAATCAGTAGGGCACAATGAGAAAAATTGTTACACATATGAGCTATTGGTAGATCGGGGAAACCTCTATAGGGTACAGATAGATCTCGCATCACCGAGATCTCCCAAGAATTTTGGTAGCTCTCCTACAAGGGGTAGGGGAGGTCGGGGAGAGAGCGCAGGACGGAGTCGGGGGCAGCTGATCTGCTATAATTGCGGGGAAATAGGGCACTTCGCAAGAGACTGTCCAAATCCCACCAGGAAATCCTGCAAATATTGCCGGCAGGTGGACCATGAGATTGAATATTACCTACTTTTAATCGCCAAGATGCAGGACAAGCAGCCCACCCCTACGAAAAATGTGCAAAGGGTTAAAACTGAGATATGCAGTGGGCTGGTCACCCTAGGAGCAAAAGAGGAGATTGCCTCCCAAGAAGAAGTACCCTTCAAAGAACAAACACCACTGATAATCCCCACGCAGTTGCCAACGCAACCTCAGATAAAGGAAGGAATTGAGGCCCTTCTAATGGCATGCTTGAAACTGCTACATAACCCACCGTCTGTAGAAACTCTTCAAGTATTACTGCATAGTTGTGCAGTCTGCCCCAACACAATCCTTGAGACCCGAGGTGTCCACCGACTATATGGTTACAAGAAATGCACCGGACGAGAAATGCGGCTAACTGCGCAGATTGGTGACTACGAGATGGATCAAGTTATTCTTGATTTAGGGTTGGATGTGAACATACTACCAAAGCAGACATGGCAACGAATGGGTGAACCTAAGTAGGAATGGTCCACTATCCAGTTGCGCATGGTGAATCAATAGAAGATCATAGCGCTAGGACGGTTGCTAAGAATCCTCGTAGACATTGCAGGAGTAAAAGTCCTAGCTGACTTTGAGGTCATTGAAATCATGGACGATGAAGATCCGTACGCTGCACTACTCGGGCTAGACTGAGCTATAAACGTGGGGGGTGTCATCAACCTCAAAAAGCGCGGCATGGTGTTTGAAAACAACGATACATGCATAATCGTACCAGTAGATCCAGCAGAAGGCATGCAGTATATGAAACCAGCCTATGAACGGGAGGAACTAGACCATATTTACAAATTGTATACGCAGGATGAAGACAGGAGTAAAGCCACAATAGAAGGGATATTCTGGAGGGACACTGAATGTTGTTATGTTGCTGATGAGGAACTAGAAAGTTGGCAGAACCGGTTATATGAAGTGTCGGCACTATGCTACCCCCGGGTCGCAAGAACGCTCTACTACATTTGCTCAGAGGTAAGAGATCTACCCCACTTTGATGAGGCTGGGAATGCCTAGGAATTCCTAACGACATTAGAAGCCATGGTGCCAAGAGAACGATGGCTCTGGGCCCTTAATCTAGCCATGCGTGGGACACCTGCGCGTTGGTGGGACACCCACAAGGAAGTGTTCCTGGATTGGGAAACGTGTCGGGAAAGGATGCTTCTACAGTTCACCCCTCCAGCTGACATATGCACCAGGGTGTTCCTCGGACCCGGGGATCCCCGTGCACATCTACATGTTTGGATGACCAAGTGGTCTGACTGAACTACAAAAAAATGGGTCCATTTGTTTGTTCATGCCTTGGGTCCTATCCCGGCTGCTTGGTACTTAGACGCAGAATTGCACCAGCGCACCCGCCATTGGGAGATACTAAAGGAGGACTTTGTTGGGACATTCAGATTGATTGGAGGAACATAGACGCTCGATGAAGCTCTGCAGGACATTGATGTGTTTGTCTTTAAGAGTACTCCCCATCGTGTTGCCCCAATGATCCCAACATGGGACACGCAGATGCATGACATAGCCAATTGTTGGAGCTTGGCAATTGATGAGGACAAGGATAATCCTCGAAGCATTTCCATCCCAAAATCTGAAGGAGAACATGCTGCTATGGGGCCATCACTATATAATCTTGATGTAACACTGCCGCTTAAGCTGTCTGACATTAATATTGGGACAGAGGAACAACCTAAGCTGGCTAAGATTGGGGACTATTGGGATGAGGGAACTGTAGGCAAAATTGCATAATTAATCACGGAATATCAAGACCTATTTCCAACGAATTGCTTTGAGCTTAAGGGCATCATCGGGGACCTCAGTATTATGCATATCACTATGAAACCTAAGGCGCAACCCGTCAAGCAGCGGCTGTGGAGTACTAAAAAGGTATGCTTTTGATGATTATTTCAGTGGCTTTTTAATAGAATTTGTGAACCTTTTTGTATCATGAATTTGGAAAGTAATAAGGAACTATAACAAAACATGTGAGAATTGATATGCAAGACTTAGCCACTGATAATGGCTATTTTCTGTACAGGAAAAGGAGAAAACGAGGAATTGCCGCTCCAAAGGAAGAGACAAAGTCGAGATAACTGCTGTCCCTCTGAAGGTGAACCGAATGCAAACAAGGCTAAATAGATTACAGCAAATCGGCTCGGAAAAGAAGGAGAAGACACCAGCTCGGCGCCAAAGAAAGGAAAGGATGAAGAATTAACAGTTTGGCGAATCCCTCAAGATCTTCGATCCTGAGGGATCGCTGCTTTATTTATCATGTTACTTGGACATCTCCGCCGTCGCCTTTATATAAAGGGACAACACTGTTAGCTTGATATATAGGATACGCTTTTATGTAATTTTCTGTAAAACATCAGCTTTGATTATTAAGTCTCATTGAAGAACTGGTTCAATGTATTTTTGACCGATGCATTAATAAAAGCTTGGTGAATATTTCATCTCTGCGTCTGGATTAATCTAAAGCGGTGTATCCTTGGAGGCTAAGGGCCCGGCCCCGGAGGACACTTGCTTTTGTACCATTATGACTTGACTTCTGTGTGGTTTGTTTATCAGTGTTATTTGGTAATTTGATATGCTTTATAAAGTTCATATTACATGCTCTGTTAAAGATTGAATCATTGAGGTTTTTACAGACAGAATCGTGTGTTGACTCCGCATCAAGTTATTAATATTTTTAAGAGTTAATTGCATGTTCTTACTGTTCTATTACAGAGCTGTTATATTGACATTTGTTTCATACATTCGCTTGAGGTAGTGTTTTTCATAATCGTTGGATTCATAAATGATAGTGTTCTGTTGGAAGCACAGTTGTATTCCTGTTGGTTCAGGTTGATCAAATTATTATTCCAGTGTGTTGTGTGCGTTTCTGATTTATCAGTACTGTTCTATAATTTATCAATACTTAACGCTGTTCCATTAGTATGATTTGTGTGAATTTCCTTTAGAGTGAAAGAATGTTATTTGATTGCAAAGAGTGCATTTGAGTTAATAGATTAAGTTTGGTTACAACCCGCGGGACTTAGTTATTTCAATTGCTGTTCCATTTTAGATTTGCTGTTCTATTTCAGAATTGCTGTTCAATCCTTTATTTGCTTTGCTATTCCATTTACTTGCATTTGTTGTTTTGGCGTGAGAGATGATCTAAGGCTGTAGTGAGCATTGGCAGTCACTGTCTAGCTCCCAGGCTCGTGGTCTATGCTCTAATTTCCTTTCCATCAGTTTTCGAAGGGATGGGTTATCACTGCCGAACCCTTGACTGATAAGCTGTTGAGTTTTCTGAGTGTGTGATTTATTCTTTGAAGTAATTTAGTTACCGACAAGCATCCGTTTACTCTTGTATTTCTTAAGCACTGTACTACTAGCATTACTCTGACAAATGATAGCCTCAGATTGAGTCACTCTTTGTAATAACAAAACGATCCCGGATTGACATATTAATGTGAGGTAATTAGAGGTGAAAGAGACCCTTTTTATAGCTCCACATTTTGGCGCCGTTGCCGGGGAAAGAGTGTAGCCATTTGTCTTTTTCAGAGTAGTGTGCAAACCTGCTAGGGAGGAGTTGGATCCTAAAAACGGAAGGTAAGAACCTACGTGCGGAGCATGTAAAAACCCTGCTCCACTATCCGCTTTCCTAACAGATTTATTTTTGCTTTGTTTGAATAAAAGTTGGTAGTTCATTTTTGAGTGCATGACTAAGCAGAAAAGACCAGAAAAGAATATCAAACCCCCATCCAAGCCTGAAAAAGCTAAGGGGCCGGTGACCCTTGGCCGAACGACCTTCATAGACGAAATCTATAAGAAAACAGAATCTCAGCCATCAGTAGGCCCCAGGAAAAACATTTCTAAACAACCTACTAGTTCCCTTCAGGCCACAGGATCACCATCTGTAGCCTGTGCTGAGGTGCATAGTCAAACTGAAGAGCAGGACTTTCAAGAAATTGAAAATTCCACTCCAGAATTATTGCAGGAAGGGAACTCTAGCAACTTTTGTGAAGGAGAAGGAGAAACAGGGGAAACCAAGGAACCAAAATCCCCTATTGAAACAAATCAGCCATTAGATAGCCCAGATAAGGGGAGTGCTGCGAAAATCATTGTCGAAGGAACCCAATCCTCAGGAATCCTTATTATTCCAGATAAAGGAAGCGCTATTAAAAATATCCCTGTCAAAACAGTCCCCACTCAACCTAGGAATACCCTCCTAGATATCCCAGAAGGTTATTGGCATATATTCGATTCCATGGCTCAAAACCAACCAAATGCTCAAAACCAGCCAAACACTCAAACCTCTACATTACAATATCCTATAGTGGATTCTGCAGCAAATGCACCCATGAAAGCTATCCCTCTTCAGCATATCCCTACATTTCACGGACTCACATCGGAAGATCTGGATGCATTCCTATTCGAATTCGATGTGTTATGTCGGGGGTACGATTACACCACCGATCCCCAAAAATTGAAATTATTCCCCTCTACATTGAAAGGGGCTGCTTTAAGATGGTTTATGGGGCTAGGTGGCGGGGTTATCAACAATTGGGATCAAATGAAAGGATCCTTCTTAAAGAAATACCAGGATTATTGTAGGTCTAGAGAATTAAAAGACGAAATATTTCAAATGACAGCCAGACCAAATGAAACATTAGAGGAGTATGTGGAACGTTTTCAGTATAATCTACAAAGATCTCCTTATGCATCGCTACCTTTACCTGATAATGTGTTAAAAACTGCATTAATAAGGGGCATGAAGGAACAATGGATTGAAACATTAAACATTATGGGAAAGGGGGATATTTATCAAGAGAATTTTGCTGACATCATTGACTTATGTATCAGGAGTTCGAGAGGCAGCACAAGAATAAAACCGACAGAATATGATCGGTTTGCAAGAGATAACAAAGTATCAGCAGAAGGAGTAACACGTGCAGAAATTGGAAATTTATTAGAAAACTTTAAAAATGATATTATGGGGACACTAACTACACAACTTGATATTTTGCAGGCTAAACAGAAGCAGCTGGAAGCAGAACAGAATTTGGCAATCTTCTGCCCCCGATGCAGAAAAAAAAATAGCCACAAGGAGTGTCCACTGGATAAAGTCCAAACATGCGCCATCTGTACAAAAGATCACCTTACGGAGAGCTGCCCCTCACTTCCTAGATTGAAAGCGGTATATAAGGAAGCAGAAGAAGAACCAGAATCGGTGAATTCGATCAACCAGCGCCGCCAGTGGCAACCGAGACAACCTGGTATGTTTCCGGACTCAACCTCTTTCTTTCAAAACCCACAGTATAATGCTCAACAATATGGTATGTGGCAAAATCAATCTCAGCCCCCATTTACAAGCTGGTCACCACAATCGTTTCCTTCTTCAAATTCATGGCTGAATCAAACAAGCCAAACTGGTTGGCCGAATTTCCCTTATACTCCACCATATTGGCAAAATGGCCCATACCCTTCACAGTGGACTCCCTCTACTTCACAAAGTTCACCCCGGCAAACAAGGCAGCAAGAAGCAGATGTACCACCCAGTTTGGAACCTTTCCTTTTCCACTCCCTCAACATGCTCTGCCGACCTTACAACAACATACAGTCTAACACAGAACCCATAACTCCATTAACTTGATCCAATCAAACAACCAGAGCCAGTCCAAATCTATTCAAATCATAGAATCACCAGAAATAGGACTCGACTTGAGGGAGTGCAATGACCTTCAGTTAAGATCTGGACGGATAATTGAAACTGAGGGAGATAAAACAGTTCATATTGAAGATCAGTTACCAAGAGAACATCAGTTACAACAAGAGGATGTAAATGAGCAACAAAATCATAATCAAGCAACCACATCCTCTCCTCCATTCCCAGAACGATTAGCCATACCTCGACCCATACAATATCCTGACTTTGACATTCTGGGAGAATTACAAAATTTGTACATAAAAATTCCATTCCTCCAAGCCATTCAAGACATTCCCATATACGCCAAAACTATCAAAGAATTGTGCATAAAGAAACCAAGGAGGAATATAACAAATAATCCAAGAGTCCAAGTAGTCGGAACTTTATCTGATCTATTGTCCGGAAAAGAAACACCCCTTAAATATGAAGACCCCGGGAATCCAATTATAACTGTTCAAATTTATGGTCAGACCCTGTCTAATGCCTTAGTTGATCTAGGGGCTACAATTAATATTTTAACAACCACAACTTGCCAAAAGCTCGGCATTACATCTGTAGAACCCACCTCTACTCTGTTGGAATTGGCTGACCGATCTGTGGTTAGACCAGAGGGTACTCTACATGATGTCATGGTATCTGTAGAATCCTGGGAGTATCCAACCGATTTCCTGATAATTAATCCAAAAACCCGACTTGATGGACACCCACTAATTTTAGGTAGACCTTGGCTTGCCACTGCCGATGCCTACATTGGCTGCCGGCAGGGAAATATGACCATAACCAGAGGACCGAATAGCAAAAATTTAGTTCTATATCCTCCAGCGCAGCCAAGTGTCACAATGATCAGAACTAATAAGCATCCTGTATCATACCTTACTGATAACATGAGATCTCCATTAACTATACAAGAGGCACTTGATTTTAAAGACCAAACAGAAGATGATGCCATTAATAATTTCATTAGTCAAACTGAATCTCGCACACAGTGTCACATGATAGAAGCAGCATTTGATAATGAATTGGAGGAAGATCCTCTGAAAGATACGCATGACCAAATGATACCTGTTACTTCTGTTGCAAATAGTAAAACTGTGGAAATTGCACCGGGGAAAACTTTAAACATCAATGCTAATCTCACACCTGAACAAGAAACAAAGCTCATCCATCTATTAACAAAGTATCAAGAAGCATTTGCATGGGACTACCTTGATATGAAAGGAATCGATCCCCAATTATGTACACACCACATTTATATAGAAAAAGATGCCAGACCTATGCGTCAGCCGCAAAGGAGACTTAATCCTCATCTAAAGGATGTCGTAAAAACTGAACTTCAGAAACTTTTAGATGTTAATTTTATCTACCCTATTTCTGATAGTAAATGGGTCTCTCCGCTTGTGGTGGTACCAAAAAAAGAACGGAAAATGGAGAATTTGTGTGGATTATAGGGAACTAAATAAGGCAACACAGAAAGATCACTTTCCTCTCCCATTCATAGACCAAGTATTAGATACTTTGGTAGGGAAGAAATTCTTTTCTTTCCTAGATGGCTTCAGTGGATACAATCAGATTCAGATTGCCCCTGAAGACCAGGATAAAACTACTTTTACTTGTCCCTGGGGAACATTTTCCTATCGAGTTCTACCTTTTGGCCTATGTAATGCTCCTGCCACATTCCAAAGGGCTATCCTTAGCATTTTTGTAGATTTAATAAATGATGGACTTGAAGTTTACATGGATGACTTTACACCATATGGAGATGATTTTGATCCAGCTCTAGACACCCTAGAAAAAGTCCTACAACGCTGCATTGTTACCGGGCTTTGCTTAAGCCACGAAAAATGTTTCATGATGATGACTGAAGGACTTATCCTAGGACATTATGTTTCGGCAGCCGGCATTCAGGTAGACCCGGCCAAAATCCAAATACTTTTGCTCATTCCCACTCCTACTACTCAAACAGAGGTACGCAGCTTTCTTGGATTTTCTGGTTACTATAGACGATTTATAGAGCATTATTCACACATTAACATCTTTATATGCACCCTAGTAGTAACGTTGATGCACCTGGACAAGAAAAGCTGTTAAGTGCTGGGATCTCACAAGAAACACATCCCGACCAGTCCTTCAAGGACAAGGCAGGACCTACGTTCAGATATCATCGATGCCTACGTACGGCCATTGGCGAGTCCTTGAACGGGAGGATAAAAACCATAAGCCACTCTCAGCCACATAGATAGGTATTTGTCCTGTTTGAATTAAATTACTAATAATACGAAAGAATTCCTAGGTGTGACCACATGCATTATTAAATTTAGACATTATATTACGGGCTATCTGCTGATTTATATACGGGACCATTATAAAGTAAATATTTAGCAAATAAGCCTGTCAGAAATGCCAGAGTAACTCGATGGTTGATTTTATTACAGGAATTCGACATCACAATCAAGGACCGGCCTGGCAAAGAAAACCCTGTAGCCGATTTTCTTTCGAGAATACCAAAATCAAGCGATGCAGCAGCAGTTGAAGATCAATTTCCGGATGAGCACCTGTTTGCTGTTGCTGTTCAAACACCCTGGTACGCTGATGTTGCCAACTACCTCGCAGTAGGTAAATTACCAAAACATTTAACTCCTAATGAGCGCAAGCAGGTTGTTCAGAAAAGTTCTCGATTCTCGTGGATTGGGGGCTATTTGTTTCACACAGGAGCAGACATGCATATCCGGCGATGTGTTAGAGAGGATGAAATCTTTGACATCCTAAAAGCCTGTCACGATGGACCGTGTGGGGGGAATTTCGCTGAACGTAGAACTGGACATAAAGTATTGCAGACAGGATATTACTAGCCTACGATCTTCAAAGATGCGAAGAAGTTTGTCCAAGCCTGTGAAAGCTGCCAGCGAGCAGGACGACCTGTTCAAGCTGATGAGATGCCTCTGAAACCACAGTTAGTCATCGAACCATTCGAGCGATGGGCTCTTGATTTCGTTGGACCCATCAACCCCTCATCAAATCAGAAAACATATATCTTGGTGGCAACAGAATATGTCACAAAATGGGTTGAGGCAGAAGCATTGCCAAGAGCCACAGAGG
Organism: Pinus albicaulis; assembly: GCA_034641835.2. NCBI lineage: Eukaryota > Viridiplantae > Streptophyta > Pinopsida > Pinales > Pinaceae > Pinus > Pinus albicaulis. The sequence continues at coordinate 710,633,213 of CM076571.1, read as the reverse complement.
ACTCTGTCATACAGTTCCTGTTCCATCTATTTGTTCGTTATGGCCTTCCTAGGGAAATAATTACAGATGGAGGACCACAATTTGTTGGGCATAAATTAGCTGCAACACTCAACAATTATCACGTCCAGCATAAAATCACTACTCCATATCACCCACAGGCGAATGGGCAGGTAGAAAGTAGCAATAAGATAATATAATCAATCCTAACGAAAACCATTGCATCACATAGGCGTGATTGGGCTACCCGACTACCTGAAGCACTCTGGGCCTATAGAACCACATGGAGGAGCACCACCGGTTACTCACCTTATCAATTAGTGTTTGGAAAACAACCCATTTTCCCATAGAATTCGAAATCCAAACATTACGGACAGCACAGGAAGTTGGCCTAGATCTAAGCGAGGCACAAATCAATCGACTACAGCAGATCAATGAATTAGACGAAATTAGGCTCTCTGCACTACAAAATACAACATTGATTCAACAGCAGCGAGCTAAATGGAATGATGCGCTTGGAGGACCACAATTTGTGGGGCATAAATTAGCTGCAACACTCAACAATTATCATGTCCAGCATAAAATCACTACTCCATATCACCCACAGGCGAATGGGCAGGTAGAAAGTAGCAATAAGATAATAGAATCAATCCTAACAAAAACCATTGCGTCACATAGGCGTGATTGGGCTACTCGACTGCCTGAAGCACTCTGGGCATATAGAACCACATGGAGGAGCACCACCGGTTACTCACCTTACCAATTAGTGTTTGGAAAACAACCCATTTTTCCCATAGAATTCGAAATCCAAACATTACGGACAGCACAAGAAGTTGGCCTAGATCTAAGAGAGGCACAAATCAATCGACTACAGCAGATCAATGAACTAGACGAAATTAGACTCTCTGCACTACAAAATATAGCATTGATTCAACAGCAGCGAGCTAAATGGCATGATGCACTCATCAAAAACAAAGTCTTCCACGAGGGAGACTGGGCTCTGTTATACGACTCTCGGTTTCAGGAATTCCCTGGAAAACTTCAGACTCGATGGTTGGGACCATACGAAATCCAGAAGGTGCATGACAACGGAACCCTTACTCTAATTACCATTGACGGTTATGGATATGCATTCAAAGTAAATGGCCACTGAGTCCGTCTCTATCGCAAACCACTCACTCGGGAATCCTTCTGCCAGCAGCTACGCCGAGACACTGATATGGAGATCTTAGGAGAGGAAGAGAAATCTTCCTCACCTGTAATTCATTAAGGGTCCATTTCTTTTTGCAATTTGTACATAAGTTCTTGTTTTTTTGAGTGGTTCTTGTACATAAGTTTGAATTAAATATTTTCTTGTCATTTTTGCTGTTCCTTTTTCTTCCACAAAGTTCGATTTTTGCTCTTCTAATAGCATATGCGTGTTTTTTTATGATGTTGGTTTTGCTTGTTTTGCTGTTCCTTTTCTAAAGGAACAACATTCGGATCTCTGTCGTTCCTTTTTTAAAGGAACGACATTGTCACATTTTTCGCTGTTCCTTTTGGCTACTGTTAGACTCCTATACCAATAGGTGTCATTTTTCATGATTGTCTTGATTGAACTATGGAATATGTTCAAACCTTATTTCTTGAGCAAAGGTGTTCCATATTCTTGAAAAACCAAAAAATAAAAAAAGTTAAAAAATGTAAAGAAGGTATACCCTAAAAGAAAAATCAAAGGGTAAAAAGAATAAAAATGGCCAAAAAGTAAAAGAAATGAACCCCATCAAAAAGAAAGGCCAAGGAAAGTGTGCAAGTCTAAATTCCACTACTTTTTACTCTGATGTAATAAACAAATTGTGTGCAACTTGTATTTTATGCCACAATTCATGAATAGTCAAACTGTTTAAGCTTGGCTAGTTCATTTTTCAATTTCATGTTGTAGAATAGAGAATAAATATCTGACCAAACAATTTAATCTTAGCAGATAAGTAGATAGGTAGAGTGAATAAAGGGTGCTCAACAGCTTAATCTGAGCCCTTGGATGTAATAAGGGTAGAATTAGATAGATTTGCCTTGTAAAAAAGAAAAGATTGATAAGGGTTTGCAAGTCTAAATGCACCCTAATAAAGAAGAGAAAATGGTAGTGTTAAGTAGATAGGGTAGGTAGATGGTGCTGCAAAGTGTTATCTGATGAATGATGTTGCTACATGTTTTTGATCCTTTACTTCATCATAAGTACTAAAGCAGGAAATACACTGGAAAATCACAGCAAGCAAAGTCAAACTCATTAACTTCCCTCATCACTGTCCCCTCAAAAGTTTTACTAATTTCCCCCAAAGCACTAAGGTATTTGGAGATCAAAGGGGCTCAAGGCATTTCCTTGACTTCTGGAGGGACCGGACCCTCGGCCTAATGATAAAAAAGACCTAAGTACTTGAGATAATTCATCATTATAATTATCCATCTTTAACCTTGTCCTAAGTAAAATCTCATTTTACTTAGGAAAATCATGCAAAATTCCATAAAAATCCCTCATGATAACTTGCTATTCTAAGTTTAAGTATTGAAGATAAGATATTGCAATTTACTTCAAAAGTTCTCACTTTCTTAGATGTGCAAAAATATTTTGAGTTTCCTTTTCCTTTGCCATATTAACATTTAACTCTATTTACTAAATCCCTAGTGAAATACCCTATCCTAAGTATATAATTCCTTTTTTTATATATACCCCAAAAACCCCTTTATTATAATGTTTTGACCAAAGTATTTACCTCCCTAATATTCATTAAAACCCGCTTCTACAAGCCCTTTGGTTAAAATATAGCGTTATACATTAATCCCGCCCTTATGGTAATTAAATAATGTTTATTTGTTACCATATAATAAAAAACATATATACAAAAACTTTAAACATGCGATATGTATGTTTAACCACAAAAATATGAATAAAACTTCAGAAAAGTCTTGTGCCACCGTGGTTTGTCCACCTGGCATTCCACTTAGCCAAACCCCGCCGCAACCCCTTTCTTTACACATAAAGGGATTAATTAGTCATCAGGACTAATTAATAACCTTTTTCCGCCTATTAGATATCCCCCAGAGCGATTAAATAACATTTAAAAAGTTTTTAAAAGTCCGACGGGCCCACATGAAACCCCGCCTATCTCCCCATCGCCCCAGCCGTTGGATCAGCCTCCCGCAGATCAACGGCCAGCGTTGATCCCGCTGCCCATCCCGTGTAAGTTTTTTAACCAGCGGGGGATGGGTGGTTTTGAATAGTCAGACCATCCACGTGGCGAGAAACCTGTGGAATCGCTGCCCCTCCGATAAAAACCATCCTCGACCAAAAGCGGTGCGGGAATACCACTTACCGCTTACCGCTTACCGCCGGCTTACGTCACCCCGTACGTCGATGACGTCATCACCTCGAAAAAATAAAAATACCTTAAACTTGCGAATAAAGCCATTTTCCGTGTTTTTTCAGCTATTTTCAGTTTCTGAAAGCGACAGAGCTCCCGCTGCAATTTTCAAAATTTCCACTGTAATTGACCATTTCGCCCCAAGATTCCGCTGCGCCCGTGTTGAAGAGCAGTTCCGCCATTGCCTGTTACCTGTTAGAGAACCAGTTTCCGTCTAAAAACAGGTATTTATCCTTTACGCCCCGACTGCAAGTAAAACTCAGTTTCCTTTGTTTTTTCGCTGAAAAAGTGGTTAAAAATCATCACTGAGTCCTCCCTGGAGATTTTAAACCTGTGAAATTGCTCCCCAAACCTGCAAATTGTTCCAATTTCCTTCATTTCAAGAATCCCGCCCGGCCCGTGAAGAAAACCAAAAACCTCCATTTTGAATCCACAAGAACCAAAATGGAGGTCCCGACAGCTCTGAATATCGCCCCATTGAATGCTCCTCACCGTGAATTGGACTATTTACCTCTGATAGATGAAGATTTCCAAATAAAAGACCTGCATTTTGATGAAAGTCCCCGTTTGAGCTTCTGTCGCTGCAGAGACGAACACTCAAAGGGGCAAGATCTTATAGGGTTGTGGGAATCCAATCTCCCAAGGTATCTTATTCCTTCATTCCTCATTTTCCCCGAAATCATCCATTACTGTCATGCAAATTATGATCCCGCACAGAGAGTTGTATTAGCTCCTGATCAAAGTGTTCTGTTCCCCATCACACCTCAGGCTATAAATGCTATGTTACACTTTGAGCCAGAGCAAGAATTAGCACCATTATCCATGGAAGGATTGATTGAGAAAACCAGACAGTTAACCCCAGAGAAGTTAAAATCCATGTGTCAGTATTTCATGTTACCTGAGCATCAGCCAAAAGGGGCTCCCCCCTATGGTTTTTACTATTTCAATACATTGGGAAGGCTCGTTGTAAATATAATATCCTTTGTCTTAGGATTCAACACCAGTGAATATGTAGATGAGATAACTTTGGCTTTGCTATCCATCTTTACTCCTGGGCAGCCTCCTGAGATTAAATATGATTATGCTTCCTTCATTGCCAACAAGATCCATGATCAATTTTTAAGGCTAGACACTGAAAAAGTTTTTAAGTACTCCTCAGTTATCTATCATCTCATGATATATTATCAGTCAGACAGGTTCCCTTTCCCTGTTCAGAAACTTGATGCTAAGGGTAATCCCAGGTCTGTCATTTTTTGGTCCCCCATCATTCATTTTTCCTCTGATTCTCCCTACTCCTATTCAGAATTCATTGATCGGTTTGTACATCCTGTTATAACTCTGTTAACAGGAATTTCTCCCCCCAGACTCAGTACTGAAATTAGAAAGACCTTGCAATTGTCAAAGAGTTATAAAGTTGGGGATTGGTACTTGTACCAAAACCATACAGTCATCAGGATTTATGGATGTGAATTACATCCATTCAAGTTACCCAAATATGTGCCAATGAGAATTTTTGCCTTGGAATACTTTAAGCAGATGAACAATTCAGATGTGATCCATTTCTGCAATGTAAAAAAGAAATCTCAGTTAAGGATCAAAAGCCAATTAGGTCCCTTCATCTGCAATTCTAGAGAAGCTGAGAGAGAAGCAGAAAATCTATTAGATAAGAAGTTCCAGACATCTTTCCGTTGGGTCCCTTATGACCCCTTTGGTTTCATTTGTGAAAAAATATTAAAGAATAAGTCATCTCCTTATGTACATCACAGGATTCCTGATTTAGAACAGTATGCAAATCAAGATGAATGGGTTAAAGGAACACTTGTTGAAGAGGAAAGTGGAGCTGACAAATTGAATAAAATTATGAAAGATGTTGAGAAGAACTTTGACCTAGAAACGTATGATCAAATGCAGGTACCCTACATTGGCACATCTTCAGCAGCCACTCTACAGCAAGCATTACAGGAAGACAGTCCATCAGTAGCAGCAGAACCCAAGGGTAAAGGAAAAGAACTTGTAGTTCAGGTCATTGAAACCTTGGTCATGGCAGAAAAACCACAGAGTTCCAAAGCACCAGAACCATCTCAGGCTTCTCCCACACCAGCAATACACATCCAAGTTCCAGAAATGCAAACTCCATTAAATGTAGAAATAGGGAAGAAAAGGCTGGCTCCAGATACCACTCCTTCAAAAGGAGCCTCACAGGTTTATCAAACTAAGAAACACAAATCAGATCCACCTCCAGAGGTAGAAATTATAGATGAAGTATTCGATGATGGTAGAGAAGATAGTCAGCAAACTGGCACAGCAAGTGAAACAACCATAAGCCAGAAAGGGAAAGCCTTGCAAAAACAATTAAGCACTGAAGTATCTTCTTTCAGACCGCCAAAGACAGACACTGGAGATATCAAAAGAACCTTCATTAATATCAAAACAAAGAATGATCCATTGAAAATGAAGGTATATGATCAGTATATGAAGATGGCTCCTCACAATCAAGAAAGGCTGATGTCTGCATTTGATCTTTCACAAGGTAAAATGCTGATGAGCCACTTCAAAGCAAAGGTGCCAAAGCCAACTTCAGCAGCAGATTACATCAGATCAAATTTTGAAATTTTAGCAAAGGATATCCATCCCCTGGATCAGATAGAGCTTCATAGACAAACAGGGGAAATGGTTTATTCTACTCTCACCAACAAAGCCATGGCAGCTTTAACGCTGCAAGATTATTTGAATAACACTACTGCACAATTGAAAATTGATAAGGCCTCCTCACAGGCCAAGGATAATAGAATAAAGTCTCTAGAAGAGATAATCATTGGTTTGGGTCACAATCCCAAAGACATTAAAGGTATTGAGGCATTGGTAAAGAAGAAAGAGGATGATATAGCTGCACTCAGAAAACAGCTAAAACTACCAGCCTCGAGGCACCCTCAGACCCAGGAAGTTATCAAAGGAAATTCACAGGAAGAAATGATGGAGTTGCTCTTGAATATGACTGAGCGACTAAATGAAACAGAGAAGGAATTGGAAAAAGCATTGCAGGAACAGGAAATGATCAAGCAGACTTCAACAACAGGTACTACAACCACAGGGCAGCAGGAACAACCATCTCAGGTGAACACTAATTTGAATTCTGAGGACTTAATAAAACAGATGGAGAGTTTGCAGCTAAGGGTCACAGAGCTCCAAGAAACAAAATTGCAATTGGCAAAATTGGAGGAAAAATATGACACATCTAAAAAGACAGCTGCTGACAACATCAGGGAGATAAAAAGATTGGATAAATTAGTTCAGGCTTCGGAAAAAGATCTTACATTGGAAAAGCCTCTGAACGAAAAAAATAATATTCTTTGGGGCAACATCATTGAATTAATAAAGGGTATTTGGCCCTCTATTCAAGCTATTTTTGAGCAAAATGAGTTAGTCAAGATAGCACAAGAAGAAATAAATAGAACCAGACATGAATTAAGAGGCAGGCCCGAGCAGGCCCAGCAGCTCATTCAATTTTTAAATTCCAGAACAAAACAACAGCTTGCATTGTTAGGAATTGATGACAGGACAGGTGCAGTTTTGGAAGCAAAGAGAGTTTTCACCAAGAGGACTTTCATGCAAAATTTAGAAAGAAAGTGTACAGACATTTTGGTTGACATCAACAATTTTAGAGAAAAATTTCAAGCTTTGCTGGATAGTGGGTTACCAAGTCCCATGCTCACAGAAGATCAAATAGTAGACCTGGAAACTTATGAGAAGAGAATAAAGGCTCATGCAAAAAATGCAGCTGTAGGTTCTACTAGCTCATCAGAACCTGCATTACCAACTGGGAAAAGTATTTATGATAAAGTGAGGAATTTATTTCATCTGGAGCATGAAATAAAGTATCTATTTCCGAATGATCCCACTTTTTATAAACTTACTGAAGCAGATGAAACTTTAAGGAAGCTCAGAAGAACTATGATACCAGATGATCAATGGTGGCAGGAAATGCTGAAGATTCTGTAAAAGTTGCTTTCAAGATGAGAATTTATCTTTACTATCAAGTAAATGGTAAAAACAGGAAAACAGATGAAAGAGTATCAGATGAAAGGTTAAAGAGTATCCGTGAGAATAAAGAGTGTTCAACAAGCCAAAGAAATACTGCAAAGGACAGCACAGAGCCCTATTTTAGCACCTATCTCCAGCACATCCACAGAAAAAGGAACAGCACATCGTCAGTTGCACATTATTCTATCCACGAGACCGTTTGTCTCTTGTTTGTTTGTAAAATATGCTTTAAGTCAGCCTAGATTATTGGCTAAGTTAGTGTAAGATTGTTTTAGATTATTTTGTGTATAAATAAACCCTCAAAGAGAGTGTTGAGGGTGGATTCTATTACTCTGCTGCAACATTGAGATTTTCGGAATAAAAGCATTTTGGAGAAATTTTTCGTGGCTTACTGGATGACGATTTAAAGCACTGGACTTGTTGCAGGATTCATGTGTTGGACTACAGTTCAATAAGTGTTTCGACCCTTTGTCTGAAATTTTATATTAGGTTATAATACCATCTTATCCATTTCTGAATAATTTACATAAAGGATTGAAACAGAATTTGCTTAATTGTACTCTGTTTTCAAATGTGGTTATTCTTAATGTTTTCTTCTAATTTAGTTATAAGCATGAATTCTTAAATGCTCCTGCTTTGCTAAATTAAACATTTTTGATTACTATAATAAAGAATCCTTCATTGCTGTTTGTTTGTAGTCATTTCAATTCCTTCTTTTGAACATGGTGAAAGATTCTTAGCTGCCTTTCATCCCTTCAAGATCATCCCATCCACTTTAAATTTTAAGGATTGTTCTCTGTCTAGCTATCTTGCCCTGTAACACCATCTTGTGTTTAGAATAGAAATCCAGTAAAGCCATCCTTTGAATCCATAGCCCAATGGACTGAAAGCTCTCAACCTTGCCCTTAGTTTGTGGATTCCACCATTTTCCCAAAACAAACTTTGAATCTATAACTAGCCTAAAACCTTCTAAAAACAAAGATAAATTATAAAGAGAGAGCCCTCTCTGGATGCAGATAGGCTAGATTCTGCATCTAAAAGGTTGGTTTGTGGTTACCTCGGGTATAATTTCCTCTTACACAACTTCTAGGAAAACCTGAGTGATAACATAGTGGCGACCATACTGGGGATCTGAATCATTTTACTATTGTTTGATTTATAAGTTATAGACAGAGTCTGAAGATCAGTCAGGTAGCTTTTGAAATGCTTTTGCTCTGCAACTGCATAGTAAATAAACGCTACTTCAGTCTATCTCTGGTTTAGCTTATAAACTGAACCTTAGTTTCAAACATTCAATCAGATTCTCTAGTTTAATAAATCTTTGAGAAAATTTTAATTAAAAATCTTAAATTTCTTGAAGAGTTTGTAGAAGTTGTTTTGAAAATTCACAAAAAATTTGATTTCCTGAAGAAATAACTTTTTCTTCAGAATTGTTTTACAGGTTTAGATCTGATCTATGATGGTGGACAGGGATCAGACACACAAAGGTTAAAATCATCCACCTGGCGACTCCAAATCCATTTCACAATCAAGAATCCACTGGAGGAATGAACCTGGAAGAACAATATGGAAAGATCAGGCTTTCAACTTGGATCTTAATCCAAGACATTATGTTCTTTCTCGTTAAGATTCAATATGTATTGTATTTTATATAAAGATCTAACTTGGTTGTACAGATAAAGTGGCTTTTCATTATGGCTGATTTTCAAGATGATCCAAGAATAAAACGAAGATATGCTCCCATGAGCAGAGATCACATACTTGGATTTCCACACAAACTACCGAAGGTAAATTGGGGTGAAAATCTGCCCATGTTTCAAGATGAGAATATTGATGATCCTTTACTACATCTCATTAAATTTCATATACACTCATCAAGATTGAAGGGTGATTGGCATGAGGATTGCCTCATGAAGATATTCATGGGAACCTTAGAAGGAAAAGCAAGGGAATGGTATGAAGCTCTCAAACCTGCAAGCTTGTTTTCTCTAAAAGATTTTCATAAGGTATTTTATGAGCATTACAAAGAAGATTTTCCATCTTTATCATTAGCTGAAAATTGTTGTGATCAAGCTGAAGATCTTATACATTACCTTAAAAATATTGATGAAGATTTTGAAAATTGGTCTCCTGAAGATTTATTAGAAGAAGTCCAAAACTTTCATTCTCAAGTTAAATGTCATAATAATCAAGAGGAGTTAAACAAAGATGAAATAATTCAGGAGATAAATCAATATCCACAAAACCCCTCTGTATTAACAAATGATGTTTCATTTAATGTTTTGAATGGAGTTAAAGACAATAATCAACCTCATGATCAACTTTTAGATAAGGGAAAAAACAATTGTCATTTCAATCTAAGAATTCGGAGATTCCCACCCCCCCTCACCGAAGAAGAAATCAATTTGCTTCTAAACATGCAACCATCCTCAGAATATTTACATAATGAAGAAATTGTTTCTACTTCTTCTAATGTTGATGAATGTACAAAGGTTTTTATCCATGAAGGGAAAGAAGAACAAGTTGATGCTCATGTTATTCTACCTTCGCAAAAAGGCCCATTACTTGATAGTACTCCTATTGAGAAAAATAATGACTTTCAAATAGAATGCTACCAATCTAATCAAGATGTATTGGGATTGTTGGAAGAGAAATATGCTGATCCAATGTTTATAATTGATGACATTCCTTATTCTGAAAATTTGCCTAAATATGATCAGTATGATGATAATTTTGATAATTTCACAAGACAATCACTAGCTATTTTGAGGGATGAGATATTAGAACTTCAGTTTGATGAGGATTTTCTAAGAGCTTTCTTTCTTATTTTGGAATCAAGAAAATATTCTCCTAAACTGAAAATATGTGTTCTCAAGATCATCTCTGAAAATTATGAAAATGAAATCAAACTTTTGCATTCTCAAATTCAGTCATACAATTTCCGAAATCCTAAAGAATTCTTTGAAAATCTTCCTTCTCCAAAGCAAGAGGAAATTGTACTATCTTTTGACTTGCATATTGAAGATGATAATTCTTTCAAACACAAGACTGAAGAAATAAGTTCATGGACTAATATTCATAATTCAATTGAACAATTAGTCATTGAAGGCCTAGAAGTAAATAACATACATCATGCTTTTATTGATCCTATATCAGATTATATGGAGAATCTTTTGAGCCCAAATTTGCAAACATGTTTTCTCTATAAGGATAAAATACATCAAAAGTGGCCTTTACACATCATATCATTTATTATAAAGGCACATGATCATAACATACTTCCAATTTTGATCACAAGCAATCAAGTTATCCATTTATTTTTACAGCTATTTGATTGGCTTCATTGGCATTTTTGTATTACCTGATTCAATAAGACTTTTAGTAGATTAGAATAGGTAAATGAGTGCTAATAAGCTCAGAATTTTGAGCATTTTTTTAGTTGTCAATTTTCAGCTAGTTTTTCATTAAGTTGGTTTGAAAATTTTTGTGTGTTGTTTTAGTTTCAGATCAGATTTCAAGTTGCAGAAAAAGGACTATATTCAATTCAAGATTTCCAACTAGGAAACGCAGTTTTGATTGGATGGTGACTTACTGAAGTTGAAGCCCAAAGTGAAGGCCCTAAGCTTTAGAAGTTTTACTATCATATATACAATAAAGCTACCAGAAGAAGGAGATTACATGGTTTAGTTTGAAGACATTTTGAGGCAACTGACCTACTATTCTTGACTTTTCACAAGGAAAAGCCATCCCCAAGTGGAGCCAGTGTTAGACTCCTATACCAATAGGTGTCATTTTTCATGATTGTCTTGATTGAACTATAGAATATGTTCAAACCTTCTTTCTTGAGCAAAGGTGTTCCATATTCTTGAAAAACCAAAAAATCAAAAAAGTTAAAAAATGTAAAGAAGGTATACCCTAAAAGAAAAATCAAAGGGTAAAAAGAATAAAAATGGCCAAAAAGTAAAAGAAATGAACCCCATCAAAAAGAAAGGCCAAGGAAAGTGTGCAAGTCTAAATTCCACTACTTTTTACTCTGATGTAATAAACAAATTGTTTGCAGCTTGTCAAACTTTTGCCACAATTCATGAATAGTCAAACAGTTTAAACTTGACTTATTCATATTTCAATTTCATGTTATAGAATAGAGAATAAATATCTGACCAAACAGTTTAATCTTGGCAGATAAGTAGATAGGTAGAGTAAATAAAAGGTGCTCAACAGTTCAATCTGAGCCCTTGGATGTAATAAGGGTAGAAATAGATAGATTTATCATGTAAAAAGAAAAGATTGATAAGGGTTTGCAAGTCTAAATGCACCCTAATAAAGAGGAGAAAATGGTAGTGTCAAGTAGATAGGGTAGGTAGATGGTGCTGCAAAGTGTTATCTGATGAATGATGCTGCTACATGTTTTTTGATCCTTTACTTTCATCACAAATACCAAAGCAGGAAATACACTGGAAAATCACAGCAAGCAAAGTCAAACTCATTAACTTCCCTCATCACTTTCCCCTCAAAATTTTTACTAATTTCCCCCAAAGTACTAAGGTATTTGGAGATCAAAGGGGCTCAAGGCATTTCCTTGACTTCTGGAGGGACCGGACCCTCGGCCTAATGATCAAAAAGACCTAAGTACTTGAGATAATCCATCATTATAATCTTCCATCTTTAACTTTGTCCTAAGTAAAATCCTATTTTACTTAGGAAACTCATGCAAAATTCCATAAAAATCCCTCAAGATAGCTTGCTATTCTAAGTTTAAGTGTTGAAGATAAGATATTGCAATTTACTTCAAAAGTTTTCACTTTCTTAGATGTGCAAAAATATTTTGAGTTTCCTTGTCCTTTGCCATATTTACATTTAACTCTATTGTATTAAATCCCTTAATAAAACAGCCTTATCCCAAGTATATAACCTCCTTTTTAAAATAATATCCCAAAACCCTTATATTATATAGCTTAGCCAAAAGCACACTTCTTTCCAAATATTCATTAAAAACCCCGCTTTACAAACCTTTGGTTAAATATATCTTTATATTATAATCCCGCCTTCATGGTAATTAAATAATGTTTACTGTTACCATATAACAAAATATATATGCAAAAAACATTAAACATGCGTTATGTATGTTTAAAACATTAAAAATTGAATAAAACTAAAGCTTTAATCTAAATAAACCTCGAGCCTGCTGCCGTGATTCGTCCACGTGGAATTCCACGTAAGCAAACCCCCCGCCGCAACCCCGTTCATTATACACATGGGATTAATTAAATTACCAGACCAGTTAATAACCTTTTCCGCCTATTGAATATCTCCAGATAATTAAATTAAACGTTAAACCTTTAAAAACCCGACTTCACCACCTTTTGAACCCTCTCAGACGTTTCATCATTCTTCTCGCCGTTGACAGCTTCCGCAGACCGAACGTTCCGTACGTTGATCCCGATGCCCATCTCCAGCGTAACCGTTGGGGATGGTGGTTTTTAACAAGCTGGGAACCATCCACGTGGCAAGAAAACCGGGAATCGTCGTCGCTCTCGTTAAAACCGTCTCGACTAAAAGCGGCGTGAGTACCGCTACCGCTTATCGCTTACTAATGCCTACGTCACTCCGTACGTCGACACGCCATCATTTCGAAAACAAAAAATTAAACTTGCGAACAAAGCATTTTTCGTGTTTTTTTTAGTTATTTTCAGCTTCTCAAAGGACAGCCTCACCGTAATTTTCACCACTGTGACCAATTAGTTTTCGGGCCTAAGATTCGTCACATTGCGGTCAAGAACGCTCACGCACTGTCGATACACCTCATGAGAACCGCTCGCTTCAAAAATGTATTTATCCTTACGCCCTCCATCGCACGAAACTTCCGTTTTTGCTTTTGCTGAAAAGTGGTTAAAAATCATTGCCGAGTCCTCCCCAAGATTTTTAAACCCTGTGAAATTGCCCCCAAACCCGCAAATTGTTCCAATTTCTCCTATTTCGAAACCCGTCCGTTCAGAAGAACGAAACCCACGTAACCACAAGAACCAAAGTGAGGTCCCGCGCCTCCGAATATCGCTCCATTGAATGCTCCTCAATGTGTGAATTGGACTATTTACCTCGATAGATGAATATTTCAAAATAAAAGACCCGTACTATGAAAGTCCTCGTTTTTGAGCTTCACGCTCATAGACGCAATACCTTGGGGCAAGATCTTATAGGGTTGCGGAATTAATCTCCTGAAGGTATCTTATTCCTTCCGGTCCCTCATTTTCTCCCGAAATTATTCATTACCCACACAAACTATGATCCCGCATGTGAGTTGTATTAGTTTCCGATCAAAGTAACCTGCTCCTCATCACACTGTGCTATCAATGCTATGTTATAATTTTTTGGAGCGTATCAAGAATTAGCACCATTATCCATGGAAGGATTGATCGAGAAAACCGTATGTACTAACCCCGAGTAGAAGTTAAACTATGTCAAAAGATTTCATGTTACCTCGAGCATCACCAAAAGGGGCTCTCGTTATGTATTTATTTAATACATTGGGAAGGTCACGTGTAAATACAATATTTTGGGTTCAGGGATTCAACACCGTGAATATGTAGATGAGATAATCTCTTGCTTTGCTATCCATCTTTACTCCGGGCAGCTCTAGATTAAATATGATTATGCTTCCTTTCCATTTCAACAAGATCCATGATCAATTTTTAAGGTTAGATACCTAAAAGCCATACTCCTCAAATTGTTCATCATCTCATGATCTATTATCGGGGCCGACAAAGTTCCTTCCCGTTCGAAATCCTGATGCTAAGGTAACCCAGTTCCATTATTTTTGGTCCCCCATCATTCATTTTTCCTCTCGATTTCTCTCATTCCTATTCGTAATTAATGACTACCACATCCTCACACAACTTTATTACTGTGAATTTCTCCTTCTTATTCTCAAGACTTAAATTAGAAAGACTATAATTGTCAAAGAGTTATAAAGTTAGATTGGTACTTGTACCAAAACCATATACTATCAGATTTATGTGATGTGTGAATTACATCCATCTGCTACTCGTATATGCCAATGAGAATTTTTGCCTTTGAACACGCAGTGCATGAACAATCTTGTGGGTATTTATCCATTTCTAATGTAAAGAAGAAAGTCACGATGATCAAAAGTTTTGGTCGAGTCCGCATTCGTTAATTTAGAGAAGTTTTAGAGAGGCTTAAAAATCTATTAGATAAGAAGTCTACACATCTTTCCGTTGGGTCCCCATGACCTTTTGGTTTCATTTGTGAAAAAAGATTAAAGAATGAAACATTCTTATACATCACGGTGATTCCCCGATTTAGAACAAGAGTGCAAATCCTCAAGAATGGGTTAAAGGAACACGAAGTCAAGAGGAAAGTGAGCCGACAAATTGAATAAAATTATGAAATAAAGCAGAAGAACTTTGACCTAGAAATATGACTGGTGTCGTGTACTTACATTGCACATCTTCAAGAAATTTTACCTACAAAGCAAGCACACAGAAGACAAACGAACAAGAGTGTTATAACTCACAGTAAAGTGAAAAGAACTTAGTTCAGCTATTAAACCAGTCATGTTTAAAACTATAAGAGTTCCAAAGCATTCGAACTATCTCAAAGCCCCACACCAGCAATACACATCCAAGTTCTGTGAATGCAAACTCCAACAAATGTAGAAATAGAAGAAAGGTCAAGCCCGACATAATTACCTTCAAAAGGAGCATCACAAAGTATCAAACTAAGAACATAACCAGATCCAATTTTGTAGAGGTAAAGAATTATAGACATATTCAATATGGTAGAGAAGATAGTCAGTAAACTGGGCACAAGAAGTGAAACAACCATAAGCCGAAAGGGAAAGCTCAAAACAACTAAGCATCAAGTATCTTTCCTTCGCACCACCAAATGATGACATCGGAGACATTAAAAGAACCTTCATTAATATCAAAACAAAGAATGATCCATTGAAAATGAAGGTATAAGGATCGACATGAAGACACTGCCAATCAAGAAAGGCAATAATGTCAGTATTTGATCTTTTCACAAGGTAAAAGCTTCTGCCGATGAGCCACTAAAATAGCAGCGTGTCAACTCAGCAGCAGGACACATCGCATCAAATTTTAGTTTTTTTAGCAAGGATATCCATCCGCCGGATGAGATAGAGCTTCATAGACAAATAGGGAAATGGTTATTCTTATCACTCAATGAAGCCATGGTGTTTTTTTAACGCCGCAAGATCTTTAACAATACCACCGTACAATTGAAATTGAGAAGGCCTCCTCACAAAGCATGATATTAGAATAAAGTCTCTGTGAAGAGATAATCATTACGAATACAATCCCAAAGACATTAAAGGTATTGAGGCATTGGTAAAGAAGAAAGATATGATATACCGTACCCGGAACAACAAACTACCAAATTTAGTGGGTAACTTCTACCTGTGAAGTTATCAAAGGAAATTCACAGAAGAAATGATGGAGTTGTGCCTCTTTAACATGACCTAGCGACTAAATGAAACAGTAGTATGAATTGAAAAAACATTAAAAAAGAACAGAAATGATCAAGTACATTTCAACAACAGTACTACAACCACAGGCGCAGAACAACCATCTTGTGAACACTAATTTCGTGAATTCCGAGGGACTTAATAAACAAAAGAAAAATAAGGACACATCTTAAAAGACAATTAGCTTAATAAATACTGTGGAGATAAAGATTGGGATAAATTAGTTCAAAGCTGGAAAAAAGATCCTTGAAGGTCGGAAAATCCTCCTAACTAAATAAATGATATTCTCAGGTAAACATCATTGAATTAATAAAGGGTATTTGGCCCTCTATTCAAGCTTATTTTTGAGCAAAATGAGTTAGCGAAGATAGCACAAGAAGAAATAAATAGAACCAGACATGAATTAAGAGGCGGTGCTCCCAGCAGCACAATGTACTATTCAATTCTGAATTCCGTAACAAAACAATGCTCAGGTATTGTTAGGAATTGATGACAAGATGTGTATTTTTGGAAGCAAAGAGAGTTTTCACCAAGAGGACTTTCTCATGCAAAATTTAGAATAGTGTATGACATTTTAAGGACATCACCAATTTTCACAGAGAAAATTTAGTTTTAAGCTGATAAGGTTACCAAGTCTCATGCTCGCTAAGATCAACA
The DNA here is from genome assembly GCA_034641835.2 of Pinus albicaulis. NCBI lineage: Eukaryota > Viridiplantae > Streptophyta > Pinopsida > Pinales > Pinaceae > Pinus > Pinus albicaulis. Next base: position 710,616,614 of record CM076571.1, on the reverse strand, counting down.
GTAGACTCGGAAACTTATGAGAAGAGAATAAAGGCTCATGGTGTAAATGCAAATTGTGAGGTTCACTTGCTCATCGTAACTCCGCATTACCAATCGAAAGTATTTATGATAAAGTGAGGAATTTATTTCATCCGAGCATGAAACAGTTATCTATTTCCAATGATCTCACTTTTTATAAACCATCAAGTATGAAACTTAAGAAGCTTTAAAAGAACCATATGCGATGATCAATGGTAAGGTGAAATGTTGAGATTCTGTAGGTGTTTTTCTGTGATGAAAATTTATTCAGCTATCAAGTAAATAGAAAACCGAGTCAGATAAGAGTATCGAGAAAGGTAAAAAGAGTATCTGTGAGAATGAAGAGTGTTCAACAAGCCAAAGAACATCAGAAAGGACAAATTAATGGCCCAGTTTATACAATTTCACTTCAAAGACATCCATGGAAAAAGGAACAACACATCATGGCCAGACATTATTCTATCCACGAGACCTAAGCTATTTCTGTTTGTTTGTAAATATGCTTTAAGTCACCAGATTATTGGCTAAGTAGGGTGAAGATTGTTTTATATTATTTTTGTATAAACAGTCTTCAAAGAGAGTGTTGAGGGATTTCAATACCCTATCAGAATATTGAAACCGGAATGGTGCTTTTGGAGAAATTTACTTGTGGTTTACCTGGATGAAGATTTAAAGCACCGGACTTGTTGCAGATTCATGTGTTGATCACAGTTCAATAAGTAAGCTGCTCCTTTGGTTCTGAACACATTAGTTTATAATACCATTCATCCATTTCTCGAATAATTTACATAAAGTTGGACAAACAAAATTTGCTTTCTTTTAATTGTACTGCTTTCAAATCGTGTTGTTCTTAATGTTTTTTTCAATTTAGTTATAAGCATGAATTTTAAATGCTCCTGCTTTTCATGAAATTAAACATTTTTGATTACTATAATAAAGAATCCTCATTGTTTTTTTTGTTTGTAGTCATTTCATCACTTCCTTTCTTTGAACATGGTGAAAGATTCTTAAATGCCTTTCTCATCCCTTCAAGACTGTCCCATGCACTTTAAATTTTAAGGATTGTTCTCTGCCTAGCTATCTTGCCTGTATCACTCATTTTGTGTTTAGAATAGAAATCCAAGAAAGCCATCCTTTTGACTTCCACAGTCTAATGGATCAAAGCTCAACCTTGCCCTTGTTTCAGATTCTGTTTTCCAAAACAAACTTTTTGAAATTTATAACTAGGCCTAAAACCTTTCTAAAAATAAAGATGAAATTATAAAGAGAGAGTTCTTCTGATGCAGAGAAAGTGATTCTCAGACGAAAAGGTTGGTTTGTGGTTGTCTCTATAATTTCCTCTTACACAATCCTAGGAAACTGAGTGATAATGGCTACCATCGTTCTTTTTTTTTTTTCAAAGAAACAATGTTTTTTTATCGTCGTTGTGCCTTTTTTCAATTAATGGCACAAGGAGAAGCTAATAAACATTATCAGCTGCTCTTTTGGGAAAGGAACGGCATTTGCATTTTTTTTTTTTGTTCCTTTTTTCATTATCCATCGTTGTTTTTTTTCCGACGAACACCATTAGCATATTTCTTTGCTTCCTCCTTGCTAAAACAAATTTTATCCCTTTTTTCTCGATCTAAATCGAGGATGCTTTTTGCCGCTTTCTTTCTTAGTCTTTAAGCTTCAAATATGTATTTGTGCGATGAAACATAAAACTGCTGTAAATATTATCGTAAATCGTAAACCATAAATCGTTACATTCATATAAGGCTCCCATTAACAAGAGATTCGCGGAAGCGGGACATACTATTTTTATCTTTTTTGTTGTCACTCGTTGGATTAATTTTGCCTTATTGTTATCTTTATCATGTCGATTCCCCTTAAACTTTTTTCGATTAGTACTTGGGAACAAGACAAAGATCTTATATCTTCCTATTGAGATGATAAGACCTCTTTTCCAATTATTCCTACTCTATGAGTGTTGGACCACCCCCCTTGTATAAATAAGGAAAAGTATTCCCATAAAAAAATAAAACATATGTGAACATGATATGTGAAATGTCAAATGCGTATTGGTGGGGGTCTCATTGAGAGCCACCACCATGATCATGAGGACATGAAGTGGCATTCCCATTATGGCCACTACAACAGTGTGATATGTCCGTGCTGGGTATATCAATCAAACGAACCTTGAACAGAGTGTGTCTCATCATGAGCCGGCTCCACGCACGTTTCTTCACCTTTTCCCCGTGAATGGAATTATGAAGAATCGGGCCACCAAGCCAAAGATAATGGTTCACATTTTCGACATAACAACATCTCCAAGTATACACAAAGGATCATGGTTCAGGGTGAAAAACAATCATGGCAATAACAGGATAATTGCTAATAGCAAAGAGCATCACACGGTATTGAATAATTGCTTACACCAATGGGTAAGATACTAATACTCTTGTTTTTACATGCTAGGTAATTAATCATATGTTATTATTTCTATTTATACATTTTATGAATATTTAATACAATGATTGCGGCAATTTTATGACGCAAGTGATCGCTACATTTGCAAGTACGACATATGCCTTGATTTATCACCTCTACACGAACACAACAGCCTTTATATCATACGTGATCAATTACTTTATTTTAATTGTTGTCCTTTTTCCACATAGCATACCATATGTCGTTTTTTCTCGATTGAGTCATACATTTGCATACCTTTATTCGCTTAAATGATGCCTTATCACATCATGAGTGTTAACCCCATCATTCCTCAGACACGGTTGACCACCATTCGGAAAAACTAGCACGGCGTTTGCATATGGTTTCACCAAGACAGCATTTTTTTATTTTCGGCCACGTTATGCCGTTTTCACCGTTATTACCTTGTTTTTCTTCTAAACCTCATATTTTCACCTTCTCAAGCTTCAAACCTAAAACGTTTTCATTGCCCATTTAGAATTGCCAGCGGAACTGGCGGAGAAGCGGGTAACTGGCGAGCTCCACACCGACGACCGCTGTCACGAGATCCCGAAAGGGTGGTGATTGCTGAATTATTTTTAATCGCTTACAGAGGCTAATGAAATGGTGAGTTACGGAATTTTTAGGCACTCTACAAGATGACCACTTCCCACAAAGAAGAGCAGCGATAATGGCCATCAAGTGCTATAAATTGGGTGTGTTTCTGTGGACTACCGAACACCCAGACCGTGGTATGGACATTGAAAAAAGGAATGATTAAGGTGGTTGGTCATCGACATCTTCCTGCAGACTTCAAGGCTTAATTTGACAATAAGGGAAGGGAGTTCTCACAAAGAACTTAGATAAATCAGACGGAGCTAGCAAGAACAATAGCTACATTACTTGCGAAGGAAGGTGGACATGGTAAGACTACCATATCTGTAAAATGCCAGCTGCTTCTAAAATGTAAATGCTCAGAATTCATCGGCACTCTCGAACTCATTACCGCATGATGCTTACTGTAAAGTATAAAAAAGGGCACAAAGACGTAGCCTACTGTTAGTCGTATTCATGGGTTTACACGACTAGTTGTTGTTATGTCTTACCCACAGTTAGTAGTTGTACCGAAAGAGCGATTGCAATGATTGAGGGGGGATTGACAACGCTATCCCCAAAACGTATACTCATAAGCTCACTAACAACTGCAAACGCAGAATATGTTAGTAATATCACAACAATTGTGTGACACACCAAGAACTCCAAGTAGCACAAGCATGCTATTGATCCACTCGGTGCCAATCGTGAGGAACTCTTAAAATCACCGTTAGCTCTTGGAGAGAGGAAGCATAGATAAGCCCGTAAAATCAGCCCGGTTGGGTTTTGACATTTATAAGGGCCGGAAAGCTCATGAAAGCGCCACCAACCAAATAGTAATGAGGACGAACAATCCGAAGAGGCATTGAACAAAGAGGAGAATAGAATAAAAGAAAGAAGATAGCCTATTACAAGACCTACTGGAGAAGATGATCAAGCGGCCATCCTAGCCAATATGAGTAAGTATGGTCAACCTTTCTGGGGCCTTGAGACCTCACGATAAACTCCAAGAAGAAAACATGCCTGCTCATGATGAAGAGATGAAAATATCGATCAGAACACTGCTCTCTGTGTCACAAGAGGAAATTTCAGAGAGTAGGAGCATAAATGGGGTAGCTTGCTCAAAGAGATGGGTAACTACCGAGGTTCATACCCTGCACGTACCAAGAGCAGCGTTGAGAAGAACCAAGAGGAAGATTTAGCACCGGGTCATGATCCACCAAACAGTCAGGATAAACATCAATGTTTTTCCGAATGAAATTACCGAGCTATGTTGCGATGAAATTTATCAAAATTGTTAAATACTTATAACTCACTTTATTAAATTAGGATTAAAAAAGAACCAAGGTAAAGAGGAAAAAGAGGGCCAACAAACGGGCCGTTGTTCAAAAACTTACCGATCCACCGTTGCCCACATGATGCCGAGGAACTGAATGACGTGATGTTCGCGTTGGAAAGGAAAAAAGGATGATATAAGAACAGTGACAAGTGTTCAGAAAGAGGCACCACCCTTGTGCATATGGTTTCAACTCCAAATAGCATAATAAGAAAACCAGTAAACTTCCGGCCCTCCACTAACTTATGGAAAAAAGATCCCAAGACAAAATCTCAGACAAGATGATTAGCAAGTACAAGAAGAAGTCGAACAACTTAAAGAGCAAAACGAAGCCTCAAGAAAATTTGAAGAGTTACAGCGAGCAACTAAGGACGTCAACAATCTAAAAGCGTTTTGAAGGTGTGAAAAGGAACAAGAGGAAGTTGCACAGTAAATTCGTAGACTAGATATTGTTATCAAACAGACAGAATGATTTGTGTTCTTGTACAACAATGTTTTTTTACTGCTGTAGGGCCCTCACAAAAAACTATAATTGCTTATTAGAACGGTATTTACAATTAAAAGGAAAATGCAGCAGTTGGTGCACTTACAAGCAAATCAACACCTGCTAATGACTTTTATAGACTGCTTATAAACATTATGGAGTGAAAGTTCCGTAGATTGTTGTGTGAACTTTATTTGCATGACCTTGTGTTAAGTCAGAGACCGAATTGGAACTCGGTCTTTTCATTGAGCATTCAATTCTGCCATCTATTTCTATTCACACCGTATTAAGGGCTCAAAGCCTATGATACTTTCCGCAGTCGAAAATGGTTCAGATTTACGCAGTTAGGTTTGTTTGTAAACCCAAAGATGCCGCTATGGAAAGCTCATATAACCACATAAAGACTCCCAAAAATATTGAAACATTAGGACCTATGCATGAGGTAATTCATTCGAGAGAGTTTAGAATATTTTCTTTCCATCAAAGACTTGGCTATTAATGCAAACAAATTTCTGCAGATTTAATCTCCTCGATCCAAACATCCACCGTAGAACCATTTAAGTATGAAACTGAGTTAATGTCGACCGTTCGAATTCTGCGCTTTTCTATATTCCTAAAGTGTGGTCATCCCGTTAGGATAGATTTCGTACCCCAATTATTTGGCACCCCGCACCGATGTTTGCAGTTCGTATGATACAGCTCCGAGGGGCAAGCAAAGCCGGCTTCTTTGACTCGCTTTAATCACTCAACATGGTTGTAGGCCTCCGCATGAGACCTCTTCTCAAAGATATTCCTTCACCGTGACGCATGTCAACTAAAATGTTTTCATGAGGAAGAAACAAGGTAAGCAGTGGGGGTGTGGAGGTTTCGAAAGGTATGCTTTTTGATGATTATTTCAAAGGGCTTTTTAACAGAATTTGTGAACCTTTTGTATCATGAATTTGAAAGTAATAAGGAACTATAAAAAAACATGTGAGAATTGATATGCAAGACTTAGCCACCGATACGGTTATTTTCACAGAAAGGAGAAACGAGGAGTCAGCTACTCAAAGGAAAGGACAAAGTCGAGATAATCGCCGTCCCTCCGAATGAGAACCTAATCTAAACAAGGATAAATGATCAAAGAAATCGGCTCGGAAAAGAAGGAGAAGACAATTAAACAACAAGTAAAAGAAAAGACAGATGAAGAGCATTAGCTTTAGCTAATCCTCAGATCTTCGACTCCGAGGGGATCGTTGCTTTATTTATCTTGTTAATCGATATCTCCGCCTCGTCGTTTTATATAAAGACATGCGATCATGTAGGCTTGAAAGATATGAGAGATAGGATGAGTGTTTCTATGTCATTTTTTGTAAGACATCACTTTGATTATTAATTTTCGTTGAGAACCGGTTCGATGTATTTTTGACCGATGCATTAATAAAAGTCAGTGATTATTTCATCTGCTCACATTAACTTAAAGCGGTGAATCCTTGAGGTTAAGGTTCATTCGAAGGACACTTGCTTCGTACCTATTACGATTTTATCGTGTGGTTTGTCTATCATTGTTATTTGGTAATTTGATGTTTTACAAGTTCATATTATATGCTCATGGAAAGTTTGAATCATTGGAGTGTTTTTGCAGATAGAATTGTTATGTTGACTCGGTATCAAGTTATTTATCCTTTCAAGAGTTAATCGTATAGTTTCGACTGCTATGTCAAGGTAGCCGTTATACTAAACGTTCGTGTTGTGTGCGTTTAATTTATCATGATCGTTTCATAATTCAAGAAGTTGTTGCTGTTCCACCGTGTGGTCTCGTGTAGAACGCCTTAGAGTGAAAGAATCTCAAATGGATGGCAAAGCCGCACATAGATTAAGCTTGGTTATAACCCTATGGACGTAGTTATTCAATCAGCTGCTCCATTTTGCACTGGCTGCTCAACCTTTACCATTTTGTTGTTCCATTTATTTGCATTTGATGTTTTGTGAGAGATGATCGGTCGTAGTGAGTATCGTTACCACCTGCTCAGCTCCTGTGCGCGTGGTCTATGCTCTTGCCTCTTCACCGCCTTTCCGAAGGATGGGTTATCACGAACCCTTGACCGATAAGTTGTTGAGTTTTCTTCGAGTGTGTGATTTATTCTCAGTAATTTAATTTCGAAGTAATATCCGTTACTATTACTTTTAAGCATCGTACTACTAGCATTATCGACAAAATGACAGTCAGGATTGAGTCACTTCTTGGTAATGACAAACGCCTTTCGTTGACATATTAATGTGAGGTAATTAGAGGTAGTAAAGAGACCTTTATAGCTCCACATTTACTACCACCTAGAAGCGAGCCACGTACCCCTACTCTCGTTTACTACCACTCGGAAGGGAGCTGAACTTCATCGAAGGCTACAACTCAACACTTTATGGACCACGTTTCATCAATTTTCACACCGGATCAAAACAACTTCAACAGAGCACAACTTTCAAATGCCTCGTTTCATCATATTTTCGCACTGGACTCATTTCATACTTTTAAGTACAACAACATGAAATCGTATATATATAACCCACCGATGACACGTAAACCGTAATAATGTACGTATATTTCCTTACTTTCACATATTTCAGCAAACCCTAGTTTGCATAAGCGTTTCTTCTTTTACCGATGTCGTATTTACGCACTTCATTCACATAAACCAACGTATACTGGTTATATCATAGATTTTAATTTTGCTTATGATACGCGTTTTCAGCCGTGCTTTTTGGACGTATACATGTGTTTTTTCTTCGCAATAAAGTAGCGTATAGATCTTCAACCATTACGTAGCCGTATTACTTTTTCGTATCAAACATTCGCTCGTATTCAACCTTTACTTCGTATGACAGTCACTTATATCACAGACTTAATCACTTTACAAATGATCCCAACAACACAGACACATTAAGGTGATTCAGATATTCCACTTCATCATTTCTTCTCATAGGAGCATCATAGATTCAGACTATCATCAAACCTTACCTTTCTACACAGAGAGCATTTCAAGAGAGAAGTATTCGTCCAAGCTTCCGACATCTTGCACTTACGCTTACACTTTGCACAATGAATTTTCTTTCTCCAGGCTTACCTTTTTCAATACCATGAGCCCCTTTTTCAATACCATGAGCCAAAACTACATTACTTCCGATGGTATTCTGGACGGTATTGCTTAGACGAATCAATAATCATCACAATGGGTCAATACCATGAACAGCACCGGTTTACCTCAGCGTTGCCCATACGCGACTCGGTATTTACCACTGCTATGTACACGCGATTTCCTAGGCAAATACGCGTATGCCTTGAAATATAGTCTTTTCATCATAGATCTATACATACTAAATTTTTCTTCATTACTCGTACCACCGTAGATACCGTATCACATCATTTAACAAAAGTCTACCAAGACATATTCTCTATTAAGCACAACCTCATCAAGTAGGCTATCATCACCTCATCAAGTGAGTTGCTATTCCAAGGATAGCACTCATCATGCAAGGTCATCAAGGACAACACTCAGCATCATATTGCCAACAAAACATCATATCACATCAGATTTAATTGTTTACCGGTTTACTGTCAAGAATAACTTCACTGTATGGATTGCCATCAAGGACAACACATGTCAACAATCTTATGTCTTCATCTTCATTCAAAGGCTGCCAATATGACAACACTCACATCATATTTCCAACACAACCCAGGAGTATAATCAGGAACAGTTATTAATGCCGCAATGATCTTTGATGGTATCATCCATATTAATCTCATCCCATCCAAATAGTTTGGGCTCAAGACCAAAGCAAAATATAGAATAAGTGGCAGGACCCAGAGAGGAATGAAATGATGTGTCTTAGAAATCGAAATAAAACAGCAAGTTAATAGCCCGTAGACTTTTTTAGTGGTAGCACCCATTCCTTACATTCGCCCACCCGTTACAAGTTTCATTGGACCATAGCAGGAAGTTCGTATTACTAATGAATTCTACTCCAACTCTTTATAGAAGACCTATTAGGAGTGAAACGAGGCTATAATCGTAGAGTAGAACCTATTCTATAGAATGATGTTTGGGAGGTTTATGACACTTAGGGGAACTATTGATTTATTTCAAGCGGTTGCATGGCGAAAAACGTAGTTGATGGAAGCTGATGGTCATATTTAGAAATACAAGGAAACATTTTATGCAAAATGAATTTTATCGCTTAATCTATGTTTATTAATGATTTAAACTCGTTGGATTTTTTGTTGGGGTTAAATGATAATAAACCATCCTTACCCACTTAGTATTGATATTAGCCTTTGTGTGTTGGGAATAAAATATCTAGCAGTTAGCAATAATTTCTGTAACCTTTTGATGGGTGATCCTTTTGGATCAATCCATCTATCTGTTTGGAATTTATTTGACTAATTAATAGGGGAAAATCGTGTCTAGTCAGCAGCCTTGTGTAGCCTAGTTTCAAAGAGGGCCTGGCATCATCTTCCTGCATTTATTAGTTCAAGCTCTATTGTTGAACATTTTGGAAAAGTACATGGTATTTCAAATTATCGTATCCTCGTTCATTTTTGCAATTTCTAGACTTTTAGTTTGATTATTTTACATAGTAACTCGGCTGAAAACTTTTTTCCGTTAAGCCATCTATAATGTAAAATTACTCGCTTAAGTTATTCAAGCCTTATTATCTTCAATTCGAGTCTTCATCTTCATGGAATTTTTAGTAATTTATTAGAAGAGAATGAGAGTTTCTAATGATGTATTCACCAAGTTTGTGCTCTTTCTTTGTAGGATCTATCTATTCTTAACAAGAAAATTGCCTGAATCCAAGTCTAACCGCTCACCGAACCTTGCCTAACCGATATCTAACTCAATCGAATCTGTTTTTAAATTCGAGTCAAAATCGCTCTGAACAAATTAAGTCTTAGTGAGATAAAATCTCCATGCATGCTCATTTATATTTGCTATATTTACTATTTTTGACCATTTCAGAATTTTTCAACAACACTAAGAGAAAGTGAGATTTCTCTTTCGTATGTGGTTTTTTTGGCAAACTGACAGTTTAGCATAACCTTCCATTCTAACTTCACTTGTTAATGTATCTTTTCTATAGTTAAGCCTTAGGACTCGTTTATTTTTGATCATGTGTGGGTGGTTCGTACGATATGTTGATTTCACACTTAAATATTAACAGCAGTTTTTTTCGAAAAGAAATTTTTGTTTGGCTTTTCCAAGATTAGTCACTTCCGCTTCTTCCAATAATAACTAAAGCGAAGAAATAGCATGCCTATAAAAGTCCATCTTTACACTATCCAAGAACCATGGTGAAAGGAGCTGTTTGTAATTAAAAAAGAGCCGTTGAAAATGAAACCTACGTAAATTTTTATCTTCTTCACATAAAAATTTTCTCATTTTTATGTAGTTTCTTTTTTTTCCAAGAAAACAAATGCATATTTAATTCGTTATTTCCAAGTAGAAATTAAAGTATACATTTCGATCGTGCTCACGCATAAGAGCTCCTTTCGTACAATCTCTTGATTATCATCGTATTTTGTAAAAACATCTCAATAAACGTTGAACATCAAAAAATGACATTTCCGACCGTGTGCTTCAGGCGTATTGCATAACCCAAAATAACATTCAAAAATGCTTGTAAAATTATTTTAAGACAATATTTTCCGTGAAAGATGAAACCAAATCCCTCCTCTAATTTTCCAAGTAATAACTTTGTCAGACAAAGGTATCCTTTGAAAATGATCCGCTTCAGAATTAACCCCAGAACATGTTGAATAGAACCAATGAAAAGCTTCCCCGGAGTTCTAACTTAGTGTTGAATGGTGAGAGAACCGTATCATCGAATGGCGTATAAGTAACCTCCGAAACTCAATAATTTCTGAGTTCTTAACTTAATATTTTGAAATAATTAACTACAAAAATTCTTGGCAGGGCCCAAAGAGTCATTAAATCCTGCACGATTACTTCATAATACCTAATGGCCTGAATTTCAAATAGAATTAATGATCATAATTGTAATGAAGAACTAGGACCATCAACATAATCACCCAAAATTTGGACATGCAAAACAGAACAATTTGCCATTATTAGGATTGAAAGAGCGCTACATTCTGTTGAAACCAAGCCCTCGTTTTAAGTAATTAGTTACACTCGTTATCATTACTATTTTTCAAAGTTCTCTTTCACGTTCTTGTTTGTAAGAACATATAAGATATTGGGAAAATCTTGCCATCTTCTAGAAACATTTCGATCTATTTTCAAGTGATTAATGCGTTAATGTGCACTTTTGACCCATCCAAGCTAATGAGTTGGGATGATTTTGAGTTTGGTAACTTTAGTTCCTTTTTCCAATTAGCAAAGAGAAGGTTATTCTCGTTTCTATTATCAATGACCATATATGCTAACAGAGCTAGATTTGATAAACATGTACAAAGAGCTTCTTGTTGCCGAAAGGCTATTCTTTTCAGTATTAGCACTGAAGTGTGGATCAATGTAGATGGATTAAAGAAATCAACTCTTAAGTCTCCAACCTCTGAATAATTCTAGAAATGAAGTGAACATTACATTTAGGTTGGAGTTCATCTTATTCATTGTTGATCAAGTCTATCTCGATGAAGAACAAGTTTATGGCCAGAATGAGGCTGAAATCCCCGTTCCTTGGAATAACTTCAATTTTTCTCCAAGGGTCAAGTTGCCACTCAAGAGGCCCATATTTACTCACACTCATCTCGTCTAATCAGAACAAAGGAAGTACAATAACCAATTACAAGGAGCTTTTGAATCAGTCTTTGTCTTATTGGCGTGTTTCTCGTAAAGGTGGATTGATATTTTTTTTCTATTTGGTCGTGGGTTCTAACTTCATACTTCCGAGAGTGACATTGTGTTGAAGGACGCAGTTGCTAGTCAAATTTTCATTGCCAGCGTTATTGTGGGTTGATTTAACCTCTTCCTTGCTGCAATCACAATATTTGTGTGTGGGTTATGGAGATGCCTTAATTACATGTGCAGAAAGGTGTCATTTAGGAGAAAAAAGGGAGCCATAAATGTTGTTGAGTTTGTATAATGAGAAGAGCTAGTTGTACCAGAAATTAAGCTCATAATTCAATGGGTCAAAGTTGTCCACTTACCTTTCGGAACCGATATTTAATACTATTTATAAGCTTCAAACTAGGGTTTCGTTGTCCCTACCACTCATCGATATGTTGATTTCGATCTAAGAAATGAACCGTTCATGACGTGGCACTATCTTCATATTTCTTTATATCGTTAAATGTACACTCTAATGGTTTAATTGAAAACAGCAGTATCACACCGAGTTCCATTTCACTACTATGTAATCTAGACTCGAAGACATTGGTGAAAACTCTTTCACTATTCATGAATAGTTTCTCATATCAATTAAACGCCATAGTTTCCCCCGTTTTCTTAACAAGCCTTCTTGCAAGAGACCTCCTCTAACTTGTTTTAGAGGAGAGTCTTGAAAGGCCACTTGGCAAAGATTCTCTCGTTGTGCCTTTTCAGTAACATTCTAATTTCAACCACCATTTAGGCCACTTCTACATTCAATACTTTCTTTTCCTAATGACTTCAAAGTTGAAGAAGGCTAGGCTTCCAACATTGCCAAAGTCAGACAGTTGGCCCTTTATGACTTTGATAATAATTAGGACTTGCTCAACAATTTGGGCCAAGGTTTGACCACATTATCATAAGTTGAATTACATAAATCTCCACAATTTGGGCACATCATACATTGTCATGGAAAATATGATGGTTAAGGTTTCCACTAGATTACCATAGTTTTCACTACATAAACCTATTAACATGTACACTTAAAATTTTCATGTAACCATGAAGTCAACACTGTGGGAGTTGATTTGTTAGCTTTTTGTTTAATTACTTTTCCTCATCATGTGATGTCATACTAGTGCAATTTGTCTTAACTAGTCAGCTGAGTGTGGCCACATTCTTGTTGTAGTACACCCTTGTTTGACAATGCTTGTGTTTTAAATGGCCTAAAGGAATTTTGGGATTGTGATGATTATGGCCACCGTTTATCCGCTAGTAGTAATGAAACCTTCGTTTAGTTTTTTCCCAGGTTTTCTAATTTACATCAAACACATGTGATTTCCACATTTTTTTTGTTTGTGATTTAACAATTTTTTGTTTTCTTATGTTTTTCTATCCTAACTTTAAGTACCTTTTTCTGGAAATTGTTGTCATGAAAGCTTCACTACTAAACTTTGAAATAATGACTTAAAGAATCACCGAAGTTTCACTTAGTTTTATCATTAGTGGTTTAGCATGCGTTCTCATAACAAAATGTAGGCACAGAGAGTTTCTTTAACTTCTCAGTTTTATAAACCAACACTTAGGCTACCATTGTGCAGTCAAAAACTATTCTCAAATACATAAAGAGGATGCTATGTCATGATATGCATTGGTCTCGCTGAGCATCTCATATCGTAGCTAATATAGAGAAAAATCAGAAGGAAATATTAATAGCATCGTATATGTTACCATCAGACAATCACAAGAAAGTGAAATGCCCATACAGAGACATTTATAAGAGGAACTATTTTTATTTTTACTCTTGAATTTTATACCAATACTTATTCCCCAAACTCTGGGCAGTAGCGTATTACATTTAATAAACAGTCAACTACTTTAAGGTTGCTTACTGTTGTATGATTTGTCAGCTTGTTCTGTTTTACCGTTTTTCCCCAACCAAAGCCATCTGATCATAACAGGGATCTACTCTTAAGTTCTTTACAATGATTATCCTCATTTTGCCCTTACGGTTAGGAATGTGTGGTGGAAACTGAAGCTAAATTTGGGTATTGATTGTATTAACTCTAAGTTTTACCTCTAGTCTCCGTCAAAAATTATTTTTTGTAATCGGGTTTCAAATACAAGATGTTACTCACATGTTCTGAGATCTTGGTTCTATAGCACTGTAGCATAGTGTGCCTTTTAGTTCCTTCTCAAAATATATCTTCCTCTAATGTGTTAAGAAAACACCGTAAAAAGTATTAGAGCTCATTCTCTCCTTTAATATCTACGCATCAAGATGGCTAGTGCTTATTGATCCGTATCAAGTCTTAAAGTTATAAGCTACATGACAAAACAAAGTCCTCGTATTCAACAGAATACGCTTTCTCATCTAACAATCACATTTACCCAGAAGAGAACTATGAATTGTAAAAGTTATATATATCTCAGTCACATTGAAATTTTTTTTCCAATTATGGGATTTGGCAAAGAAGTTAGTAATGATTGAGATATAGCTCTAGTATACTCATGAGATCTTGGAAGAAAATTTTACTTATGACAAGTTCAATTCTCCAAATGATATATAATGAGTACATTATCTTTTATTTTTTTATCTCTTTGATTTCATTCAAATCAGACGTAGTTCAACTTCTTGACCATTCATCTTCGTAAGAATAGAAACTGCTAGCACATTAGACATTAATTGTGCAACGATGTTGGAGGTAAAGCAGTGTAGAAAGCGTTTAGAAACATGATAATATTCTTAGCACCCAGAGAGCTCTTTTGTCATGTGCTAATGTTTAAAGGCCATGGTTAAAACAAGTGACACATCAAATCCATCTTCAAGTTACACGTTGTTCATCAATCCACTTCAAAACGTCTGTTGAGATACATGAGTGTTCTTTTCTATAAACAAGTTCATTTAGTCTTATACTATCTTTGAGCTATGCTCTGAATTTAAATGTGTTTATGACCATCTCTTCAGATGTGACAACTCTAGTCCAAGCCATTGTAACAATCTGTACCAACATTATTTGTGCCTTCTCTTGGTCATCACATTATTTTAAAACATGGATTCCATACTGATGATTTCACAATCTCATCTACTTTGTATCCTCTGCACAAAACCATATTTTTCTTTGAGAGTGAAGGTTTGGGATTTTCTGTATTTAAATAACATGACCATTTGACATTTGTTCATATATGATTCTTCCATAATGGTAATTGAGAAAATTTCTGGCCGAATATTCACATCTATTGAAGGAAATGTGGGATAATTTTTGTAGACATAGACAATCAATTGTTTGAGACACATGCAAGGGTGTCTCACTTAAACAATAAGATAATGCCTATTATATTGTCAACTTATGTGTTTTCTATCAGATCATTAGTTAGAAAAAATATGGTAATATTTTCATAGATAGTGTCTTCTCAGATCATATTTGAGTTAATGTTGTTTTCTAGATATGAATCTTAGTTTGAGGCATTTCCTTAACTCTTCAATCATTTCCGTACAATTTTAATGCCTAATCAATTTTGTGGTTTATCCCATGATCTCTCATAAATACAAGTGAATGGCCGAGCATTTTTTAGGTCATATTCTTTTCGATCGAATATGTATATGTGAAATCGTACTTTCAACTTTGTTTTCGTACAAGTTTGTTCCTCCATCCTTTACATGATTTTTGATGAATAAAATAGTTCCTTGTCATTACATAGTCTCGTTAAACTTTTCTCTATTAAACATATTTGTTATGACTAGTTTCAATGTTTATATTGGAGGGAAATAACAACTAATTACTATCCATATTTTACAAAAATAAATATGAAAACAGAGGCTCATCATTCACTGGGAGCAGACTTGGTTATCTATGGGGACTAAATACTTAGCTTTGTAAAAGTGTTTTCTCCTTCCACCATCACAATGAAATCACCATCTTAGCCCATAGGATTATCTCAATTGGTTGAGTCACCCTCAATTGGTCAAGTCCTCGTAGTTAAACATTATCATAAGATTCAAGGTTCAAACCCTTATTGGATCAAGTCAAAGAAAAAAATTGCCAAATACAAAATATCAATTGATCTATTTTCCCAAACATTGGAACCCACCCTTATAAAAGACCTCGCCACCGGTTACCACATATATTCGTTCATAGATAGATTAGCAGTGGTTCATTTCCTCTTCACCTCACTTACAACATGGATATCTTCTGCAGGACCTCGTAGCTCCTTTTTTGGTGTTGATTAAACAACTTGCATTTCACAAAGACTTGAATATATTGTTGCTCGTTTTTGGTTTAAAAAATTTCAAGATGATATTGTTGTTTCGTATTTCATAGATACAGAGGCTTTATAATGTATTGTACTTTGTACCATAGATTAGCTTAGGAAATTTGGGTTAGGAGTACTTTCTATCTCAGAGTTAAAGTATGATGTAATAAAGTTAAGTACAATGGTTGTACCACTAAGTCACATGTTATGGTTGCCATCATGTTTTATGGTTCTAGTTCCTTCATTCCTACCGAAGGCTATAATGTTTTTGCTCAAGTGCTTAATGAATCATAAGTGTTCTTTTCCTTCTATCTCGCAACTTTGTGAATATGTATATGTGTAATTATATGTGAACTAGTGAAATTCTGTGTGTTTCGTACGGGAATAAATCGTTACCGCAGTAGGCTCTTTGGGATTTTCCTATTTTATGGATTTTCGTTGTTTTAATTAATTTTCCAATATCACAACCGTAAGGGCTACCCAGTAAAATTCAAGATGCCAAAGGAAAAGGAGGATCTTTCGCCGATTTTGGCCCAATAGCAATAGCAGATGGCAGTTCTAGTTATGACACCATGTATTCAATCGATGCAGTAATTGCAAGCTAGTGAATACGTTTATAGGCGCGCTTACTTGTTAAGTTTGTCTGAAGCTAGTTCTAAGAGGTTTAATAAAATGGTTTTTACAAAGCACTAATACTAAGACTAGGAAGAAGTGAAGGAAGAGATTTTTTAGAAAGTTTAAAGAAATTCCAAACCCCGCTGAAGATAGGCTTATCTCGATCACATTACCTCTGTTACGAAATCGTAGTGGCATGCATGGCCATGTCAAGAGGGTAAAGAGGAGTGCTGTGGCAAACACCTGGGCAACTAATCAACTATGAAAGAAAAGTGAAACCCCATTTCTAGTTATTCTTCCAAGCAACCCACAGCTTGTAGTAAGCACGACAATGAATAATTTCTCCTTAGTAAGCATTCCCATGGAGCTTGGCATATTTTCACAAAATTGCAAATATTAAATCTAGTAGAAACATGCAAAATGTGGGTCAATTCTCTTGTCTAATGTAAAACCTATGAAGCAAGTAAGCAAAAATTCATTTATTATTATTGACTTTTATCTTTATATACAAGTACATAATTACATAACAAGCAGAAAAACATCTACTCTGTTACATAGTTAGATATGATTGCTGTATCAAACTAAATTTTTCTCTTTTTAGTTGCTCCTTGCACTCACAATCCCATGTGAAAGAATCTGCATTTTTCAAACTCAATGTAAGAAGTTGTCTATGATCTCGAATGTACTATTTCAGCCTGTATACATTTAACTTTTTTGACCTTATTTTGTGCTTTGATTGTAAATACTTCACCGTATATGCTGTCTTCCGACTTTCTATTGACCACTGTGACATTCATGTGATACCATCAAACCGAAATGGCATACTTTTCATCAAGTTAAGTGGCATCGAACCAAAGGACACTCTTTCTCACTATGGTAGCACTAAAAGTGAGCAGATTTTTACCGTGTAGTTCCAAACTGGTAGTATCATATTACTGTGTTTGATTATACCGAGACCGTAGTTGGACTCGTATTATAACATCAAGATTTTCATCGAATACGGATTATACTGACATATTTTTGTCACAATTAAGCCCAATCAGAAATACACCTTATAACTCATTCTCCTCACCGCTGTGGTATCGAAATAATTCATATGAGTAGCATCAATTGGTTAAACAGAGGTAGTTCTTACCACCGTGATGTCATCGAGATCGTACTTTTCTTGTGAATCCTGTACCTAGTTTAATTGGCTGGATCGTCTACTAAGTGATTTTAGCCTTAACATAGGTCCTTTTAGAGTTTTTTGAGTCCTTTCTTAAATTTCCTTGATCATAACCAGAAGTTATGATACCATTTGAATTTAAGGCTATAGATTAATACAAATTCTTTCTTGACAATCACTTTGTGAGCTTACCGGGAAATGGCCCATCAAGTCAATTATCAAAGTGTTTATACAAATGTAGAGACAAAAATTGGGATCGTTCTTGTAACCTATTTAACACTTAGGAAGGTAAATCGTATTTACCTTCCTTACTTGAGGTTTCTACTTACAATCTTTTCTGGATATTTAATCATATGCTTTTGCTTAATATCTCTGACCTTTCCACATTTAATTACTAACCTTTAAATGCTTTTCCTCGAGAAGTGCGTCCTTTAGTTACTCGATGGTGTATCATTCAATTCTTCTTTAGATAATTCTACAATCAAAATCGGTTTTGCATTTTTCTATCTTTCAAACATTGTCACCTTCTAACTTATACATAGACTATCTTGTTCCAGACAGTAGACACAAATGGTCCACTAGTTCTTTCATTTGCTAATATTATAATGAAGTTTTATTAGGAGGCACTATTTGTTTGTTTATTTTAAGTAGTGCGGTTTTTCCTCGAGGTGCCCAGCTATTTTCAATCACCTACTAAGCGCCTTAAGGCTATTGCAATGCAAAAACATTCTTTAGGTGGTCTCCTTTTCTCTCCACTATCATCAAGGAATTTCAATTGGATCAAAAATTCAAGGACATAGATTCGTAGCTCAAATCTATGGGAGAAACTAAAGCCTCACCTTAATAGACCACAACAAATTTATTTGGGTTTTTATGACTTAAAATATGATCTCGTTAATAGTTGTTAAAGAATCTAAGGATGAGATGAGCACTTGGCTCAATTAATGGCACTTTTCTCTACGAATCAAAGACTGTGAAGGCACTAATTTTTCGATTATTGCCTATTGTATGCTAAAAGTGTAATATACCAGCTCATATCCAAAATTATAGCTAGATGCCTGTGCCCATTTTGATCTTGTACATTTTCACAGAACAATTTGGTTTTCTTCTGCACTGGAACATATTGACGCTCGTGGCTATAGCTTCACAGAGGTTAGTGCTCCAAATCAAAACATCAAAAATTCTGTTGCCACGTCGGGATCTTTTTCCAAATCACTTAAAAAGGTGGACCTATCTTCATCCGCTTTTCTCTTTTAGATGGGTATGTCTCATCTAACAAACAGAATTGGAGCAATGGGATGTATCTAATCCATTTCCTTTGCAGCTCTTATCAATGGTCCCCTAGATTTTTCATCACAATTAGGGCTCGCCAATGATATCCTCTCTCCTTTCTTTATTTCTTTCTGTAGCTAAAGCTCTTAGTGTACCCAGGAATTAACAAGTCCTCTGTCAGTGACATTAATAGGCATTCTCTTTCTCCGAAGTAGTACATGTCTCTCACCTACTTTTGTCGATGATGTACTTCGTTGCATACCAAGAAGAAATATCTTCGCTTTAAAATTAATTTGGACCATCCTCGCCGCTTAGCCGGTATGATCATCAATTCATAGAAGTCTACAGTTTGGCGCTTGAACCTTGAAGTTATCCCGTTAAGTCACTAGAGGAGGGCCCTGAACATATTGACTTATCCCCTAAACTCAACAAGTAGCAGAAAGACGACCGGTCGTTATTTGGCATGTATATTGGTTGAATTTTAGTTCAAACCTACTGCTTCTTTCTCGGTAAGTACCGAACCTCATCCTTTTGAAATTTGTCTTAGAAAGTATCCTTGCTTATTAGCTTCATTTCTCTCGTCTTTCTATGTATTCTTAACGTATTCATAGACTAAGTTTCAATTATTTAACTGACGTGCAAGCAGAGACAAAACCCGGCATTAATCGTTTAAATTGTCAAGGATTGTGTTCCAAAGGAATTTGGGAGATGGGCCCAAACCGTTTTCCCTATTTTTCTAAAGCTCTTAAGAAAGGTGAATCTATGGAGTAACGTTCGAATGACTTTCCTGACAAAACTCACTTCATGTAAATATCAAAACCTTTTCCACTATTGCAATGGATTTGCCCCTCATAAATCCCATGCACAAATATACAAGGCTTTTGGTGTATCCTTCCTTCGATCGTAAGTGGATACCTAGAAGCCATAATGATCCCAAGCCCGAATAGGCAGATCTGTGGTGTGCTATCGGGTACGAGCAGGAGCCTTCTCCTCTCCTCTTTAGCTTCTCACAGTTACTAATATGCACCATATTTGGTGATGCCACAAAGTATGGGTGTCCCTGGTTAGAGGCAAAGGTGCGTATTGGAACCCGCAGGAATTAGGATTGCAAAGACGAAGTGTATGAGCAATCGATAATAATTCTCCTATCACAAAAATTTATCAATCTCCATCGACCCCTATTAATAATTACCGGGTTCAAAAATCCTAGATCAGTGCTTGCTGCCTGGGCAACTATTATAAAACATCTACGAGGATAATTTTTGAAGGCCTGTGTTATGGTGGTGGAGGTATTTTGCAGAAAGTTAGAGCTCTTCTTAAATCTAAAATTACCGCTGCTTAATTCAACAACAAGCTTCTTACCCGGGAGTGTTCTTTACTCGGTGGTCGGCACGTGCCTGTGTCGATGCCTCTCTCGTGTACAGATAGTTGAATTCACGCAGCACGTATTTGTCAATCGTTCGTGCATGTGACACATGTATTTACATGTATTCACTAATTCTTCTCAAAGCTTGTTGGATTTTCAAATTACTTCATGTGTGCTTAATGTAGTGCGGATGTTAGTAACTGGCCCACAATTTTTCGTGCCTCTCAGGCATCATGATTGATTACATTTGGAAAACCCGCAATACGCTTCGTCTACACAAGGGCTATGGCTCCGCATTTTTGTGCTCAAAATTATTGCCCCGGTAAATAGTTATAGACAAAACATAAATCCTTGCTACAACATGTGCCCTAAAGATGCCGAATCGATTATGTTATTTCGCGGTGTGTTCCTTGATGGAGCCTCCGTCAAGGCCACCGCCTTGTTGTGAGTTGCATGACATTTATTTTAATCGACACATTTCTCAGCTATAGATACTCCCGTCCGAGGATCCAATAATAAGGTAGAATTTTCGTGGCTCTCGTTTGTTTTTGGAGATTGCCGTTAAAAAACACCAACATGATCCAAGTTTTAGGGATTCAATAGTTATCGATCGCTAATGGCGGGAATAGTCCAAAACATTGGCTTAGTGCAAATTATGCGGGTGAACGATCAACTAGCTCTCTTTAATGGATCACATATCGTCAATATCTTGAGAGAATTAAATAAGTGAATTCTGATGCCCTCTCCAAAGAGGCTCTTGACATCCCTTCCGTAACATTTACAGGTTAAACTGTCAATGGACAATTACCGATGCCATGGATTTTCATATGTAAATGTTTGTTTTCTCACGTTCTTTTGAATTTTTTAGAAAGCTAGACAGTGCTCACCTGACCTAAGTGAACGTATAGAAGAAAATGACAAAAAAGAAGTTGAAAATGAACAATAGGAGAAAAGAGAATGTTGGTTACAATTAATACCTAAAAGGTAGTCGGTCAAGACAAAATAAAAGACTGTATATAGGTTCAATGTATGGATAGAAGACAGTTTTTAAGAAAAAAAAATAGCAGTTAAGTATGGCCATATATTGTAAGAATAAAATAGGACCATGTACCATTTTTATTATCTAAATTTACTGTTTTTATTAGATGTATCCAAGTACACTGAGGAAGACCAATTTTACCCTAAGTAAAATTGTTTTCACTATGTTGCTTAACTTAATAAACCACATTTATTAGGTTAGCCATGGTCCAAATAGAACTCTGAAGGAAATATTAAACAAACCTACATTTGTTTGATTTTCCTATGAATACTCATCAAACCATAATTTCATCTTATTATTCCCAAATGTTGTTAACTCAAACAAAGAAATTACTACTGTAGACAAACCTTAGTTGTCTATTATTTTCAGAATAATTATTAAATTCCGGCTTAGATAATATTCTCTGTTAAATATAAATTAAATTACTCACTAACAATCAACAATTAATATTTATTTGATTATCTTTCCAACCATTTCTTAAAAGATAAATAAATCATTTATTTATTTTATTTTTCACTAATCAAGGGATTTTACCCAAGTCAAACACCCTTTCCCTCCAACAAATATAATAAAATATTCCATAAAAGGTGGATCTAGATTTGGTTAACATTATGCACCAAGATCTAGAATGACCCAATATTTTGTTATAAATAGGAGGGTTTTTCCCCATCATTCCTCACCTTTTGTTGCCTACTAGATCACTCTGGATCTATACACTTGGTCTCATTTTCATCATTTTCTCCCATTGAGCTCCATTTTTGCATTGGGTTTTCTACACCTACAAGAGAGAGAAAGCTTAGATCTGAAGTGCTGAGGACTTCCAAGAACCCATCCCACTGAGGAGAATTGGATACACCTTCTTGTTTTCCTCCCAGGTGCCCCATTAATATAAAAATTCTTTCAAAAATTGTTCTTTTCTTGTCTACTGGTATATGGAGCAAACCCTTATTTTTACTGTTTAATGTCTTTCCATACATAAATCTGGTGTTTTGCAGCTATTATCTTGTCAAACTAACTGCAGATCTGAAGATATTGGCAGTCATTTCTGTTGTTAGGGATATTAGTTATGCGTAGCTAAAGTGGTCCTTTTTCGTACACTTCGACGAAGGATTCATACTAACAAATGGTGACTCCACACGGGTTTTAAATTACAACTGCTTTCGTTTTTCATATTCCGGCATATCCAGCTACTTTAGGCCCTAGGGTTTCTTTTCAGCTGCTTATTTTTCCTCTTTTTATGTCATTTGCTCACATAAAACCCTAAAACATTAAAATTTCTAACTTCTGTATGTTTCTGGCCCTATTGCGCAAGTAAGCGACACCAGCCGCAACTGAGACAAAAACTTTTCTTAAAATCTGCCGCCGAGACAACCAAAACGGGGGGTCGCACTTTTTGGCCCATAAAATACGATCTGGACCTCCAGGTCGCACTTTTCTACCCCTTTTCTGCGACCTGCACTGAAAACAGGTCAGAAACTGCGACCTACCAGTTTTTCAGTGATTTTTCTGCAATTTTTCTAGGTTCTGCTGCAGCTTCTGTCAGGGTCTTCCAGCCTCTGTCTCAGCCCACCTTGACCAAGTTCTGATCTGTTTTTACTCATCTAAGTGGCAACCTAGCCCCTTAGGGCTTTAGTACCCTCCACTTTTTGTGGAAGAGTTTTAGCTGTTTCAGCCGTCGGTTTTTCAGAGCTTTAGCCTCCTCTTTTCCAGATCTGTTACCGCCCTTTCAGATCCATTGAAATCGGCCTCTTTTCCTTTCAAATCACCTCTTATTGTTTTGTCTGGACCTCTCTCTGCCCTTGCCGCTTTTTGCTAATTTCCTCCCCTTTTTTCCAGCCACGTTGCCTCTATCTCTTGGCTGTGATCTGCACCTCTTTTCAGCAGCTTTATCCTTTAGATCCCTGTCCCTTTTTGACCTTAGATCTATTGGCCTTTTTACTGTGTGTTTTGCCTAGATTTCTCCCTTTCTTTTCAGATTAGTTTTGAGAGACCCGCCTGCTTGGGTTATATCGTTTCAAAAATCTGGTAGTCGTTATTTTTTCGTTATTTCAAAGATTATGGTACCATTCTCCGTAGGTTTATTTTCGCCACACATCACACTTTTTCTTGCTCAAAATGTGAAAGGGTTTAAAAATTAAAATTAACGCACGCCACACACTGACCCTAAGCGAAGAAGCGCCTGGTTAACACCACCTGGCAAAGACTCTAAAATCAATTGTCACTGCACCTTTTCTGCCCTTGACCTTCTTTGATTCTGTCTCTTTTTTCCCCTGTCGGTTTCCTTCTTCCTGTCATCATTGCACCCCCAAGGCGACTTTCCCGGAGACTTCTTGGCCTTCACCCTCAGTTTCCGGTCGATCGACCTGCTCTGACCTGCCGTCGTCGAGCCAGTCCTCCTCCGAGTCCGCACTCCGACTCCTCCCCTGATTCATCGGGTCGTCCTTCTCCTCCTGGTTCTCCCCCTGTCACCTTCACCATGTCTGGTCCAGGGCCTAATGCTAGTAGTCCTCCAGGCCCTAATGCCGGACCTACTACTAGCGGAACCGCCACAGGAACTACCTCGGCCACACCTTTACTGCCGTACATTGCAGGCCTCAGCCTCCCCGATTTCAATCAGTTGATCAATGACCCTATTCGCCATGATGTTGGTTGGCATGTTATGCCAACCAAGCTCCCCTCCGACATCCCTAAGTTCGAAGGCCTTACTGGAGAAGATCCAACCAATCATGTCCGATCTTTCCACATGTGGTGTTCCTCCAATTCCATTACCGATGACTCCATCCGTCTTCGTTTGTTCCAACGCACGCTTATCGGCGAAGCTTCTAAATGGTATGTCGAACAAGCCACCTCTTCCCATACCACCTTTGCAACCCTTGCCCAAGCCTTTTTGTCCTATTTTCAGCTTCCTCACCGATACGACACTGGCACTGAGCTCTTTACTTCCTTTAAGCAATCCTCTTCAACCCGCCTTTCTGCCCATGTTCAGGAATGGCGAAGAAGACGGAGCTTATGTCGAGCCCCTCCCTTCGAAGATCGGGTTTATATGGACTGGTTCCTCCGTACCCTCCCAGCTCCTATCAGCAAAGATGTCGCCTCCCATTTCCCTCAAACCGAAGAAGCCGCCCTCCAAATAGCTTTGAAATATGACCTGATCTACGCTCAATCTGGTTATGTTTATACTGTTCTCTCTGACCTCCCCAGGCCCGGTGGCACTGATGCCCCGGGGGCATCTCATTCCGCCGACGGTATCGTTGGAGCCCTTTCACATCCGCCTGCTCAACCTCCTATGTGCTATGGTCTCCCTCTCAGAGGGGCCAGCACCTCTAGCACTCTTCCCCCTCCCGGTAGCATGTATCCAGGATACGGCATACCTCCCCCTTTTGCCCAACCTCCTTCTTATCTCAATGCTGCCCAACCTAACCAGTACTTTTATCTGCAGCCTGGTATGCCAGCTCCTCCAGCATATGCGCTTCCCCCTTCCTTGCCTTCTAAACCCCCGCACCAGCACCTACAGCCCCCTCCAGGGCAAGTATTTGCACAGTAGGGCGCGACTAACCCCCCTTCTTCTCAAAGAAGGCGGAGAGGCAATCCAAATCAATCTGCCCTTGGTACCCGTGGACCCAATCCCAGTGTGGACCCTAACAGTGCCAACCCATAGCAAGGCACTCAGCCCAAGCCAGACAGGCCACTTCGTACAAATAAGCCTTGTTCGTGTTGTAGTGTTTATGGTCATTACACCCACGATTGTCCTCTCTTACCCCAGATGAGGCAGATGTGGGAGTCTCAAGCCACATTGCGCGGACAGCATGGCTCCCCTCATGCTCCTCCTAATGTGGCCACTACCCAGCCAGCTGTGTTTACTGATCCTTTCCCTCATCAAGGATTCGTGGCTACCCAACTGCCCGACAGCCAGGTAGCCACCCCCCCTTCCCTTTCTGGTTCCTTTGATTACCAGATCCTTATGATGAACTCCGATCCATCCTCAACCGTCGACCTACACCTTCAAACTCGGTCTCGCCAGTACCCCAAGCCTCCTGCTCAGTCTGCTCCCGAGCCTCCCTCTTCAGGTTCTACAGAGCCTCTTTCGACATCCAGTGGCCCCTTACACATCCCTCAACCCAAAATTGAGGTTCATACCAAGATTCTGAAGGGACCATTATGCCGAAATGCTGCTTCCGGTCGAGTCGCTCAGTCGTACAACATAGTAGATGATTTGGCGCAATCCCCTGCTGCCATTTCCACACTGGAACTCCTCCAGTCGTGCCCTTCCCAAAAGAAGGCTCTACTATCTGCTGTGGGCACTATAGATCCTGCTGATGACCAAATGATTATTTTCGACACCACTCAATCGAACCATCCTCCCCTTCCTCCTTCCGTCGCCTTCCAAATCTCAGTCAAAATACAGAACGCCATCGTTTCCCGGTGTATAATTGACGAGGGGGCATCCACCTGCGTGATGTCCACTTCGGTTTGGAAGAAACACGGATCCCCTGAGCTGGCCCCTTCCACGATCACCCTTAGAGCGTGGGACGGTCATGCCTCCCAGCCCATTGTCTTGTTTCGTAATTTCCCTATCACCCTCGCCGGTAAGACTGTTTGTGTTAACATCGAATTCATTGATGCCCCGCTAGACTACAACATTCTTTTGGGGCGAAGCTACACCTATGCTATGTCTACTATCCCATCCTCGGTCTTTCACAAGATGTCTTTCCCCCATAATGGAAAGATAGTCACCATTGACCAGTTGACATATCATGAGCCCCCCTCTCAGGCCTCACCTGAAACCACCATCTCTTCTGTAGCCAATAAGAAAACCGTCGATTCCTTGACCAGTGTCTCCCCCGACGTTTACAAGGACTCCTCCCTGCTTGGAACTTTTCCTTGTCTCCCCCCTCCTCCTATCACTGATCCCAGCTTATCGAATGTTTGCATGATGCAATCGTCTCAGGCTGCCCTTAAGCGGCCTACTTCGGCTAGCCCACAACCTCCCCTTCGCCCTCTGCAACCCGCTCCTAGCCACTCATATCCACCAGCCGGACCTCCTCCTTCTGGCCCTCCTCTTACAGCTGGTATCCCTGAACCCCTTTATCTTCCTTGCTCGTTTCCCCCTGGCCTTAACCATCTCGGAGCCGTCCCTCCTGGTCATTACCCTGCTGGGAAAATCCCTTTCCTGGCTCCCCCTCCCGGCGTATATTCTTTCCCCGTCATGGCCACCCTCTCTCTCCCTAACCTGACCTTGGGCATTCCGGTCTGGTACCTTGACCCTCCAGCCGCCACCCCTCCTGGTCACCCCAAACCCTACATGGCTTTGAAATTGGTCCAACTAGTCCCCCTCGCTTCCTCCGTTGCCACTGTGCCTCCAGCAGCTCCACAGGATCTTTCTCCTCTCGTGACGGCTCTCGGGAAGAAAAAATAAGCCCGTAAGGGGGCACCCAAATATAAGACCACCACGACTGACCCGGCCCCTCCCCCACCCGCCAAGCCCTGTGCCTTGTGTGATGTCGCTGGTCATGCCACCCATGCTTGTCCCGAGTTGCCCCGTATCCAGCCCATGGTTAAAGTCGCGTTCCCCGAGTCTACGGTCCCTGAAACCTCCGTTCCTTCTTCGTCCGTAACCAAGAACCCCAAGAATCTCCTCACCAACAAATCCTGCGCTTTGTGCGGTGTCCATGGCCATTACTCCCACCATTGTCCTCACCTGACACATTACCGCGCCTCTTTAGAGGTCGTTCGAGAGTATGAGGTTGAACAAAATCAATCCGCCTCTCCCATCCTCGCGCAGTATGCCTCGGGTAAACTCAAAGATCCCCCCACTCCCATCGTCATTCCCCCCCCGATGTTCAGATGATGGAGTCCACCTCGACCATTCTTTACCTATCCTCCTCTGCGAGACACTTGGAACCCAGTCCCCCTGCATCCTCCCCTGTCGTTTCGCCGGATCCCCTCTTTTCCACCCCTACCTGAGATCTTCCCACCCGTATCTCTGTTGACCTCCGTAGCCCGAGTTCCCGCCATACTTCTGATAGCCCTCATATACAACCCTCCAGCTTGTATGTGAGTCATCGTCATCCTGCCCCTTGCACTCCCTCCCGCAGCTGCTGCTCGATGTCTTCTGTCCACTCACGCTGCTGTCATTCTCCCTCTTCCTCTCATTTGTTGTCTTGTCACACCACTCCGTAGGACCCCCATTCCACTCCCTTTATCGGTTACGCCGATGGTGCAAGTCGTTACTCTCGGAATCTAGGCGCGGCAGGTTGGGCCATTTTTACCCCCTTGCATGCCCTTGTTCTTTCCGACGGGGTCTGCATTGGTTCTGCCACCAATAATCAGGCCGAATATGATGCAGTGCGTGGTCTCTTAGCCGATGCCCTCTTTCATCGCATCCTCCATCTGCACGTTCATTTGGATTCCCTACTTCTTGTAATGCAACTAAATGGTGTTTATCGTGTGCATAACCCCGTCCTGTTTAGACACTATTTACGAGTGAAGCTCTTGATACGTGCATTTGAAACCACAAATTTCAATCATGTACCTAGAGAACAGAATCACTATGTAGATAGTATTGCAAACCAAGTTCTAGACTGGCATTTATCACACGCATTTTATACAAGACAATAACATTCATAAAAAACAATAATGATACATATCCATAATATGTGTCGCAAAACATGTGTTTAGAGTCCATCTACTCTGATACATATGACATGCCCATAGCATGTTACAAAAAACTCCAAAATGGGGGCACCATCTGCCCCTACATACATCATAGGGGGCACCACATGCCCCACCCCTAATCACTATCTGGAGGATCCCAGGCCAATGGCTCTGCCCCTGCAGCCTGTAGATCGCGCATCGCCTGACCGGCCATCGCCATGCGCTGCATGACACCTCGCCACTCCGAGGGTAGACCAACACATGGCTCTATGAACTGGTCATCTAAGTCCTGCCACCCGCGCTCTGATACTCTGGTCAACAACCGTTCGCATCTACATCGGATGTCCTCCAGCAGGGCAGCTGCATCCTCATTCTGCGCTGCTCTCGATCCTGTAGCTCCAGACACTACCGGTCATCCCATATATCCGGCCGGTTTCACCGGTGCTATATCTGCATACAAAAAGTACATGAATCAGTACCGTACATTACTATTCAAAATACTTTAACATGCCCATACAAGAATAGCAATCTGTCGCTTACCATCGAGCCCCCAGACTCGACCAGGCGGAAGTGGCAGG
The DNA here is from genome assembly GCA_034641835.2 of Pinus albicaulis. NCBI lineage: Eukaryota > Viridiplantae > Streptophyta > Pinopsida > Pinales > Pinaceae > Pinus > Pinus albicaulis. Next base: position 710,587,985 of record CM076571.1, on the reverse strand, counting down.
TCCGGATCTCCATAGTAGCTCATCCCACTATAGGGATAGTCGTCTATGTACAATGGCATCTGATCCCAATGGGAAAAAAACTCCGGTCGAAACACTCGCCCGACCACCCCTCCTCCTCCTTTGCACAGTAGCCGTCCCCAACGGCGCATCCTGGGCTCTCTCGGGCCCCCATCTAGAAGCTGTACACGAGGCCTCAAGGTCAGGATCTTCTCAAAGAAGAAGGTGCACAAAAAAGTCCCATATGAGCAGTCATGGTTCACCTGCCGCCTGCATAGTGACAACTGTCGCTTTAGCGACACCAACATCATTTGGGCCCACCCATAGTAGGTCCCACCCAACACACTTTCCACTATCATCATCTGCCCCCCAGTGATGTGATGGAATGCCTGGATGCCCAGGATTCGCAGCACAGCTGCGGCCACTGCACGGGTTTCTAGCCTCTCTAGATCCCTAATCGGTATTCGAGTCCCCTTGACTTGGAGACCCGGTCGACAATGACGTTCCACGAACTCCATGATATGCCGCCTCCGCGGCAACACTGGTTGTGTGTTTCCCACCATCCCCAGTGGCGGGAGACCAGTCAAGAAGTACACGTCCTGGATCGTCAGTTCGATCCTATGCCCCTGCACTACAAAGATCTCCTGATCTAGATCCCAGTAACTGATAATCCAGGCCAGTAATGGTTCCCCTGCTCTCATCAAAGGGTTCTCCAAAAACTTGAGAACCCCAAATCTGGCCAATACACGACGGACGCCCTGATCCACCTGGATCTCTGTCCGAAGTGTCCCCAGATCTCTCTCTCTCCAGTTGACCTGTAACTCTGCCATACCTGCACAAACACATCATTTTTGTCAGCGTACAGATCGGGAAAACCATAACCAAACACCAAAACCCAACTTCCAGCCATGAAACAGCACCAAAACCCCCTCATCTCCCAGGTCGCAGTTTTCTGCTCTTTTCTGGACCAGATCGCACTTTTTGCCCTAATACCTGTGCCCTAGGTTGCACTTTTTTCCCGAAAAAGTGCGACCCGGCCGTAGAGATGAAGGAGGGGTTGTTTCTGGGATTCTGGGCCGTAAACTGAAAATGTAATCCATCAAAATGCAAGAGAAAGGTTAGGCCTCTTACCTACAACGGATGGATCTTGATTCCAACGGTCGGTTTGTCCGCTACATTCGACGCAAGATTTAGGGCCTTCTCTCCTCTCCACATTCACCACAACAACAATAGCAAATGAATGATTTTGGAGGGAAAACTGCCTTATTAAAAGAGAACCCCTATTTCTTCTTTCGCCTGCTGCGACCACACCGTAGCCCCGTTTGAAAAACCGTTAGCACCGCTGGAAAGCTCTCACCGAGCTCTCAAATGGGTCTCTGTTAGTTTTTGGTGATTTGATACTTCACCGGGACACATTTTGTCCAAGAAGGGTCACTTCACCGCTCCTTAAAATCGAATTTCCTCACTTAAGACACTTGACTTGGGGCACCGTATTGCCCCCTTACTTGTCCATGTTCATGTTTATTTTCGTCATGAGTTCCCACCTTGTACTCATGCTTCCATGGTCCCCCATTGGGGCCTTTACTATGTGGCAGCACCATTGAGTCGCCCTTGTTTAGAGCATCCAAGTTGAGTCATCATTGCGTCCATGGAGTCTATATCACGTCCCTTTACACCCCACTATAGCCCTCCATCCTTCATTGCTTGGTCCCTCTCTTGTGTCGCATATTATGACCTTTAGTCCCACTGTCCCCTATCCCTTCTGATCTTGTGTCAATCGCTGCCATGTCATCCATGCTCTTTATGCTCTAACAAGGGAAGTCGTCCATTCGCTACTCAGTCCTTTCCACTTCACTATCATCATTAGTGTCAGTCTTTCCGTCGCTCTACTCTTTTCTCTCATGCCTTAGTTGAGGATCTCTCATTGCCTCACCTATGGCAGACCTCCTTCTGTCAACATCAACACATTCATTCCAGAAGCCAGGTCTAGAGGGCGGTGTACCTTGGTTCCAACTTCCACTCTTGTTCAGTGCCTCAGATCAGGAAAGGGGATATCTCATTTCCCTTTGACTTGATTTTTTCTCCAGCTCCTTTCAGCATGATTGAGATTCGTATACTTGACGGTCCAGTGACCCAGCAGCAGCTCTTGATGATTCCCGGGTGTGTGTGAGATGTCTCAACCCTCATGAGGGGGTGGCCCTGCAGGTAGCCCCCCACATGCCCAGATGACCTCTTCTTTGCAGCCTTCGATGCCACTCCAGATTTTGATGATTTTGGCCTTAGCCACTTGCAGCACCTCTTCAATTTGCATGTATCAGTCAGATTTTGTGAGCCCTTACCCATTTATAGGGGGAATTTGGGTTGTATTTGTGTCTCATGTACTCAGATATTATTGTACAAGTCCTGGCTGTTATCCTAGGCACAGCATGTATGTGGGATTCCTCATTGTATTTTTATCTGGCTCATTATTATGCCAGCTGTACTTTATGGTTCGGTCCTTTGTTAATGACACACCGTCCTTACTTTGTCTCTGGGCATAGGTATGCTCCCGTCGTCTTTCAAGATAATTTCTCATAAAAGACACTGTTTTTACCCACCTCGCCTCCTGTGGTCTGGTCTCAAGACACTATCTACCCCCACCTTGTTCTCTCGACTTTTGTTGTCTAATGATCGAGTTCTTACAACTGTGATTTAACATAAAATTTTATTTTCTCCCGGGCACTCGCACGCTAGGGAATTATCTAACCATTTGTCATCTAACCTATTATCATTAGATGGACCCAAGTAAACCATGTAAGAACAATTTTACCCTACGTAAAATTGCCTTCACTATGTTAAATAACTTAATAAACCACATTTATTAGGTTGTTTATGGTCCAAACAGGAAACCCCAAAGGAAATATTAAACAAACCTATATTTGTTTGATTTTCCTCATGGAATAATTAATTAAACCATAATTTAATTATTATTCCCAGTCATGTTTAACCCAAAAACAAAGAAATTAATGAGATAAACCCTTAGTGATCTTATTATTTTCTAGGAATAATTATTTAAATCTTATTTAGATAATATTCCTTGTTAAATATGACCAAATCACCCATCAATAATCAAATAAATCATTATTTATTTGATTATCTTCCAACCACTTCCTTAAAAAGATAAATAAATCATTTATTTATTTATTTTTCACTAATCAAGGGATTTGACCCAAGTCAAACACCCTTTCCCTCCAACAAATATAATAAAATATTCCATAAAAGGTGGATCTAGATTTGGTTAACATTATGCACCAGGATCTAGAATGACCCAATATTTTGTTATAAATAGGAGGGTTTTCCCCCATCATTCCTCACCTTTTGTTGCCTACTAGATCACTCTGGATCTATACACTTGGTCTCATTTTCATCATTTGCTCCCATTGAGCTCCACTTTTGCATTGGGTTTTCTACACCTACAAGAGAGAGAAAGCTTAGATCTGAAGTGTTGAGGACTTCCAAGAACCCATCCCACTGAGGAGAATTGGATACACCTTCTTGTTTTCCTCCCAGGTGCCCCATTAATATAAAAATTCTTTCAAAAATTGTTCTTGTCTTGTCTACTGGTATATGGAGCAAACCCTTATTTTTACTGTTTAATATCTTTCCATACATAGATCTGGTGTTTTGCAGCTATTATCTTGTCAAACTAACTGCAGATCTGAAGATATTGGCAGTCATTTCTGTTGTTAGGGCTATTAGTTATGCGTATCTAAAGTGGTCCTTTTTCGTACACTTCAACGAAGGATTCATACGAACAATCAGAGTGAGACAATAAACATAGTGTAGAGGTTTTTTAGGAAGGGAAATAACACTGTATTGTTTCATGTTCTTGAATTTATGCAATATGTAGATATCGAGGTTTTTAGTTGAGGCTTTCCCCACATACATCTTGTGTTGTGCGATTTACAATTTCTTTCTCTTTCTTGTTCGCGTGATTGTGTGATGGAAATTGGTTTCCGCAATTCGTAGAATTGATTCAATATTTTTTTTAGTACATTACAAGATCAATTGAATCTATTTAAATATTTCAACACAGATCATTAACCTCCATAATATATCACCTCAAATGATTTATCCTTCTTCTTGGAAGCTGTTGTAGCCGCTACAACACCACCCAAAATTTTGGGTATATTTAAAATTTCGGGTTCCCCCTCTACTCGCTTAGGCGTTAAATTCTTCCACCCAACCTACAATCATCTGCATCCCGTCGACCTATCCCCAACCCCTCATGAGTTGCCTCGCCATCATGATCCGATGTCATCATTGCAATCACACCATATGTGGGAAGGATCATCCAGCTTGCACCCGAACACTCTTGTCGCAGTCGCGCCAAGTGTAGCGAGGCTGCCATGCATATGTTTAAATAGAAACCTTTTGTGTATTGACGAGTAAAAGTCATTCTGCTGTAGGTCATTAAGCATGTTTCTTGAACACTTCTCTTAAGCTTGTTAATTTCATGTGTTTCATCTGTGGTCATCATTATTGAAGAGTAATTATGATGTTGTAATATTCCACACAGGGGTCTAAAGTCATCGTTTTTTGTGCAATTAATTAATGTTGCCCCATTATTATTATTATTAAAATCATGAAGACATGTAACCTGGGTTATTTTATTGTAGGAAGAACCTCTCTGTTTGCACATAAGAGCCAAGGTTTTCCCCAGCAAACAAGGAGACCATTTTCAAAACAAGTAGATGCTGGTGAAACTCCAAGGAACTCACTGATCTGCCCAAGGTCGCAGGTCGCAAATCCAAAGAGGTCGCAAGGTCGCAGGTCGCGAGGTCGCACAACTGCCCAAGGTCGCAGGTCGCAACATTTCCCAAGGTCGCAGGTCGCAAATTCAAGGAGGTCGCAAGGTCGCACATCTCCATGGTCGCGAGGTCGCACAACTACCTAAGGTCGCAGGTCGCAACATCTGCCGAGGTCGCACGTCGCAAATCCAATGAGGTCGCAAGTCGCAAATCTGCCTAGGTCGCGAGGTCGTAAATCCAAGGAGGTCGCAAGGTCGCAGGTCGCGAGGTCGCACCACTGCCCAAGGTTGCAGGTCGCAAATTCAAGGAGGTCGCAAGGTCGCACATCCCCAAGGTCACAATTGCCCAAGGTCGCAGGTCGCAACATCTGTCGAGGTCGCAGGTTGCAAATCCAATAAGGTCGCAGGTCGCAAATCTGCCTAGGTCGCGAGGTCGCAAATCCAAGGAGGTCGCAAGGTCGCAGGTCGCGAGGTCGCACAACTGCCCAAGGTCGCAGGTCGCAAATTCAAGGAGGTCGCAAGGTCGCACATCCGCAAGGTCGCGAGGTCGCATAACTGCCCAAGGTCGTAGGTCGCAACATCTGCCGAGGTCGCAGGTCGCAAATCCAATGAGGTCGCGGGTCACATATTCACTGAGGTCGCAGGTCGCACATTGCCCTGGGTCGCAAGAAAGCCCAACCGTCGGGAAGCTGAAAAGTCAGGAACCCCAGAGGGCAAGCTTTGCCCTATAAATACTTCCTCCGGGAACTTGTATGAAGAGGGATTTTCTTTTTTGGAAACTCAAGAGCTACATGGCATTGTATTGAAAGATTATACACTTGAGCATATGGATATAGATTCTTGTTAAAACACCCTATGGTTATGATGTGTTTTGCTGTGCGAACACTGTGTGTATTCCTTGTACAGTTTCAGAACATCCTATGATGAATGAAGCTGCACTCTTCATGTCATCATTCATGCGTCATGGCTATCTGTGTTGTATTAATGATGTTCATTTTGTCATCTGTTCTATTAATGAATGTTAATGAACTATTTTGTTAGCATTTCGTTTTATCTTTCAGGAAGTAAAGGGGTATCTTATCATTAAGAACTATTTCTTTTGTGATCAGACTACCTTATAAGCATTACCCCCAAAAGATGTGTTGCTAATGACATCTCTTGAGGTGTACGTGCTTTATCTATAATCTTGCTATGCATAGTGTTTGATTCGTGTTTAATACATCAATCCTATATTCTGTATCATGTGAATAAGTGTATGTCCACAGGTTCAAACAGGTTCTTTTGAGACCGAAGGGAAGTCGTCTTAAGTGGTAGCCGGACCCACACCTCGGACGGGATCCCTACTCCAAACGGTTCAAGGTCTAATTGGGACTTTCTACCGGGGAGATCCCCTACTGTTGGCCGGACAAATTTTCCCGTCAACAGAATTGGCGCTAGAAGGAGGGCCTGAACCTCCGACCATATGTTTAACAAGAAGGGGGGCCAGATGACAAGCTGAGCCCTTAGAGCCTGCAGTTAATCTCATAGATGTAATGGCTCGTTCCCAAATCATTCTCCCGAGATGTTTGTCCGAGTTTTACGAGCCTGGATACTACATCTCCAATGAACTTATGTATCACTTGTCCCAGTTAAAATTTGATGGTGAAAATGGGGTGTCCATAACCCAACACTATTCATATTTTTGTGACTTTGGTGAGTGCTATGAAATTGACAATGAGGGTTTGTTTTGTTTGCTTTTCTTTCTCACCCTCAAAGGTCGCGCTAAGCAATGGTGCTGCACTTTGCCGGAATCTTCCATCCATTCATTTGAACAACTCGCCAGTGAATTAAAACAAGCTTTTCACAGGTATGATTTTCATAACGTTTTACTAAAGATAAATGACATCAGAATGGAACCTCGGGAATATTTCGATGAGTTCTCTATCAGATTCGTTCATTATTGTTTTGAGTTCCCTGAAAAGGATGTTGATTGGAGGTTGTTAAGAGAACAGTTTGCGTATGCAATTTTCGTTTCCCTTGAATCATTTCAGTTAGCAACCCGACCTGAGCCTAGTGTTCCCTATGACAACCCGCAGGTCAACGATCGTTCTGACTTTGAGTCTTTCACATACCATGTCGAATCTGAACACCCCAGTGGCTCATTATCTATTTTGGCTCATGAAACCTACCCCGAGCCCACTCAATGTCTCCCTGGACTTAGTCCTAAATCTGGTTCACATTCAGATTATGAATTTGGTTCACACTCGGATTATGAATCTGGTTCAGATTCGGATTATGAATCTGGTTCATATTCGCGTTATGAATCTGGTGCATATTTGGATTATGAATCTGGTTCAGATTCATATGATGAATCTAGTTCACATTTGGACTATGAATCTGGTTTACATACGTATTATGAATCGACTCCTACCCCGCATAAAGTTTATTCCCTTCCAAGGCCTGTCAAATCATTGTGTCCTCTGAATGACACGGATGTGCGTGTCGAAAAGCCTCGTATGGTTAACACCCCTGCGGTTCAATCTTTTCGTTCGTTATTTCCTAGTTTGTTTCTCGATCCCGCCACACCAGTAATTTCTTCGAGACATTCAAAATTGCCTTATACTGGTATTGGCGACAACCATAAGCACGCAGATGGTGTTTCACAATCACAGTCTAAAGTCGATGAATCTTTTAAATCTGATCTGTCTCACTCAGAATATTTAGACAACCATGGGAGTGATTTCCTATCTGGGCAACTTCAAGATGTCCCCGTTATCGATCCATCCCAGTTGGTAAACCCCAGGGAGCCTAACTTGCCAAGTACAGAACTTGACCAAACCAATGGTTGCAGCGATCACTCCTTATCTGAAAACATATTCAATCATACCGCTGACGACCGTCACTCAAATCCCTTTGCTGACTATACGAAGACACCTGAATTCGATGATCCGATTTGGGAAGATTTGAATACCCACCAGAAAATCGAAACGCGTCAACTGCCGTCGAACGTTTCTGAAATGACAATTCCCCAGTACCATGCTCCTTCCAGCATAAACGTATCGAATCCACCCCATCCTAGCAAATCTGGAGAATCCGACATTTTGGATTATCAATCTGTCAATGCGCAAACATTTGACCAAATTGATACAAAGCCCACTGACATCTTTCAAATCACTACAATTGATGATCACGCCCATTTGCCTGTTAATCTCGCTGAGAAATCAAAGTTGGAAAGCCCCTTGCTCGAAGGTCCAGAGTTTGTTCAAAGTAGTGAGGAATTTCAGGCTCCTTTAAATGTGGATTCAGATTCCCATACCCTTAACCAAACCTAGGAGCAACCCCGGACTAGAGTTTTCGAAACTAGAATTTCTACGCTTGGATGTGCATGCATCTATAATTTGCCTGGCACTTGCATATTGTTTCCATTCCATAAAACTGATGGTCCCCAACACCAGGATGAGATTTTCGATCAACTCAACCGACCCCATTTGGTGAATGTGCTTGCAAATAGAAATTTGCTTACCCATCACCCCTCAAATCCAGGATCATGCATGAATGATTTTATGTCATTTATCCATAATGTTGAGTTTCAACAACATATTGTTGGTTACCAAGATAAGAATGGGATTAAGCTTGCACAATCTGTTCTGGCATGTTCTTTGGTAAGTATCTCTGATCATCTTACCGTGGCACCTGCTCCTCAAGTAAGTTTTGTTGCTGTTGCACTTTTTTGGATGCTAGCCCTGATCCTGATCATTGTTGTTCTTGCAGGACAGGAACTAATGCAGTGGCTGCACTGGAAAGCTGATTTTACATAACCTGACCACATCATTGGTTAAACTAGGGTTTAGGTGTAGGCTAGCTAGGACCTGCAATAAAAAATTTTAGTTTCAGAGTTAATTAGGTTTACTTGCAAAATTTTTACTTCATAGTTTAAAAGTGTGTTTTTTGTTTTTGTTTACGATTAATATTTTAGGCATCATCATGTTAAAAGTATTTTCCTTTCAATGCCTTTTCAGTTGCTTGTTGTTGCATAAATAATCACTTCTTGTAGTTGCACTTACAACTGGTTGATTATTCTCGCACACGGCGTTGCATTACACCTTGAGCCTCACTTATTACATTGTGTCATACTCTCTCTCCCTCACATCATTTTTTGTCATATCGCCTGCCACTTCATGAGCCCTCATTGCAACCCTATCACCTTGCAGTCTTGTTTTGCCCCGATTGCTGAAACAATAACCCCATTGTTTTGTGTGAGGTTGCGGTGGCTATCTCAAGAGGCAGCTTTCTCTTAGGACCAGTCATCGAAGTCGCATTATCAACAAGAGGCCTATGAGTCTAAAATTATTATCTAGGGAGATACGAGCCGGTTGTCTGTAGGAGACCTGATGAGTTGAAATGACCCCTACCTGTAGCCTAAGCCTTGTGCCCAGCATAGTATTGGACGTCTTAATGATCTGTTTTGCACACTTCACCTATTGTGGTAGATGGGATGTGAAGGTTCGGCACAAGGGAAAACCCAAATCAAGAAATCTTTCAGTTTCTGTAACACAAGAAACAACCTCTCTTGCTCGTAAAATAAGTCAGGATCCCTCATCCGCCCATGAAAAATAAGTTCCACGAGCACATGAAAATAAGTGTTGTAAGCACATGAAACAAATAAGGGTAAAGGATCGAGAAAGGTTTCCAGCGCAGAGAGGTAATGCAACGACTCCGCCGGGGTACTGACCAGGCTTGCTGGCAGCGGAGCAACGTTTGTGATTTCTTGAAGTGACTCCGCCGGGGTACTGTCCAGGCCTGCTGGCAGCGGAGCAACACCAGAAACTTACTTTAAAAAATCTTGGAAAATAAATAAAAATAATAATAATAATAATAATAATAATAATAATAATAATAAACCCAGTGCCTTGCTCTTCACATCGTCAACAAACTACTGGCGTCTGTGAGCTTTCTCTTTGATGTGTTTCTGATTAACGAGACTTAGTTGAGGCACAAGGATTAGGCATACCTATAAAGGGCCATAAAATTTTGGGTTCCCCCTCTGCTCGCCTAGGCGTTAAAGTCTTTTGCCTGACCTGCAGTCAATGACATTCCAGTGATCCATTCCCAACCCCGCATGAGTTGTCTCGCAATCATGATCAGATGTCCTTATTGCAATCACGCCATATGTGGGGAGGATCATCCAGCGTGTGCCCGAACACTCTGGTCGCAGTCGCACCTTATGTAATAAGATTGACATGCATATGTTTGAATAGAAACCTGTCTTGTATCGATCATTAATAGCTCCCTCGCCATGGGTCATTAAGCAAGTTGTCTGAATACCTCTCTTATGCTCATTGGTCTCATATGTTTTATCTAGGGACACCTTTCGCGAAGAATAACTATGAACTAATTAATGTGATGTGTTTATGCAGGTCAATCCCCGACAAATAAACTCATCAATGATTGTCATGGCACAGAGAGAAATAAGACTAAGCCTCTTGCATCTGAAGAGATTAAGGAACTTGGGCTTGTCGACCACACTGTGGTTTCAAAAAAACCTCTAGCTAAAGTTATGTTCGAAATCCACCAAATGATTCCACCCAAAGTGAAAGCAGTAATGTAAAGATGCATGTCAGACGGACCTCCCTCTGAGGGTGGCAGCCAACATAAGTATTCTTTAAATATTAGAGGTGTTGGATCCTTTGAGCAGAAGTTGTAAGACGCACAAGAAGCGTTGGTTTTGGTCCTCATGATTATGTTCCTGTGACCTATGTTTCAGAGATGGTCTGGTACCAAGAGTTGTTGAGATGTGCACCTATGTCATTAATTCTGGGGTCACTCATTTACTTTGGGCGAAGAACGCAAAGTGGCTTGGGTGTAAGTGGACTTAGGGGCGAGGGTGGCCGTGGACTCTTTAACATCAGCAAAGTTATGTGAAAACATTGTAAGGAGCACACATTCAATGGAGCAAAGTTATGGTGCACATTGAAGCCAAAGTCCAGTAATGGCGAAGCACATTTTGTTTTGGAGATTGTTCAAAGTGATAAAAAAGCCATTCTTCTGAACCAACAATCATTTAGCGCTGTGTTAACAACTATGACAAATTAAAGACAAGAAGCAATCTTGGTTGAACCTAGCTACACGGTGGGTGCAAGCCAACGGACTAAGGCTACGGTTTCAAATGTCATATGATTAGACCAAGGCGCCAAACATATGGTTTAAAACCATATAAAGTTAAAATAAAGATATCATAAAGTATTACAAATGAATTCAAATATCGAGACCTATATTCAAAGCATGGGGCGGAGTTTGACTTTTAGAGGAAATATATTTATGTATTTTTAACGGTCCAAAGTCGTGCATGGCGCGTTGTAACTACGTTCTATGCGGTGCAATTCTTGTATAATTTCACAATCATATAAGGCCGCCATGCAAACAACTAGCACCATATAAATTTATGCTGAAGTGTGGATTAATGGTGCAGATATATTTGGTGGTCGAATTAAAATGCAAATCCGAACTATACGAAAACGCATGACAGATGGATGCATGCATACGTGGAATTTTCGACCATAGTGAAACAACGTGGAGCCCAACGTTGCATGGCGCAAGAACGCGCACACACGCTGCATGTTATCAAACGTTATATCAAATTTTCCCTCCCGGTGGCGGGTTGTTTGATTTATCAAACGTTATAACAGCATGTTATGGTGCCGGCACAGATGGATGCATGCATACGTGGAGTTTTCGACCATAAGTGAAACAACGTGGAGCCCAACGTTGCATGGCGCAAGAACGCGCACACACGCTGCAGGGAGCCCGAGATTTCGATGGAAAATTGTCGACCTGCACTAAAAGCATTCACTGCTATTGCAACATCGTCCATTGCACACCAACATTTTTCGGTCCAAGACAAAGACTAGAGGGGAAACGCTGAAGTCTCGGATGGCCCCATCAACAGTTGCACTATTTGGCTTGAAGGAACCACCATATAAAATTGATGCATTTGAGCCATTTATGACTCGTCGATCTCTGAAATTTCATTGGGGAAAACACCATCGAGGCTATCTGGATAACTTAAACAAGCAAAGCGAGGGTAATGAATTAGAAGGATTTACACTTGAAGAACTTATCAAAGTAACATATAACAATGGGAATCCTATGCCAGCTTTTAACAATGCTTCCCAGGTGTGGAATCATGACCTTTTTGGGAATGCATGGAACCGGAAGGTGGGGGAGATTGCACAGGAATGATTCAGGAATTCATTAAAAGGGATTTTGGTTCATATAATAATTTTTCTGGAGGAGTTCAAGCAGGCTGCTACTACACAGTTTGGTTCTGGTTGGGTTTGGCTTGTAGTGAAAGATAACAAACTTGCTGTGGAAAAGAGTACAAATGCTGTGAACCCACTCATATGGGGCCACATACCACTGCTCACCATTGATGTTGGGAGCATGCTTATTACATCGACTATCAGAATCGGCGGACAGACTATGTATCAGCATTCAGGGATAACCTAGTTTCATGGGATGCAGTGAATGCTCGCTTTGGTCGTCCACAAGCTTTTGCAAACTTAAGAGAACCAATTATTCCCGAGCTTTGAGCAGCGACTTTCCCGATACCATTTGCATTGCTTCTTTTTCAGATTTTTATATTTCATGGTATAAAAGACATGCATGTACCTGTTCGTATTCGGCAATGTACGTAGGTACATACAACTTTAATAATTTTAACTTTATAGTTCATGATTCAAAGCGGTGTGTACGCGTGGCAGCAAGACGTTACAATAGGTGGATTGGTCTAACTGCATGGTGTAATGGTCGACGCATCCATCTGCAAGTTGCATGGCAACTGTCATAAACAAGACCGGGCGTTTATGGTAAGTGCAGCAAGATATCGTGCAGAAATAGAATATGAACGATTTATGCTGACTTCTGCAGCCTCGACAGCGATATTCCAGGAGGGAATCGCTCTTCAAATCTGCTGTGTTCAACGTATTTAGAAAAATGCTATCGTTACACGCTCGTTGGAAGCCGAATTAGACTGCCATTACTGACCACGTCGATCTGTTTGCACAGAGCTCAGCCTTTGATCATTCCCCCAGGCGCTTGCTGTTACTATGTCTGAAGGCACTCAAACTGGATCTTGCATGCCGCACCGATTATGTCGATATTGTTTGCAGCACGTTCAATTGCAGGCCCGTGAGGAAAAGATAAGCTCGCCACAGAAGAAATGGTCTCATAGAGAGAGCGACCTTCTGGTTTATTCTGAATCCATCTAGATAATCCAGAATCCTCCGCAGACCTGGTCAGCACGATCGACCTGCAAAGTTATCCCTGTTAAACAATCTCCGAGATAGTGAGGTCGCTCACAGCGTCAGCATGCATGCAAATAAAACCCTAACAATTTCGCTGCAAGCATACATACGTGTATTAGAGACTTTTTCGACTCAAAGGAGATGAATCCACATCTAATTAGGCGTGCACAACGACAGATCTAGTTCCTGGAGGTAGGGTCGAAGTGCACAACCAAAAACTGGTATTTGAAGCTGCATGCTCTTGTTGAATGCATGTCAAATGGCATATGGATTCAGCTATATCGACTCTGTTATGGCCGTAGGATATATATCTGCCAAGAAAAGCGAAACACTCGTTCTAACTAGTGAATACTCTGTTACAAGCGCAAGAGTCCCACCTTGGAATTGAATCGAAGGTGCTGTAGTAAATTTTCTGGGAAAGTAGCTTCAAAGCCGGTGAATCGAGAGCTCCAAGTGGTACCTGTGTCGGCCAAATAAACCCCAGTTTGAAACAGGAGCTGAGTGCATGTTAAACCATTGTGGTCATGGAAGAAGCGGTGCTCCATAAAATGATAACAGCCACCAAAACAAGTTAAACTGCAGATCTGCAGAGAAAAGTCTGCACATGCCATTTTCTCTGATTGACAAAATCTTGACCACACAGGGGTCTAAATTCATTTGTCTTCTCTCTTGCAAATCAATTGAAATACCCTTAGCTTTATTTTTATTATTATTTCATCATGAAGATATGTGACCTGTGTTATTTTATTTCAGGAAGAACCACCTTGTTTGCACATAAAAGCCAAGTTTTTCCCAACAAACAAAAGGACCAGTTTTCAAAGCATGTGAGATAAGGAATACTGCTACAAAATCCGCAGCTCTGCTTGGAGTCGCAGGGTGCAGATTTCTTCAAGACGCAGGTCACCGACGGCCGAGGTAGCGAGGTTGCAAACTCTATAAGGTCGCGAGGTCGCAGTTCTATGGTTTTCCTCCCTTTTGCGACCCAGCGACCTAGTCGTTGGGTCGCAAGGTCGCATTTCTTCATTTTTATTCATTTTTGCGACCCCGCGACCCAGCGACCTAGTCGCCAGGTCGCAAGGTCGCCTGTGCATCTGTTTTCACGATCTGCGACCCCGCGACCCAGCGACCTAGTCGCAAGGTCGCAGGGTCACACCTCTTCGGTTTTCAGCCTTTTGCGACCCTGCGACCCGGCGACCTAGTCGCAAGGTCGCAAGGTCGCATATCTTTGTTTTTACACACTTTGCGACCCCGCGACCTAGCGACCTAGTCGCAAGGTCGCAAGGTCGCACCTTGGCCATTCTCTTACCACTTGCGACCCCGCGAATCAGTCAAGTCGCAGGTCGCAACAACAGCAGCCAGGTCGCAGGTCGCAACAGAGGCTCAGGTCGCAGGTCGCAAAAGGGACTAGGTCGCAAGGCAGCCCAACGGTCAGGAAGACGAAAGATCAAGGAAGCCCGAAGGGCAGTTTCTGCATTATAAATACTTCCTTCGGAAACTTGTAAAAGGGGCTTTTTCCTTTTGGAAACTGAAGAACTACATGGCATTGTATTGAAGGATTGTACCCTTACGCATCTGAATATAGAGATACTTGTTAAAACACCCTATGGTTATGATGTGTTTTGCTGTGCAAACACTGTGTGTATTCTTTGTATAGTTTCAGAACATCCTATGATTAATGAAGCTGCACTCTTTATGTCATCATTTATGCGTCATGGCTATCTGTGTTGTATCAATGATGTTTATTTTATCATCTGTTCTAATAATGAATGTTAATGAACTATTTTGTTAGCATTTCGTTTCATCTTTCAGAAGTAAAAGGATATCTCATCATAAAGGACTATTCCTTTTGTGGTCAGAATACCTTATAAGCATTACCCCCAAAAGATGTGTTGCTAATGACATCTCTACAAGTTCTTTTGAGACCGAAGGGAAGTCATCTTAAGTGGTAGCCGGACCCACACCCCGGACGGGATCCCCACTCCAAACGGTTTAAGGTCTAATTGAGACTTTCTACCAGGGAGATCCCCTACTGTTGGCTGGACAAATTTTCCCGTCAACACAAACCTACTCTGACATCTTTATAAGGGATAGTCGATTTTCTGACATGTTGGATGCTACTAGTAGTGGCTAGGTCGGATGAATAATATAAGAGCTGATCTATTTTAACGATCTTTCCTTTATGAGGAAACATGATGAGACAAAATACCGATGATAAAATAGCAGTCATGTCATAAGACCAACTATGACCCAGGAGAAGGTTGTAATCTAGAGGGGCATCAACCAATTCCACATCTATATTAACAATTTTTCCTTTGACCTCTATTTGTAGATCCTGTAAAATACCATACGAATGGAAACCTCTTCCATCAAAATCTTTGAGGATATTTGGTGATTTGTTAATTTTCGGAGAACCAAGTGATTTCCAACATTTTAAAGACATAATACATGTAGAATCCCCTTCATCAACAACAGTACGAAAGAACAATTTCTTTTTTACTATTACTACAATCTGAAAATCCATTTGATGGGGTAGGCGGGGTGTAAAATTCTCTAAATCAAAGATCATTAAGTTCGAATCCTGAAGATCTACGGCTCCTATAGCTAACAATAGTAATTTTATTTAGGCTGGACATGTTTCCAACACTTCCAAAGCTGACATTGTTGAAGAGGAAATTTCCAAGTCTTCAACAATATTATAGTTTTAAGCAGCTCTCGCATGTGGATTGAAAGCTAATTTACGAAGTACACCTTTAGCAAGCGGTTTGATTACTAAGTCACGATTTGGTTTCTCGATCTGTAGCGGATCAGAAACTGAGGGAGATGTAGTTGATGTTGAATTAGATTTTTCTTCTTCTTTACCACCAACAGGATTTTTACTACCGTAATCTTGCGATCGCGTCGCAACCATTAAGATATCTTCTAGCGTATTTGAGGAAGATCCAATCATGTTACTATCTTGAGCGGGAAATGGATCCTTCAAGATAGCAGGTCTGGGTGAACCCTTAATGAATTTTGATACCTTGGCTCTATGCAGGCACTCTTTTGTAAAATGATCCTCATCATAGATTAGACAAGGATAACGAGGTTTTTGTTTATCGTCATTTGGTTCAGTTTTATTGTTTTTATCTTTTGAATATTTTTTTGTTTTTATTATTACCTTTCTTCTTAACACCAGTTTTAGGTTTAGATGTATATGATTCTACAACATCAATATCGGGAGATGTTTCAATGGAAGTATCTCCTTTCAGTGAATCGGGTAAATTTATAATAGGAGAAGTTGTCTTGGAAGATTTATTCTTACTCCTGCTAGTGTTAATAGAACCAATTACACCATCAGTGGCATGAGAGCCTGAAGGAGTTGTAGTTAATTGACTAGATCTTGGTAAATCGGGGATTTTTTCATACAGAGTACCTGACTGTGTATATACAAGGTCAAGGTACTGAGCTTGAGCAATGACTTGCTCTTCTGTAACAACAGCTCCTTTGGCCACATCTTCAGTAATTTTGGGAAATAATGATTTGATAAACCATTCAACCAAAATTTGATCCGGAATAAAGAATTTCTCTAAACGCCACCTATGTCACCATTCATGAATGTGATCAGATATGTATGTATATGTATATTGTTTTAATGAGGTCAACAATTTCGTACCATTGTTGTATCTGACAGGTAACTGAAAATGGGTTAAGAAAGTAGTAGCTAGTGCATTAAAATTATTAAATGAGCCTCGTGGTAACTCAATGTACCATTTGGTAGCTAGACCAATGAGAGTTCTCTGAAAAGGACGCAATCGAATCGAATCATCGATTAGTGAATTGGATGCACACTAGAGGTGATAATTTATAACATGATTAGATGGATCTTCTCCTGACTTACCTTCAAACTTTGGAATATCACTGGGCAACTTATTAGGCGTCAGTGGCCAATACGGAAGATAAAAAATGGGATCATTCTATAAGGCATGATAGATTAGGTAAATCTAAAGTTTCTATGAATGGTAACTAACAGCTAGGGTCCTGATAACCTTGTGTGATAAAACTAGTTCCAGGAGGAGGATATCTAGGACACCCTGGAATTGGATGTGCATTGGGAATCGTGAAACCTCTTGGATAACCAAGATTAACTGGACCATACTGGGGTTGTTGAGGTACTTGATAAGTATACCCAAGATGCAGTTGATACTGATATGTTGGATTTTGTGTAGCATGTCCAAATTGATACTGCCCCTGGTACAGTTGATAAGTAAATTGTGGTTGACTAGTGACAATCATACTTGTACCAGCTTATCCTGTAGGCATCTGGACCATAGTATGAATTGTAGGTCCCAACTGTTGCACATATACTTGAGGAATTTTCACTGATATAGGGATAGTAGAAACAAGAGTTGCAGATACTCCAGAAATAGGTGTGGTAGGTTGAACAAAAGTTGAAACAACAGCAGAATATTGACGTGGATTTCTAGGTGTACTAGGCCCAGGCTGCTGAATAGAACCAGGTGCAGAGACTTGAATGGTAGACTGGACAGGTTGCTGGGTTGGACCAGAACCTATAGGTTGTCTAGGTTGATTAAGTAACTACAAATTGGGTTTCAAAGTCTATAGAATTTGAGATGGACCCCACACCATATCAATTCCATTGTATTGACCCATAGAAGGTTGTGCATACGAAGGACCATAACCAGGTTGAACGTAAGTTTGATAATTAACTGGAAAATTTCCAGCTCCTTGTAATAATGGTTGGCCACCGGAAGGAGGTTGAAAACCTTGAACTGGGTACTAACCTTGAGGTTGATATTGACTTTGAGGCATGTACTGAATCTGGGGTTGATATTGACCCTGCGGTATAAACTGACTCTAGGGTTGATATTGACCTTGAGGTATGTATTTTCCTTGAGGTTGCTCCCAAGGAAGGAACTATTTTCCTATAGTTTGACATCGAGGTGGTAAAAAATTACCCTAAGGTTGTCCTCCGGGCAGTAATTGACTACCTTGAGGTTTCCCCCCAGGCGGTAACTGACTTCCTTGAGGTTTCCCCCCAGGCGGTAGCTGACTTCCTTGAGGTTGAGGATTTGGACTATTGCCAGACATCATAAAAATATGTTCTGTGTTCAACGTTTCAATTTTTGTTCCATTTGTACCAGATGATAACATTTTTTTAATTGGTTGAGGAACTTCTCCTGAGAAGGTACCAGAGAGAAACTCGTATCTCGGAGGAACAAACGAACCACCATATAAAAATGCTTCTGGATATTGAGAAAACATAGATGACTCACCTGACATAGCTAATGAAGGTTGATAACCTCTCAGTGTATGGTAAAAAGGAATTGGGGGTGGTGAATAAGTAAGACCTGAGTTCTATAAAATATTTTTCAATGATAAATACCAAGCATTAGTTCTAAAAGGACTGTACAATATTGATTCACACTCTCTAAGATTCAAATTTTCTTGGGTTTCGGGAAGAACTACGTCTTCATCTGGACCAAGAAGTTCTTCAATACATATGAGATCAGAAGGAAGGTTCTCGGTAATGCAATATCTTACTCTAGGTGAATTAGAATCACTAGAAGTCAGAGTAACAAATCCTGAAGATGATTCCAACACAACATCTTTAGTTTTGGGCTCAGAAATTTCAGGTTCTTCAGCTAATTCACTGGTTGTAAAAGCAATGTCATTGATCTTGGAAATTGAAATTGGCTCTTGAATATATTCTGTTGTTTCTGATTGATTTACTTCATGATAATTAGGATGAGTAACTATGGATGATTCTCCTAGTTCCATTGATCTAATTCTACTGGTAGTATGTGGTACGAGAGCTCGCAGTCTTTCAAGTTGGCTTGGTTTATATTCAGGGGGTTTCCCCTGAAGTCTACGCGATTATCTTGGTAATTCAGCCACAATTAAAAATTATTAATCACACGCAATCAAAGAAAATTTCAAACAAAAATCCTAAAGTAACTAAGGAGACAATCAAAAGATCAAACGCTTATAAAATCTAGGAGATAAAACCACACACAAACATTAGATTCCCACACTAAAAACACTATTTGGTGATGATATCCAACATCGTAGTATTTTAATGTAGAAATGGTGGTTGGAACAGTTACCCTGACAACCTGCTTAATGAAACAGACTGGTGCAAGTTTCTCCACTTAAACCATCTCAAGTGAAGATAACCCCCCGGAGAGTCCAAGTGAGTTTAGTCGACGTCTGCTCTAGGTACAGTGGGATCTTTCCTCCACCGTCACCTTAGGAAAAAGTCTTAAATTTTATGGCCACAAAGGTTACCAACATGAACAAATATACCTGGGGGAACAGTCTAATATCCGATATACACACATGGGCATAGTAACAAAGCTCAATCCCCTTGAATTCTCCTTGACATAATCCAAGGTATACCGAAAAATGACCCTAGGCTCCTCGACAATGGTCAATCATAGGTTTATCGTTGTTAATACGTGCACATCTTCTATCATTCCCAATGAGATAGAATTGATCACCTCACTGGTTCAGATATGATCTCGTGCTTGACTCCTTTAAGAGGAGCTTCCCAGAGCATAAAAGCTACTATTGGATTTTTCCTACCACAAGATCAACTACTTGTTTGTTTTAATTATCTCAGAGAGTTACTTACTCCATACTCCAAGACACTAGCCTAAGCTATGTTGGTGGAAAGAGTTCTAGAAATATAAAAATTACTAGATTGATTTTAATTTAAGTGTTGCTTTTAATAGGTTGTTTCTTAAGAAAATAGGTGCGAAAGTGAAACTTTGATGATATGTAGTGACCCGACTCAAAACACACTAAAAATGCATCTATTATGAGAAACAATTCATTTCCTTTCAACGAATCATATCTAAAAGAAAGAGTTGAGAAATGAAATCTTTTAAAACAATTCTTTCCTTCAAAACAAGAACATATGAAAATAAATCTTATCTTATGAGAACTCAGAATGATCAATTGCTCAAAACGAAATCCCTTTATTCTTCAATATCAAAACTACAATCAAACATTCTCCAAAAGAAAACTACAATTTATAGAAATAACACTCAAAACTAAAAACACTAATTTCGAGATGTAAAAATTATAAGAATTAAATATGAAATGAAAACTTTAAATATTTTGAGGATGTTTTGCTTAGTTTGTAATCTAACTAGGAGATCCTTTGCTGAAAGCAGCAAAAACTCAAAAACATCCAATTATGGTTTTTGAAGTGAAATTCATAACTTAATGAAAAAGTTTTATAAAGATTTTCAAATGAGAAAAATGGATCTAATTCTCATAAAGCAATTTCTGCTATGAAGTCAAATACTCAACAAGAAAACAATCAAATATAAGTGATCTAAGGTAAACAGAGGTTCCTAATCTTTCAGTGACACAAGGACAGAGAAAAAATCACTTATAACATGATGATCTTGTAGAAAATCATTCAAAACTTAAAAAATGCTGAAAGAAACTCTCAGACAAAGCTTTATGATAGAACATACAAGTCTGGGTATATACTGAGAATCTTGCAAGCCGATCCTAGAAAATATAATTTTAATTTTTTCAAAAATTTTCTCAGGGTCTGCAGGTTTTAGTGTAAAAAAGTGCGGTGCCACACTATGCATACATAAAAATGGCAGAGATGACCGTAGTGTGCCTAAAGACAAAGTGCGGAGACCAGAAAACTTGAAGAAAAATAAAAAATTCTAAAGCACTTTTCAGGGATTCTACAGGAATAAATTACCCAAGCTAGTATCAATCAATCAAAATCAGAAAAACAATTTCCTAAGTCAAAAAATAAAAGAAAACAAGGTTCAAGATCCATTCCCCAGTGGAGTCGCCATTTTGTTGGATGGATAAATCGTTCTTGCAGACAAGACAGATCTCCCTAGTATCCTACTATAACTAGCAAGAAACAGACAGATGTAAACTACTTTCTCTAGATTATATTTGATCTATAATTATCTATGATGAAGGATTTAGGACTTACCTGTAGTCCAGCGTTGATCGTAGCCTTATTTCCTATCACTTTGAATACGTCTCCTTCCGGGATCTGCAATAAAAAACATGAAAGAATCAGAAGCACCTGCATAATATAGACTAATTCATAAACCATAAATCTATCTTTATGATCAAGGAATTCAAGAAATAATTCATTTAAATTAAAAAACTCATTGAGAAAACATGATCCATTTGTATTATCTTTGATGAAAGGAGGAGCCTTACAACCGTATTCGCCTTAATGTCGTACAGGTCCTTTCGGGGTCCGGAACAAGTGTTTCCTCTACTTTGACAAGCCTTTGCACTCCCTTGAATAACATACACATGAGTGTGTAATCATTCCTATATGGTAATCAGTTAAGAGGGTCTGAGTTTATCCAGCAATTCTCCTCAAAAAATCTCAAAGCCTAACTCCCCTTGAGGCTAAACTATGGCCTCCATTAATAGCAAAAGAGAAGAGGTTGTAGCTCCAAATAAGAGGAGATAGAATCCTCTTTCAAGGGAATAAGTTCCACATACCAAGGGGTAGGATCCTTTAATGAAGGGATGAATGTACATGAAAGGAGAGAGCTTTCCACCAAATAATTTCTTCCAAAAGCTTCCAGATTTAACCAGCTAGGCTTCCAAATTTTACTTCAGCCTTCACTTTACCTTTTACAGGAATCCGCACCTTTAATGAAGAAAAAATGTGGCCGGTTCTGCATGCTCTAGAACAAATAGATGTGGCACTGCAGGTAATACTAAGAGAGAGTGTGGTACAAGTATTTTTATGAATTTTATAAGCTTTTCTCTCAATTTCAAGGCCTGGTTTTAGGAACTTGAAGTTTGTAGACTTCTAAGGGAGTATGGTATGAGTAATGATGAACCCATACAGACAGTAAAATGTCACGATGACAATTTTTAATGTAACACATATTCACACTACCAGTAAGATCCATTTTATATAGTTGTATTTCCCTGTGAATGACCTGGAAAATTTTATGTACCAGTACAACTCAACCCTTTTATTCACTCCATAGCCCCAATGGATTAAACTTCCCAAATTCTATTTTTCTAACCAACCAAACCAAACAAAATAAAACAATATCTGTAACTAGATTTACATCTGCAACTATAACCCTCAATCTAAATCATAAATCATAAAGCAAGAGAGATCCCTCTCTGAGCCCAAGAAGGCTACGTCCTTGGACTCCAAAGTGGTTTGATGTTGTCCTCTGCCACTTTTTCTTGCCAATATTACAAATTACAGAGGGCTAATAGGTTGGAACAATGCCATGTGGCCTATGAGAATGACCATCAAATGAAATAAGATGAGTAGGTGAAGGGATATTTGAAGGAGATCCAATGGCTTTCCAACATGAGATAGACATGACACATGTGGAAGCACCCTCATCGACTACTGTTCGAAAAATATTGATCTTCCGATATGTAGACTTAATCTGAAAATCCAAATGATGAGGAAGTCTCTTCTTAAGATTTGACATGTCAAAATTGATTATAAAAGAGTTTTTTTGGATCAACAGCCCCAATCATAGTGAGAAATGCACTCCTTTTTGCTAGGCACAACTGGAGTACCTCTAACACATACATGACACAAGGATTTTGGGCCAGATCTTCTACAATGGAGTGGTTCTGGGCAGCCTTGGCATTATGATTAATCATCGTACACTTTGTAGACCCTTTCGGCATCCGAGGTTTAGGCTCAACTGAAGGCCTCTCGATATGGAGTGGCTCAGAATTACCAGGAGCACCCTCAGATTTCAAAGACTCAACTTCACCATAATCATGAGATCTTGTAGAGATATCAGCATGAGCACTCACCATATATACATTTGAGGAATTTTTCCATTCATGATTTCCCCCTGTGGGAGCTCCAATATTAGCATTCGAGCCAGCAAGTAGCTACTACCCTTGGGGAAAAGGGTTTTTCAATACAACTGGGAAATTGAGGTACCCTACTGAGCTAAAAAGCGTTAAGAATCCTGAATTTTCGGGCAGAGGTGAGTAATATGGTCTCTAGTGAATAACTTGCGTGGAATGTAATGTTCCAAAATTTTAGCTTCCAAGCTAAATGGAACATTAGAGTTAGCAGCGGTTATAACCGGTAAATAAATGGGTAGAAAAGCCCATAAGTCTCCTAAGGAGGATAAAAAAACTCCAAGTGTGAAATAAGACATTCTTTCTAGCTTAATAAAACACCTCCATGTGTGAACAAAGATAAAATGGAGCTACTTTGACCAAGTCAACAACACAGTTTTAGTGGAGGAGGAATCCTAAGATGGATAACGCAATTTTGGAGGGAAATGTAACTTGTGTTAGAAGCAACCTAAGTGAGTGGGGCTAAGGGCAAGAAAACTCACATCTTATATAAGGAAGAGGATGGCAGCATTATTCATCATGTTGTAGATTATTATTCTTGGTTGCCAAGAATTATTGCTACTTTGCTGCTTAGCAAAGTTGCAGTGTTGTTTAGCACTGGGTGTTCCCGGGTGGGAATCCCACCTCTTTCCTTTGAGGAGCTCATTGGGAGATTTTGTATTCATCATTCCACATCAAGTTTTCATGCCAAGCTTTAGCCATCTTCATTAGCACAACTTTTCCATAGATTATGTAGTGTTGCTGGGTGCAGTAGTGGAAGGGATTGGAATCCCGGGTTCTGAGCTTGTTTCTCATTGGAGGAAGGTTTCCTTCACTTGAGAGATATTTTTGGAGAGCTCCCAGAATTATTTCAGATCTGTGGTATCAGACCACACATTTCTCTTACCCTCCCAGCGTTGTTTCTTCTAGGGAGTGCCTTATTTTAGAGGCAATGCTCATTGCATGGTTTGGTGGCTCCATTGCTGAGTTTCCTTGTGATTGAGAGGTTCAACCTTTCATGGGAGGAATCCCTTGAGGGATATACATCATATCAGACATATTTCAGCCTTGTATACTCTTATGCTTCAGTTTTGTAGTGATTATTCAGTTATTTTCTGAAGATCACATTTGTATGAAAAGTATTTGACAAGAAACCCTTGTCGGGTTATCTTGTATTTTGTATGAGGAGACTAGATCTCTATTCTTTATCATTATTTATCAATATATGAGTAGATATATTGTTATCCCATATTTTTATGTGTAAACCCTCTCTTATACTGCGCATTCCCTTAAGCAGCTTCTCCGACATTTTGCATTCTTGGGGTTTTCCACCATTTTTAGCTACACTATTGTGGGAGGTCTATTTAGCCCACCTAGTTTGATTTTTTTTAGCTCTATTCCTAGATTTATAATGTATATTGATTAATATATGGGATCCAAGAGTCCATTTCACTTTTTTATTACATTTGTTTCTGGAAATTCGTTTTTGATGCATGATTTATGAGAAATCCTGAAAAAGGGATATTACAGTGGTATCAAAGCATGATATCTGGTTCAGCCTGTGAGATCCAGCTATCAGAAGAAGAAGATATGGACAGAAGCCAGAAATATTCAGTATGTGTAGAGAGAAAGGAAGACAAGCTCACAAAGCTTCTTTCGAAATCCATGAAGAGCTTTCAAGGAGAGCAAAAGAGAATAAGATTGGAGATGAAATATCCAAAAGAGGTTGATTCTAGAGCTGAATCTAGATTTTCACATGGTGAGTGTGAGCATGCAGCTACACCCCATGCCTAAGAGAATGACTCTTAGTGATTTGTTAAGGGAGTATGAATCTCAAACTGAGAGGTTTAGAGATCATACTGATTTCCAAGAGTTTTGCAAGATCGAGATGGAGAAGAGCCAGCAACAGGATACAGATATATTTCTTCTATATACTTTTTCCGGATCACCTACATGTTCAATTGGAGCCTTGGTGAAGGAGCTAAACTCCTATTTGCAGTTGCAACATATTTCCGGAGATGAAGCTATCAGATTTGCAGTGTTGCATTTCAGAGGTAAGGCTCATGCATGGTGGATTTTTGAATCTTGTTCCTTAAAGAATGCCAATACTTTCTCTTTAGCAAGATTCATAAAAACATTGATGGAGAGGTTTGGTGAAAAAATTCCTAATACACATGAGCAAGGAAAACTTGAGAAAACAAAACCCTTGCATGTGATGGATGAAACTCCATTTTAGAAAACCATGAGAGGAGCTCATTTCTTGCATTACACATTTCCAGAAGAAAAACTTCCAGTTCATATTCTTTAACAAGAGGGCATGGGGATCACTTTTTCACAAAGGGATCCAATTGTTGAGATGTTGCCTACACACATTGATGGAGAAGAGGGCAATAGTGATGTCACATCTAGAGCACATCCAATGCCTCATGCAGAGGAGGGAGGAGAATATTCTCCCATAGGAGGGATTCTTGTATCTTTGCAATAATTTCCCCAGGATCTCATACATAGAGGTCCAAGCACAATGAGTGAGTAGCATGATTGTGTAGCATTGTAGCTGGAAGAAGGAACAAAGGAGGAAGAGCAACATCAGTTGATGAGAGGCATACACCCTTCTCTATTTCAAAGAGCCAATTCAAGGAAGAGGTAGACTGATTTGCATTGTAGAAGAAGGGGCAAGATTTCCCAATAACCTATGCAGTCTACTCTTGACATTGATGTCTCACTTCATGGAGGCATTCCACCTGGGAGGCCACCTGATCTTTAGTTGATGAGAGATGTCTTGTTTTTGGGTTCACCACTCTTGGATTTTGGAG
Source organism: Pinus albicaulis (assembly GCA_034641835.2). Lineage (NCBI taxonomy): Eukaryota > Viridiplantae > Streptophyta > Pinopsida > Pinales > Pinaceae > Pinus > Pinus albicaulis. Next base: position 710,562,264 of record CM076571.1, on the reverse strand, counting down.
AGGTAAATATTTTTTAGGATAACTTTGGTATGGAGGACGTGAAAGAATTAGGCAGCAGCATGAGTGGAGCTTCACATGCCATATCACCAACATTGTCACTGAGGAGGATTGATCCTTATTTGAGATCGTAGATTTTGGTTGATTACTCCATGGATCTTGGTGCATGCATGATTCTTGATGACCCGGATGGAGTTGACAGATACATGGTAGAAGATGTGGTCATCTATTCCTATGGCAGTATCTTCTTGACCAGATCTTCTAGTCTCAAGGAGAAGCTGCTACATGCAACACATGAGGACTTCTCTTCTATGCACTTTGACGCATATTTCCAATTGATGGAGGATTTCACTTGGGATGGAATCCAGCATGAAATACATCAACATATGGAGAGATGCATAGCCCGAATGGTGATAGAGAGGATGTCACAACTACCTTCCTACTCATTGGGAGTGAGGGAGAATTTCCAGTTGAGCCATTTTAGCTCAAGACCTCAAGTACATAACGGAGGAGGTATCATTTCATTTTTTGTATTGTACTTATTTCCCTTACTTGAGCAGCATTATATAACAAGAGGAAACATTTCTTCTTGCATATTATATGATGATGTACTTGCAGCTACTTATAGCAATGATCTTGGCTATCTTTTTGATGAGCTGTGGGGGAAGCCATATGTCTCTTGGTGTGCACCAATGACACCATAATATGAATTCATGTTTTCATCTTATGAGATGACTATGGAAGAAAACAAGTGGCTAGTAAAGCACTTGTTGATTCTTATTTTGATGCAGGCCAAGGGTGCACCATGTTGGTTCCATGAGAGGGACCAAGATTCACTCTCCAGTTGTCAATTGGAAACTTGTTTTTATTGTATCTTGCTTCCATGTATTGCTGATGTGTTCTTGTTCAGAGGAATCTTGTATGAGGGAGAGATGAGGTAGAAAAAAAAGTTTTTGTTGCTATGGTTGCACTTGGGAGAGTATGGGAAAAATTCTTCCCATACTTTTCATGATATTTCTGAAGAGAAGAAAGGCACATTCATGGTGCAAGGAGGCAACCCTTAAGTATTGGAGGATCATGAGAGACTTCCATGTCGGAAGATGATCTTCTCACACAGCAGAATTATGGTGGATGGCTTTGGAATATGGAATTTCAAAGGGAGAAGTCATGGAGCCTTATTACAAAGGCCTACAGCGCTGACGCATAGGAGCATGTTCTTATGGATGAGATATTCCAAAGGGTGGAGGTATCCCTTCTTCTTGGAGATTTTTATGAGTAGATTCTCATGGGAGGACTTATTGGAGAATCTCACTTTCATCCCACTCACTATGTATGGTAGAGAATGCATTTCTGTACTTGTTTATTACTCTATTGAGTATTTGTACTTTCTCACCATATGTAAACAATGCATTGCTCCATATGAAAGCAAGAGTATTTTTTGTGTTTCATGGTCACTTTAGGGGCCGCTAATGTTTATGATGATAGTAGCCCATCTATACATGACATGGGGCAAGTGTATTTTTATTTTATATATGTACAGCTGATAGACATTGATGCTTACTTTCCGATGTTGGGAGAACATACATATCCAACTTGTAGCTTGTTGTAGGAATACTTGTCATATGACATTCGCAAGCAGCAGTTGGGAGAACTGTGTTGTATCCACTAGAGAGACCATATGTATCATCCAAAATTTCACATAACCTTTAGCCATTTTCTTATTTGGATGCCATGTGGTGATGATGTGCCATTCATCTTGAATGGAATGGTTTGGGTTGGCATGACTCATGATTTTGGAGGAAGAGTCCTTGGAGACTCCATCTTCTTCTTGCCATTGGAGGGAAATCATGTTGTAGCCCAAGATCAGCATACCTTCTACACTTATCATAAGTGGAGAAGAGGACAGCATGGGATAGGCCTTCTTTCCTATCATGTAAATTCATTCAACCCACCTTCATTTCAGGAGCACAAGGTGGAGGGGACTTTTCATGAGTTACCATGTTGGAGGGTGACTCACTTCATTTGGATGATAGCATGGGTGAGGGAGCCACTAATTCACCATGTTGGTCATCACTCCCACTTTGTGTAGGCCATGAGATAGATAGCATGTTTCCATTCACACTTTCCACCTTTTATTGATGCAGACACCTTGGTTTTGCACACCTGGGAGGAAGCATTGGATGACAGTTTATTTGCAGATTCTCTTGATGCAGTGATGGAGGCTTTTGATGGAGGCCACATGAGGAAGAGGGGAATTTTTTTTTTCTCCTTATGCATTTTCTTGAGGAAAAGCAAATATTTTGGAGGGGAGGACTGTAATGTCCCAAAATTTTAGCTTCCAAGCTAAATGGAACATTAGAGTTAGCAGCAGCTATAGCCGGTAAATAAATGGGTAGAAAATCCCATAAGTCTCCTAAGGAGGATAAAAGCACTCCAAGTGTGAAAGGAGACATTCTTTCTAGCTTAATAAAACACCTCCATGTGTGAAAAAAGATAAAATGGAGTTGCTTTGACCAAGTCAACAATGCAGTTTTAGTGGAGGAGGAATCCTAATATGGATAACGCAATTTTGGAGGGAAATGTAACTTGGGTTAGAAGTAATCTAAGTGAGTGGGGCCAAGGGAAAGAAAAATCACATATTATATAAGGAAGAGAATGGCAGCATTATTCATCATGTTTTAGATTATTATTCGTGGCTGCCAAGAATTATTGCTGCTTTGCTGCTCAACAAAGTTGCAGTGTTGTTTAGCACTAGGTGTTCCCGGGTGGGAATCCCACCTCTTTCCTTTTAGGAGCTCATTGGGAGAGTTTGTATTCTTAATTCCACATTAGTTTTTCAGGCCAAGCTTCATCCATCTTCATCAACACAACTTTTCCGGAGATTGTGTAGTGTTGTTGGGTGCAGTAGTGGAAGGGATTGAAATCCCAGCTTCTGAGCTTGTTTCTCATTGGAGGAAGGTTTCCTTCGCTCAAAAGATCTATTTGGAGAGCTCCCAGACTTATTTCAGATCTGTGGTATCAGACCACACATTTCTCTTACCCTCCCAGTGTTGTTTCTTCTAGGGAGTGCATTATTTTAGAGGCAATGCTCATTGCATGGTTTGGTGACTCCATTGCTAAGTTTCCTTGTGATTGAGAGGTTCAACCTTTCATGGGAGGAATCCCTTGAGGGATATACTTCAGATCATACATATTTCAGCCTTTTATACTCTTATTCTTCAGTTTTGCAGTGATTATTCAGTTATTTTCTGAAGATCACATTTGTATGCAGAGTCTTTGACAAGAAACCCTTGTCGGGTTATCTTCTATTTTGTATGAGGAGAATAGATCTCTATTATTTATCGTTATTTATCATTATATGAGTAGATATATTGTTATCCCATATTTTTATGTGTAAAACCTCTCTTAGACTGCGTAGTCCCTTCAACAGCTGCTCTAGAATTTTGCAGTCTTGGGGTTTTCCACCATTTTTAGCTACACTAGTGTGGGAGGTCTGTTTAGCCCACCTAGTTTGATTTGTTTTAGCTCTATTATTTGATTTAGAATGTATATTGACTAATATATGGGATGAGAGAGTCCATTTCACTGTTTTATTACATTTGTTGCTGGAAATGCATTTTTGATGCATGATTTATGAGCAATCCTGAAAAAGGGGTATTACATGGAAACTTAACCTTCTTGTCCTTCTTACCCTCTCCAACATTATTTTTAGATATGTTCGCATTACCCTCCCCATCCTTGTCTTTCTTCTTATTATTCTGTCCCTTCTTCTTCCCATAGGGTTTTTTATTTCCTTTGGGGTTAGAAGCCTGAACATCATTAATAGTCAAGGGTTGAGAAGGAGTTGACACTGACAGCGTAGCCTGAACAAAATGAGCAGATTGTAAAGAAAACTGGTACAATTTATTTAGCAGGTTAGTTGTGCCACTATCAATTGAACCGATAAGCCCATCAACCTGAAGACCTCACTTTTTTTTGGCTAAATCCACTTTGGAATGAGAAGCATTTGGAAAAAACATTATTAAGAACCCCATACTGAGAATAGATAATTTCTAAATAATGAGCACTAAAGATAGCCTATTCCTAAGAGAATTCCCCATAAAGGGATACATCCTTCGAGATTTCTAGATGTAAGGATTTAAGAAACCATTCGAGAAGAAACTCACTCGGAATCTGGGCTTTGATGAGCCTCTTCCTTCTCCTCCATTCCTGAATATGATAATAAATGTGTGTTTCCTTGTCCTACTGGAAATTGGCCAAGAGATCAGTCATAGAATCATAATGAACAAGCAACTGGAAATGGTTTAGAAACATAGTAGCCAACTTGCCAAAAGTAGCAAAACTGCCCCCTGCCAACTCAATGTACCATTTTGCAGCGTTTCCAGTTAGGGTGCGTTGAAATAGCCTCAACCTAATGGAATCATCGATAATGGAGTTCGAGGAACACCATAATTAGAAAGTGGTAACATGGTTAGCTGGATGCTCACTGGTCTTACCTTCAAATTTTGGAATATCTGAGGGAATTTTAGTAGGGACTGGAGGCCAACCCAATCTACATTGAATAAGATCATTCGTCAATTTTGATAAATTTGGCAAGTTTAAAGTTTCCAGGAAAGGTAAGAGCAGAGGATCTTGATAAATCCATCCCCCACAGGAAGGATTCCCAACATTTTGAAAAGAATACCTTGGATTTGTTGAGGCACCAGGTTGCTATAGATTGTTCGTAGAAAATGCTAAGCCATAAGAGAAACCTTGTGGCCCAGAAGAATTTGGAGAAGGACCCCCTCCCATCATAGGATTACCATAAACAGGGATATTTCCTCCAATAAAAGTGTAAAATAAGAATAAACCCCTTGGTAAGGATTCCAAACATTGACGAATGGAGAGAAACCCTGAGAAGCACCTATAGAAGGGAAAGGTACATTCCCTTGCTGACCAGAGAAAAACTAATTCCCAGCTCCCAGCCTTGTAACAACAGGGTTCTCGCCTTGAAAATAATTAGATATTTGATCTCCGAGGAAAGTTTAAAACCTTGAATTTGAGAGGTGAAAGGAAAATATCCTAAGGAAGGGTTCGAATGAGGAATGTGACCACTTCCGAAGGGGAAACCCTAAAAAGAAGCTGACCCACTAGCCGTATAAGGCATAGGTATGGAGACAGCATAATCAATAGTGAAGGAAACAAAAGAAATTGCACCAGATGGAATTCCAAAAGAAAAGGGACCAAAATGGGAAGTAAATGCTTGGGTGCTCCCAATCGTAGACAGAATAGAGGTAGATTCAAACATAGAAGCATTGGGAGTGATAGGTGAAATAAAAATAGTACCCCCTCCTTTAACTAAAAGAGAAGTATGCACACTTGCAGTGCTCATAGCTAAATTTTTGTTCCAAGTCGTGGCCATCAAAAGAAAGGGATAAGGATGGGGGATAGTTGTTATCTGAGACACAGGCCCAATGTATAAAAGAGCGTCTACAAAACTAGTAGGAAGAGGAGAGGAAGGAGTACCTGGAGGTTCAAGAACCTCTTCAACTTCAACTTCTTTTGTCGAAAATAAGGCTCTAGAGATGAGTCGAGTACTCTCTATAATGCCACTAGTACTAGTACCACCTGTAGAGACAATAGCCCCAGTCGAACGATCACTCTTTGATGTGTTCAAAACTAGTGGATGAAAATCACCAGCAGAATTTCTCCTATGCCCTCTTGAAGAAGGCTCGACACTCGTAGGAGAAATCCCACGAAGCTTCCTCGATCAATGAGGCAATCAGTTAGTCACTTTTAATAATTTTGAGATTAATTAGACTTAAAAATTAAGAAGCTATGGAAATATGGGAGCAAATAGCGCACTCTATCAAAAGTACCTATGATACAACAATCAAGCAACCTTCAGGTATTTCCACTCCGGGTTATTATGACCAGACACCAAAATACAAGAAGGAGAAAAAGAGGACCTTCTGAAAATATTCTGGGGTATTTACTCCCCAGGCATACTAACGAAGGTGATAGAAATAGTTACGATGACCTCCTAAGAAAAGCCTTTGCCAGTGCAAGTACCTAAGGTTCATAAGGGAACCCTCCAGAAGTACTAATGAAAATGATACAATGTAATATTCCCAATTTTCCACATCATATTTAGAATATTAGAGTCCTTGATTTTCTTAATGACTTAAGTAAATAAAAGGGTGGATGGGCCCACAATCCTCAATATGAATAAATATTTACTTGTGTGTGTGTGAATGTGGATTAATTAAGCCTAGATCTACATCAAAAGGTAGTTAAGCAACTACAAATGTGAATGAAATTGGAGAACCTGTCTCATTAATGAGATAGATCATGGAGTTTGACACAGTCAACTGAGATCTTGAAGAGATCAAACAAAAGGTTGATTCAGTCAACTAAGATCTTGAATATGTCAAACAAAATATCATGAGACAGTCATGATAAAGTGATGGAGGATGATGTGCAAACAAAGCACACTTGATGGAGAAGATGTACATTGCACCTAGACATGATGGTTGAATTGGTCAAACAACGCAGTCCACCTTGGAGGATCTTGTCCACATGTGACAGTGCAGTCTAGATGAGGGCCAAGGCTTGGGAAGGCTCAATTTTTTTATAAAGAATATGAAGGCAAGGATGAGGGCATGTTGATTATTCTTGATGTAAGATATTTTCAGATCTGGAATTGTCATGTGAAATTCCACTGCTTTCTTGGGTTGTTTAGCAGAGATTGCAGGTGTTGTTTAGCACAGTGTGTTCCTGGTCCGGAATCCCACCTCTTTCTTAGAGAAGCTCTAGAAGGAGTATTGTACTTCATTCTACATCAGGCTTTGAGTGCCACATCTCTTTTCCTACTTTCTGCAGAACACTCATATTCAGAAATTGCAGATTTATAAAGATCAGTTTGGAAGGAGGAAGTTGTCTTCAGTACTTTAGCTGGAGAACTAGTGAGGGTTTATTCCTATCGTCTTGGGCTTAATGATCAGCTTTCCAAAGCTTCATTTCAGATCTAGCATTAGGCCAAAGTTTTTTGACCTCCGTGAAATAGTACTTCCTTCAGGAATTACGCTGTCTATCTTGCAGATCTAAAAGGAGGAAGGAAGTTGCTAGTATTTCAGCTAGCAATCCTGTGATGGATCATTCCCTCACATTTCCATCATCATTTCCATCAGCTTAGAGCTCATTGCATCATTTTTCAGCAGGCAGAAGGCCTCTCTTTCCCTCACAGTGCAGTTTCTAGAGGAAATTGTGTTGCAGCAGCTACAATAATCATTGGAGGATTGAGAAGTTATATCTAGAGCTTCTAGCTCATAGATATGAAGAAGGGATTAGCCCTTGAAGCATAGATCTAATCTAATAACATAATTCACCCATATATTTGTTAGATCTAGCTTCAGATCTATATTTCCCAGCAGATCAAGGATCAAATCCTAGGGAGGTGATTTTCCAAAGTTGCAGATTTGGAAAATCCTTTCTGGGTTATCTTGGGAATCCATCACATTGGCCAGCTCTTGAATCCTGGCATCATCTAAGCTCCAGTTTTGAGTAGATCTACATTTTCCTTTTCAGACTGAAGCAATATGTTCATATTCTACTGAAGGGACAATGCAGTATTTGCTGCAGAGCCTCTCCAATTATGCTGTACCTATTGCAGCATGTTTTTTGAGTGATTCTAGACCAAATTTTTGGCTAGATCTACTCACCTTTTATAGATTGTGTAATTGATTCCTCTCCAATCTAATAAAATCTCTCATCTTGTCTATAAATTTTGATGTTGTCTTAATATCTATTGTTTATCTTGATGTAAGTTCTTATATTGTGTGAAGTAGTACTGCATTCTCCCTTTTGGGCTATTACAGTGGTATCAGAGCATGATCTTTGGCTCAGCTTGTGGACACTTCATCTTTTGCATCTAAGAAAAAGCAGATACATGCGATCTAACATGGAGGAATAAAATTCTGCCACTCATTTCTGTAGATATATGCAAGATATCTCCAAGGAGGTCTATCAAATATAGGAGGAAAGGAAGAAAGAAATTCCAAGAAGAATATGTGATGAGGAAGGTCCCAACACTTCCTATCAGCAAAGAAGAAAATCGAAGAATCCTAGATCTCATCATAGATCCACTATGCCCACTTTCTTTGAAGAAGGTGAAGGGTGTAGAAATGAAGGAAGGAATGAACCTAAGACTCATGAGACTCTTAGTCTATATCTGGAAGAGTACAAAGCACAGTCTAGAGCATTCAAGGAGAGGCTAACTCTGTAATGTTCCCAAATTTTAGCCTCAAAGCTAAATGGAACATTAAAGTTAGTAGTATCTTTAGCCAGTGAATAAATGGGTAGAAAATCCCATAAGTCTCCTAAGGAGGAATAAAAACACCTCAAGTGTGAAAGGAGACACTCCTTGTAGCTTAATAAAACACCTCCATGTGTGAACATGGATAATATCAGGTTTATTCAGTATACTTTGACTAAGTCAACAACACAGTTGTGGAGGAGCAGGAATCAAGGAAGGAATAACGCAGTTTTGGAGGGAGATGAATCTCTTGATGGAAATGACCTAATTGGGTGGGGCAAAGGGAAATAAAACTCACATTTTATTTAAGGAAGAGGATGGCAGTATTATTTGGCATGTTTTAGATTATTAATCTGGTCTGCTCAGACTTTTTCTTCCTCTTGTTGTTTAGCAGGGTTGTTGTGTTGTTTAGCACCGGGTGTTCCCGAGCGGGAATCCCACATATTTCATTGAGGAGCCTCTTGGAGGAGTTTGAATTCATTTTTTGCATCAGGTTTTTAGGCCAATCTTTAGCCCACTTCATCGGTGCAGTTTCTGCAAGTGATTGTGCAGCGTTGCAAGGTGCAGCAGTGGAAGGGATTGGAATCCCACTTTCTAAGCTAGTTTCTCACTGGGGGAAGGTTTCCTTCAGTTGAGAGAGTTGTTTGGAGAGTTATAGAGCTCATTTCAGACCTGTGGTAGCAGACCACTCATTTCCCCAACATTCCCAGCGTTGTTCCAGCTAGGGAATGAATTATTTTTGGAGGCAGCTTCAGTGGATGGTCTAGTGGCCCCGTTGCAGTGTTTTATTGTGATTGAGAGGTTAAACCTTTCATGGGAGGAAGCCCTTTAGGGATATACATCATATCAGACATATTTCAGCCTTGTACACTCTTATGCTTTAGCGTTGCAATGATTATTCAGTAATTTTCTAAAGATCACATGTACACTCTTATGCTTCAGCATTGCAATGATTATTCAGTAATTTTCTAAAGATCACATTTTTATGCAGGGTGTATGACAAGAAACCCTTTCCAGGTTTTCTTGTAATTGTAATAAGGATACTAGATCTTATTTTTTGAGCTTGATTGTCTAATATGTGAGTAGATCGATTTGTTTCCTTAATTTTTGAGTTAAAACACTCTTAAATACTGCGTTGTCTCTTTTGTGCATAATTTTTAGTAACAGTGTTTGGGGTTTTTGGTCATTTTCAGCTACACTAGTGTGGGAGGTCTGTTTACCTCACCTAGTTTCTTTTGTTTCTGATCTCCTCTTGGACTTAGATGCTATATGGATGTATCTATGGGATCCAAGTGATGATTTTATTTTTATGGCTTACATTTCTGGAAATGCATTTTTTAGTGAATGCATTGCTGAGCAGTCCATTTTTGGAATATTTTAAGATATTCCCAATAATACTTATTTTCCCTATTTTGGGATATTACAGTGGTATCAGAGCCTCAATCTTGGCTCAAATTGTGGATCTCACACCACTATATTTTTAGGAGAGATGGAAAAAAAAGAGAAGGCTCCATTATGTGAAGGGAGAAAGGAAGATAGGCTTACAAATCTTCTTCCAAGATCTATGTGGAGCTTTCAAGGAGAGCTAAAGAAAATAAGAATGGAGATGGGATCTTCAGAGGAGTTTGAATCTAGAGCTAAATCTAGATTTTCACATGGTGAATGTGAGCATGCAGCTACACACCATGATGCACAACATAGTCAAGTGCCCAGATCTATATTGAGATAAATCAAAGGAGGGATAATACCTAAGAGGAAAACTCTTAGTGAATTGTTGCAGGAGTATGAATCTCAAACTGTGAGGTTTAGAGATCATTCCAATTTCCAATATTTTTTCAAGATCCAAGTGAAGGAGCTAGACTCATATCTACAGCAACACCACATTTCTGAAGATGAAGCCATCAGAATTGCAGCGCTACATTTCAGAGGTAAGGCCCATGCATGGTGGATTTTTGAAAAATGCAAACACTTCCTCTTATGAAAGATTCATTGAAACATTGGTGGGGAGGTTTGATGGAAAACTTCCTAAGACACATGAGCAAGAATAAATTGAGAGAAAAAAAACCTTGCATGTGATGGAGGAGACTCCACTTCATAAAAACATGGGAGAAGCTGACATCTTGCATTACACATTGTTAGAGGCAAGACCTCTAGTTCATATTCCCAAACAAGAGGCCATGGGGATCCTTTTTCACAAGAGGATCCATTGGTCGAGATGTTTCCCATACACATTGATGAAGATGAGGGCAATAGCACTGTCACATCTAGAGCACATCCAGTACCTCATGCAGATGGAGGGGGAGCACATGATCCAACAGAAGGGATTCTTGTATCCTTGCAAGAAGTTCCCCAGGATCTCATACATAGGGGTCCAAGCACAATCAGTGAGCAACATGATTGTGAAGTGTTACAGATGGAAGGAGGAGGTAGGAAGGGAGAGCAACATCACTTGATGAGAGGCACACACCCTTCTCTATTTCAGAAATCTAATGCAAGGAAGAGGCAGACTGATTTGTGTTGTAAGGGAAAGGGCAAGGTTGCCCAACCATATGTACAATCTACTCTTGACATTGATGTCTCACTACATGGAGGCATTCCACCTGGGAGGCCACCTGATCTAGAGTTGATGGAAGACATCTTTTCTTTGGATTCACCACTCTTGGATTTTGGAGAGGTGGATAGTTTGAAGGAGAAAATTGGTATGGGGAATTTCAAAGTAGCAGGTAGCAACATGAGAAGAGCTTCACATGCTAGATCACCAACGTTGTCTCTTGGGGGGATTGATCCATATTGGAGGTCTCAACGCTTGGTAGAGTACTCCAAGGATCTTGATGCTTGCATGATTCTTGATGACCATGATGGAGATGATGGATACATGGTGGAGGATATGGTCATCTATTCTGATGGCAGAGTCTTCTTGACTGGAGCTTTTAAGCTCAAGGAGGAGCAGCTACATGCAGCACATGAGGACTTCTTTTCCAGACACTTTGATGCATATCTTTCCTTGGCAGAGGATTTTATTTGGGAGGGCATCCAGCATGAAATATTTCATCATATTTAGAGATGCATAGCCCGGATGGTGATAGATAGGAAGTCACAGCCACTTCCCTACTCATTGGATGTGAGGGAAATATTCCAGTTGAGCCATTTTAGCTTAAGCTCTCAAGCACATGATGGAGGAGGTATAATTTCACATTTTCTATTGTACTTATTTTCCTTGTTTGAGCAACATGATGTATCAAGAAGAATTATCTCTTCTTGCATATTGTATGATGATGTACTTGCAGCTACTTGTAGCATTGATTTTTGCTATCTTTTTGGTGGTTTGTGGGGGAAGCCACATGATTCTTGGTGTACACTATTGGCACCATATTGTAACTTCATGTTTCCATCTTATGAGAGGAATGTGGTAGAAAAAAAGTGGCTGGTGAAGCACTTGTTATTTCTTATTTCGATGCAGGGAAAGGATGCACTGCGCTGGTTCCAGGAGTGGAACTATGATTCACTCTCTGGTTGTCATTTGGAAACTTATTTTCATTGTACTTTGCTTCCATATTTTGCTGATATTTTTATATTCATGGGAAGCATTGTCTGGAGGCTGCTAGAGGTATTGGAGATGCCCATTGGGAGCATGATTATCCCCACATTACATGTTGTACATTTTAGCAGAAACCATGGGCAGACCATGATTTCCACATCACACTTTTTCCCTTCTTGTGGAAGGAACCACTTGAAGAGATTGATGAGGCACTTCATGGCTGAATTGTTTGATGGGGGAGCTTGGGACATTCTCGGAGGCCATGTTATTTCAGCCCAAGGACAGAGGCAGCCCCATGTTTACCATAATTGGAGGGAGAAACCAATGGGATGGAAGAATCCAATCTCCCCATGCAGCCCCAACACATTGTATAAAATCAGGGTTGATGATTCTCTTGATGAGCTACCTAGGATGGCTCATTTCATTTGGATGATAGCATGGGTGAGGGAGTCACTCATTCACCATGTTTGTCATCACTCCTACTTTGTGGAGGCCATAAGATAGCAAACAAGTTTCCATTCACACTTTCCACCTTTGATTGATGTGGGCCATTTGATTTTTCACACTTGGGAGGAAACATTGGATGACAGTTTTATTGCAGATTATCTTGATGCAGTGATGGAGGCCATTGATGGGAGGCCACAAGAAGAGGAGGGGAGAAATTTTTCTCTCCCTATACATTTTCTTGAGGACAAACAAATATTTTTTAGGGGAGGACTGTAATGTTCCCAAATTTTAGCCTCAAAGCTAAATAGAACATTAGAGTTAGCAGTATCTTTAGTCGGTGAATAAATGGGTAGAAAAGCCCATAAGTCTCCTAAGGAGGAATAAAAAAACCACAAGTGTGAAAGGAGACAATCCTTGTAGCTTAATAAAACACCTCCATGTGTGAACAGGGCTAATATCAGGTTGATTCAGTCTACTTTGACTAAGTCAACAACGCAGTTGTGGAGGAGCAGGAATCAATGAAGGAATAACGCAGTTTTGGAGGGAGATGAATCTCTTGATGGAAATGAAAAAATTGGGTGGGGCCAATGGAAAGAAAACTCACATTTTATTTAAGAAAGAGGATGGCAGCATTATTCGGCATGTTTTAGATTATTATTCTGGTCTACTCAGACTTTTTCTTCCTCTTGTTGTTTAGCAAGGTTGATGTGTTGTTTAGCACCGGGTTTTCTCGAGAAAGAATCCAACCTCTTTCCTTGAGAAGCCTCTTGGAGGAGTTTTCATTCATTTTCCACATCAGGTTTTCAGTCCAAGCTTTATCCTACTTCATCAGTGCAGTTTCTGTAGGTGATTGTGCAGCGTTGCAGGGTGCAGCAATGGAAGGGATTGGAATCCCACTTTTTGAGCTAGTTTCTCATTGGGGTAAGGTTTCCTTCACTTGAGAGAGCTATTTGGAGAGTTATAGAGCTCATTTCAAACCAGTGGTAGCAGACCACTCATTTTCGCAAAATTCCCAACGCTTTTGCAGCTAGGGAATGCGTTATTTTTTGAGGCAGCTTCAGTGGATTGTCTAGTGGCCCCGTTGCAGTGTTTTCTTGTGATTGAGAGGTTCAACCTTTCATGGGAGGAAGACCTTGAGGGATATAAATGAAATAAAACATCTTTCAGCCTTCTACACTCTTATGCTTTAGTGTTGCAGTGATTATTAGTAATTTTCTGAAGATCACATTTGTATGCAGGGTGTATGACAAGAAACCCTTTCCGAGTTTTCTTGTAATTGTAATAAGGAGACTAGATCTCAGTTTTTGAGATTGATTGTATAATATATGTGAAGATCTATTTGTTTCCTTAATTTGTGAGTTAAAAACTTCTTAAAGACTATGCTATCTCTTTTGTGCATAATTTCTGAGTAGCAGTGTCTGGGGTTTTTGGTCATTTTCAGCTACTCTAGTGTGGGGGGTATGTTTACCCAACCTAGTTTCTTTTGTTTCTGATATCCTCTTGGACTTAGATTCTAGATGGATGTATCTATGGGATCCAAGTGATGATTTTCATTTTTATGGCTTACATTTCTAGAAATGTGTTTTTCAGTGAATGCATTGCTGAGTAGTCCATTTTTGGAATATTTTAAGATATTCCCAATACTACTTATTTTCCCTATTTTGGGATATTAAAAACTCTCGAAAAATTATTCAAAATCAATGAAGAAAGAGGATCTGATAGCAGCAATATAAGGAAGAGGCACAATAGATTCTATTTTCCTACATTTGATGGATCCTCCTGAAGCAATGTTAAGGCTTGGAGGAGAGAGTTACATACATTTTTCAGACTAAATCCTATTGTTGAAGAAGAGGTTGTTAAAATTGCAGCACTTCATCTCTTAGATGAAGCCAATGATTGGTGGTTTGGGCACATGGGGCATGCAAAGGTGACTAAATATTCAGATTTCTTTCTCAAGTTGAGAAAGAAGTTTGATGAGAAGAAGACAGATATGTGTCAAGAAGATACATTTCCTAAGGAGGGGGCTATAAATATTGTCACTCTGGACAATAATTCACTACATTCACCACCATCTACAAAAGTACTTGCATCCGAAGAAGAGAATTTTTCATATTTGCAAGATAATCTTGAGCTCTTGACACATAGAGTCCCATGCATGATTTAGGAGATGCATGAGGAGGAGGAGGAGAATTCCAGCGCTGGTACACTTGGAGAAGAGAAGCCATCACTCTTACCAGCAGTCGAAGGAATTATTTTCCCGTTTGGAGGAATTCTTGTGTTCTGTCAAGAGGTCCCCACATATCAGTTGATCTAAGGTATGAATACACATTCATCACCTATTGTTTTAGTATATCTTATTGAAACTTATGGAACCATGCCATCAGAGCCAATGCATAACCAAGGGTTAGAAAAAGTGTTGATTTGGAGCAGAAACATATCACAGTGCATAGGACCCTTGATCTAATCAAAGAGGAGATGGAAAGTTATCCCAATTTTTCATGGATGAACTACATTCAACCTCTTGATTTGAAGTGTAGAGTTTTAGAAGAAGGGATGAACATAATCCTTTGTACAATGACTGGTTATGAGATCAGTATTGTACCTTTCTTTGAGACAGTTTATGTATTTCCTTGCAGATCTGCAATGTTTTCACTTAGAAGCAGTGATAATGATGAGGCCCTATTATTCTTGGAGCATTTTGAAGGTAGCTTCACTCATGAAGTAATGGAGGACAAGATGATGAATGGTAGACATCTAGATATGAGAAACCTTTTCTCCTCTCTTGATGACACTTTCTTAATGAGAATCTCACAGCTCAAAGAGAAACTTATACCTATAGAGGATCCAGAACCTCATTGGTTTTGTAAGGCAATGGATGAGAAGAAGGTCTCATTAAGAGATCTCATTGGAGGTGCACTTCAACATTTCATGGAGTACAAATTTCTTCATCATTTTGGGGAAGATGGTATTCTACAAAGGGAGGATACCATGATTATGCAGCACATCACTCATCTTACATATTAGGGTGAGTAGACGAGGGAGATAAGCACGGGGTTGCATGACCACTTGCAGATTTATATGGGCCAGCAAGCTTGGTTAAGTTGGTTACCCTTGGGGGGTTCTTGTCACTGCCCAAACGCTCCTATTTCTTTGATCCATGCCTTGAGGAACACTTGTGAGATGAAGAAGGAGGCATGGTTGCACTGGCTTCTCTTGGGTGAGTATGGTTACCACCCAATAGCTCATGATTTTTTGATTCATGCCTTGTGTATCAATGATAGTATGCAGCAAAAGGAGGCATGCTCAATTTTTTTTCACTTGAGAGAGATTGGCCACCATATGAAATCTCCTATGTCTATGTCTTTTGTATTGGGTAAATCTTGGCATGATGCTCTCATGATGTGCATTAATGATGTTTATTTGTATTGGGCTAATGTGACACTCCATATGTCCATTAGTATGTTTTTGCTTCATGATACACGTGAGGAGGAGAGAAAACAACAAGATCTCTTGTTGCTTTGGTTGCTTCTTGGGGAGTTTGGCTTGTCTATCTTACATGGAGGAGATGGAGGATGGTAGCAAAGGGCCTTACTCCGGTGGTTACTATTAGGAAAATATGGTTTGACATATTTGCCTACCCATATAGCTCCTTTCCTTCTTCTTTTGCATAACTTTGGAATGAGGCTTGGATCCAACAAGGCCAGCAGGGCTAAGTATGAGAGCATATCAATGCTCAAACAAATTCATGAAACATGGGATGAGAGATGTATTGTGTGATGGAGCTTTTCCTTTGTGAAGAGAGCCACTTTATTTTATGCACCTCGTGTATTGATGATGATGTTGGACATCATATGGTTGTCACTTGGTACTTCATGATGGAAGGAGGACATCTAACCATATAGTTAGAGATCATTCTTTATGTTTTTACAAGAAAACTTTGGAACCAAACATGCATAACCCATTGGAGAAAATGGAGGAAGCCTTCCTTATGTGGATTCCATTTGGAGGGGAATAGATGGCTTTGCACCTACTTTTGGAGTTTCTTGAGGAAAAGAAACATTTTTCTGGGGGGACTGTAATATTCCCAAATTTCCACATCATATTTGGAATATTAGAGTCCTCGATTTTCTTAATGAATTAAGTAAATAAAAGGGTGGAGGGACCCACAATCCTCAATATGAATAAATATCCACTTTTTGTGTGTGACTGTGGATTAATTAAGCCTAGATAGACATACAAAGGTAGTTGAGCAAATACTAATGTGAATGAAATTGGAGAGCATGTCTCATTAATGAGATAGATCATAGAGGTTGACACAGTCAACTGAAATCTTGAAGAGATCAAAAAGAAGGTTGATTCAGTCAACTAAGATCTTGATGATGTCAAAAAAAATATCATGAGACACTCATGATAAAGAGATGGAGGATGATGTGCCAAAAAAACACACTTGATGGAGAAGGTGTACATTGCACCTAGACATGATGGTTGATTTGGTCAAATAGCGCAATCAACCTTGGAGGATCTTGTCCACATTTGAAAACGCAGTTTAGATGAGGGCCAAGGCTTGGGAAGACTCAAATTTTATATAAATAAGATGAAGGAAAGGATGAGGGCATGTTGATTATTCTTGATGTAAGATCTTTTTAGATCTGGAATTGTCATGTGACATTCCGCTGCTTTCTTGGGCTGTTTAGTAGAGATTGCAGGTGTTGTTTAGCACAAGGTGTTCCTGGTCGATAATCCCACCTCTTTCTTAGATCAGCTTTAGAAATAGTATTGTACTTCATTCTACATCAGGCTTTGAGTGCCACATCTCTTTTCCTACTTTCTGCAGAACACTCATATTCATAAATTGTAGATTTTTGAAGATCAGTTTGGAAGGAGGAAGTTGTCTTCGGTACTTCAGCTGGAGAACTGGTGAGGGTTTATTCCTATCACCTTGGGCTTAAAGATCAGCTTCCCAGAGCATCATTTCAGATCTAGCATCAAGCCAAAATTTATTGACCTCCCAACAGTAGTACTTCCTTCAGGAATTACGATGTCTATCTTGCAGATCTAAAGGGAGGAAGGAAGTTGCTAGTATTTCAGTAAGAAATCTTGTGAGGGATCATTCCCTCACATTTCCATCAACATTTCCATCATCCTGGAGCTCATTGTAGCATTTTTCAGCAGGCATAAGGCCTCTCCTTCCCTCACAATGCAGTTTCTAGAGGCAGTTGTGTTGCAACAGTTGTAATCATCATTGGAGGATTGAGAAGTTATATCTAGAGCTTCTAGCTCATATATATGAAGAAGGGATTAGCCCTTGAAGCATAGATCTAATTTGATAACATAATTCACCCATATATTTGTTAGATCTAGCTTCAGATCTATATTTCCCAGCAGATCAAGGATCAAATCCTAGGGAGGTGATTTTCCAAAGTTGCAGATCTGGAAAATCCTTTCTGAGTTATCTTGGGAATCCATCACATTGGCCAGATATTGAATCTTGGCATTATCTGAGCTCCAGTTTTGAGTATATATGCATCTTCCTTTTTAGCCTGCAGCTATATGTTCATATTCTGCTGAAGGGACATCGCAGTATTTGCTGCAGAGCCTCTCCAATTACACTGTATCTATTGCAACATGTTTTCTGAGTGATTCTAGAGAAAATTTTTGGCTATATATACTCACCTTTTGTACATTGTGTAACTGATTCCTCTCCAATATAATAAAATGGCTCAACTTCTCTGTAAATTTTGATGTTGTCTTAAGATCTGTTATTTATCTCGCTGTAAGTTCTTATATTGTGTGAATTATTACTGCATTCTCCCTTTTGGGATATTACATACAACATTTGCCTCAGGTACAATGGGTATTCCCCCCCGCAGTCACTTGTGTGTTACTTAGAAAAGGAAACTAAGGGCACCAATTCATATCGAAATCTGAGCAGAACGGTCATTGGTCAAGATCTAGCAAATAGGAGAAGGGGTATTTCTCTTCTCCACCTTCATTATCCCTCACGCTTAACTCTTTGGAGGTAGAGCTTTCTTGGTCCAATTAACGAAGTTGGATTTCACTCATTAATCAAATTCTACGTATGAAATTTTTGAGTGGCCTTGGAGATTTAACTCTCCACTCACCTATTCCAAGTCCCTATGACCTAGACTAGTTGGTGTAAATTAATAACACAAAAACTTCTAGTTCATTTTAGTTAATCACTTTATTTTAAATGGTTTTTATTTAAGTCACAGGTAGATGGATAATGCAACTTATGATGTTTTCGATGCAAAAGAGAAATCAATAGAAAACCTACTACATGAATATGTAATTTTTCCTTTCGATGAAAAGAGATTTGTACTTCGGTTCTACGAAGAAACTAATAAAAAAAAGATACTTCTTTTTCCTTTTCAATATCACTCTTCACACACTTCAAAAAAATATCAAAAATAATAGAATGCTTAACAGTTCAACTAATGCAAAAAATACCAGTGATAAATGAAAATCCTAGGACTACTCACAAAGGGAAGCAAAAGAGAGTTTTTCAATAAGATTGGTTTGATCACTTTGAGAGAAAAGCAAAGACAAGACCCAAGAGGAACTTCTTTGCACACAACACTGCCAAAAAAATATTGATATAAAAGAGACAAATCCAAACAAGGACTCCTCTCGAAACCAAGCAATTGAACAAAAAATGAGAAACTAGAAAATTGCTCCAAAATCGATGACAACCATGAAAAGAAAACCAATCAAAAGAAATAGAATTTTTTTTTTTTTGGATTTTTAATTTTTAAGGAAATAATAAAATTCATTAAGACAAGCAAAAAAACTACCAAAGGTCCCAAATCAAGAAATTGAACCAAAAAGGGAACTTCCAATTGCACAAGCCAACTATGCCACTTTCGTATCAGGACTCAAACAAACAAAAATAAGTAACCGACTCAAGAAACCGATTCAAAATAGTATTATAAAATTCCAGCAAATAAAAACTTCAAGAAACCGATGAAAGGAAACTTCAAGATTCACTATAATGATGATCCCAAGAAACAAGAAAACCAAGAAAGTCAAGAAGGAAAAAAAAAAGTGAAGCAATGCATAAGGAAAACGTGAGAAAACTGACAAAGGCTCACTGTTCTGAAAGGTCAGAACAACCAAGAAATTCAGAAATAATTCTTGGTGCTACAACTGCAACTAGAACTTCACCAAATAGGTAAAACCCTAGAATGACTAGGTTTTCACATAAAAAGGAGAGAAACTAACATACAAAAATAAGAATCACAATCCAGACACCTAAGAGGTTCTGTGGGGATGGGCCAACAACAAGTAGGAAATACTTACAGGGTCCAAAAATTTCAATTTTTCAAATTTTACTGGGCATACATGGATCCACTATGTGAAACACGTGTGTATACAAAATTTTACCTAAATAAAGTCATGTATACGTGGGTCCCTTTGGAAGAAACAGAAGGTATACGTGATTATGTACACACCAAGTAGCATATAGAAATTGTAACAAATAAAAATAAAAAACCTAGGCTTGATCCAGAAGATCAGGACTTCTGCTTGGATGGGAAAAAAAACTACTAGACTGAAAAAGTGATCAAACTGTCAGGGAACCCAAAATACAGAGAAAAACAACCCAAAATCTGAATTACATGGATGTAATCCCCAGCAGAGTCACCAGTTCTATTACGATGAAATCTACCCTAAGGCCTAGGTTGAGGGACCTAACAAGGAGGAAGGCATATCATCACAAGAAGCACTCTAATTATGATTTTTAATGCTTGAACTAGAAAATTGAGGACATACAACCTTACTCGTTTTTCCTACGTTTGGGGTCGATCATGTAGAGTGAAAACCCTCTGCTACTCCTCATGCTTCAAAACCTGCAAATCAATCAAGAAAAAGTACAAAAACTAGTTTCACAACATATATGTCCTAGATCTCAGCATGTTAGCAGATATAATCTCATAAAAATAACATGAAATAAACCATTACAATATCAATCAACATGTATAGGAGACATATAACACAAAGACATTAGGAACGAGACAGATTTTATTTTATTGATAATATGTAAAGAGAAAGTGGAGAAATCACCTGAGATTTTCCATGAATCCAAGCAAAACCGTCCTCCAGATCTATCCATCCCTATCCTCACAAATATTCTTCCATAAAGGGTGCACAAAGGATGTCACATCAAGTGCGGGTGAACATCACAAGGAAACAAGGGTTTCCTGAACCTGGGAAGTCCACGAAGCATAGGGAAATATCAAACTTGATCAAGGCTATAACAGGGTATAATATCAATAACATTCTCTCTCCTCCCTTAGGCCATTCCCTTGAGGTGCATTTATACTTCCTTAAATCGGTTTTATCATTTGGGAAATAGTTTGGCCACGAGATGGGGTAGTTAAGTTATATGAAAAAACTGTAAACCATGCCCAATTAATAGGGATTTTTTTATATTTTTTAATATTTTAAATAGTATACGTGAGTCAGATATGGATGGACCTGCATCTGCATGCGAAACAATCTGGGCAGAGTTGCAGATGGAATTCAAAATACGGTTTTTTAAGAAGTTTGACCAATTTTGAATGGAAGGGCTTCCCAAGGCCAATGCATAAGTCATCAAGTATATATAGGTGATAAATGATGCTATAACAAGATGTCTTAGAAAATTCCCTCTTTTTCAATTTATCTTTTTCATCTACTTTTTGACCCTTTCTTTTTCTAACACTAGCATCTTGTTCACACTAATGTTCAACAGTGATGCATCCTACATTCATTGTTTTTCCTCTTTTAGGAGGAAACATGTTAGACGCATGAAACATATTATCACATGGATTAAAAATCTCATTGAAATCAAATTCAAACTTGATTCATATCCTTGAAAGGCTTTAGATTCCTCAACCTCTTTCTGCTTGAACATTAAAAATGCAAAATTATGACTAGCAATAACAATCCTATTCATTTTTCCAACATTCAGAAGAGATAAACTAAATTTATTTCTACGTGCTCTAACAATGTACTCAATCCCATTTTGAAAAAATTATATTTTTTCTCATGGAAATGAAAAATATCTCTCCTATCATAAAGATATGGGCTTCCAAAAAAAATAACACATGTGTATAGTGGCACTACATCAAGTTATACCTCATTAATGAAGTTTTTAGTGATGGAAAATCTAAGTATGCATTTCCTTGTCACTTGCAATTTTGCATTCTCACATACCCAACCTAAAGGATAAGGTTTAGGATGAGGAATGGTTTCTAAATTCAATTTCTTGACAGTTTCTTTTGAGATAAGGTTTGCTTTTGATCCATTATCAAACAGTGTACCTGTCTTGCTATGTTTTTAAATAACTAATGTCAAAAAGATCTATTGTTGCTTTTGCATATTGAGTTTCATTGAGACTATTTGAAGAACTATTAATTACAACATCCATAGATTTCAATCCCATGGTTGTGATTTTTGTTTCATCCATGGAATCTAATCCTAAATATTGTTGTATAGTTGTAGCAACCTTTTCTTTCTCCTTGTTTTTAAACTTTCTGGGTTTGATCTCAAGTTGAAGTTTCCAAAAGTGGTCTTCATCATGGCCTCGTTTGGAACAATTTTTACATGTGATTTTTTCTCCCTCCTTCTTGATGGTAGCATTCTTCTTCCCTTTTAATTTTAACTTACCCTTTCCTTTTTCTCTAGACTCAAATGAGTTCTCACTAGTTTCTTTAGAAACATTTTTCCCTATTGCTTCTAGATGTGTTGGTTGTACACACACTTCATCTAAATTTGTATGGTTGAACATGAGAATAGTGTGTCTCAAGTAGCTATGTAAACCTCCAGTGTATTTGAGTAAAGTTTCTTGATATGATAAATCTACACCCGATATCAATTTTCTCCTTATAAACTCTTGGGTATAACTTTGCACACTTTGACCCTTTAATTTCCTAAAGTTTTACTAAT
Source organism: Pinus albicaulis (assembly GCA_034641835.2). Taxonomy (NCBI): domain Eukaryota; kingdom Viridiplantae; phylum Streptophyta; class Pinopsida; order Pinales; family Pinaceae; genus Pinus; species Pinus albicaulis. The sequence continues at coordinate 710,540,044 of CM076571.1, read as the reverse complement.
CGATTATAGCTTTCTACATGTATGCTAAAGGATAAAACTTTCTTCGTAATGCAACAACAAATCATTCCAAGAATTTATGATCTTACCTCTTTTCTTGATGTCCTCTTGTGTTTTGGCTTCCCACCAAATGAGTGTTTAACTTTCCAACCTTAATGAAGCCTGTTGAATCTTGGTCTCATCATCTTTGATCATTTGTATCCTGCAATACACTTCAAGCTGATGAACCCAATTATCTAATTTCTCAAAATTTACCTCTTCGTTATACATAGGAAATTCAAAATTTATGTCAAGTTTTAAAATTGGAGTTTTTCCATGTCTCTTTCAAGAATGTGGAGGTGTTTTTGAAGGGGTTGATGTAAAATATGATGATGGTGAAGATGGAGGTGGAGTTAGAGGTGGTTTTTCACCATTCCCTCCATTACCTTTTGGAGGTTTATAACCATTTCCTCCATCTCACTTTGGAGGATTTTAGATTTCACCTTGCAACCTTGAATTCCTCTCCTCATAGAGAACTTTCACGATCTCACTCATGTAAAATAATGCTTTCCTGGAATCCTTGTTATCCTCAGTCATATTGTCACACTCTCCTTGATGTTCCATGACTAGTGAGTAGTTTTGTGAAACCTGAGGTGAAACTTGTGGTGGATACTGTGGAAAATGTGATCTCCTTGAGCTAGCTTGAGGACTTGATCCCACAAGTTTTCCTTCTCCTCTTTTGAGCTTCAACCTTCTAAGCATAAAAAAAACTTGAAAAAAAAATAAACCCTCAAAAAAACCAAAGAACCAAAGCTCTAATTCCAAACAAATTTGTATATGTAAACTTTAATTGTCACTTGGGGTCAAGGTTAATGCTGTGCCCTTGTCTGCTCAAATGGGATCTCGTGGTTCGGGTGGACTGGGGGTCGGGGGTTAACCACGGCCCTGACCTACAATGATCACTGCACTAAAATTTAAATAGATGTTGTCGACTATCGTTTATAAGCAACACTTGTGGCGCAGTGGTGGAGCATTGTGCTGCCACCCTGGAGGTCTGTGGTTCAATTCCCATGGAGGCCCTCTTTGACCATATACAAAAATTTTAAGATGCCAATAGGAGGCGACATGGTAGCCAACAATTGGCCATTGTCGCTCTCCATGATAGAACCAAGTCAATGAACCCTAAACTAATAGAAATCCACCATTTACGATCCAATAAAAAGGAGACACTTGTTGATCAACCTTTGGCCCACCAAATACGGAGTCATGCCTAGTCACTTGCCTAGTCAATGTACATACTGCTGACTGGGTGTATCTGCAAGTCAAATTACAATATTTTTAGTTGTTTGGAAAATCGGGTAGAATGCGATATCGGAAGCATACGATATCAATTTTCAGCGAAACGAGGTTTGTTGGATTTAGGGAGATAAAATATTAGTTATGGCACTGGTTTAGAGAAATTTTAAGAACTTTTAATTTTGAGCATTTTATTGATCCATCAGATGATGCCAAGGCAAGCTATCAAAGCCAAGCAATGAAAGTAAGTGCCCCAACTACTACGTACCTTTACCCTCTATGGCTCTACGTTGATCACCCAAAAATTAAATTGTTAGCTATAAAGAATGGTTGATTTGACCCTCTTCTGGTGCTCAGAAATTTTTTAAAAATTAACCCAAGTCTCTCCTCTAGTAATCCACCAAAACCCAGAAAGGTTTTTGGCCAAATGCTAACCCTCGAATTTCGGCCCAATTTCCCCTGGCTCCTATAATTGTTGGTTGAGTTTGGATACCTGTTTGACCCCTAAACTAGAAATTTCTCCAAAATTAATTCCATCCTCTCCACCAAATACTTAGAATAACCCACGAAGGAATTGGCCAATGGTTGACCTTGGAAATTCGACCCTCTTTTCCTTCAATGGATCTACTGTTGGAAAAGTCAACCCACCTATCAATCATGCACTAGAGACTCCCAGAAATTACTGCAATATCCCTCAAAATAATTCCTTTGACTCCTCCTCAAGTTTCTTGCCCAAAATCCCTTCTCTCGTCAACAACCGAGTGTGTCTCCTCTAAGGACTATGCAGTCACTGCGCTGCTACTACTAAACCCCTCCAAAAACTCAAGTTTTGTGCTACTGGAATGAAATGGACGTGGTAGGACTCCCTCCTTGGGCTGGCACTTAAAGTTCGTTGAAGCAAGAGTTGAGGTTTCCACTCACAAACACTCGTGTGTTGAACAATACTTGCAAAATTGGCTTCAGCTCAAGCATGCTATGTCAAAGACAATTTTGCAAATGATCGTGAGTGACAAAATCAGTGCCCCCTTCCTTTTTTCAAAGTAACTCCAAAATTCCCATGTGGGCCTAGATCGATTTCTCCCCACCATTATCGCACCAATGAGTTCATATTCCTCATGTGGGTCTTATTTCTCCATGGGTTACCCCCATGCTCCACTAGAGCCACAATATTTCCCCTGCAACTCTAATGTTTGGGCTGAGTATAATCAAAACTACATGTGGCACCTCTAAAACCACATGTTCTAGGGGTAAATGTGAATTAAGACAAAATGGTCGAAATAGATATTCTCACTTAGCAATAATGCTAAGTAGGAATATCATAGTTCTCCCAGCCAAAAAATGCTTGTCCTTAAGTAATGCTTGAACAAGCATCCTCTCTAGTTGATGCTCCCCACTTTCACTGCAAAAAAATTCCAGTGTATGAGATGCAACATTGAATCGTCCCTGACCTATGCACTATCCTAACATAAAAGAATCCCTCAATACCAAGATCCCAAGCCGTCATGTCCAACATGAATATCACCTCGCTCCACTTACTATCCTGCCGGGTATAAGTACTAGTAGTCCCCTGTATACCATAAATGAGTATGGGATTATGATAATGTGGAACTATGCTCAACTTCTTGTGAATTTTTCCTACCATGTCGACCATCCCATGCACTGCAAGAGTATACTTTCAAAGATACCAACTAATCCTTGCAAAGATAACATCCCTCTCTTGTGATCTCCTCCTGATATCATCCTATTGGCCCCCCTCTCATGCTAATGAATTCCCCCACTCCATCAGTGAGTCGCTAAAGCCCAATGGAAGATCTAAATGATCTCCCCCTATAGTATTCATCTCATCCCTAAAGGTTATTGAGTTGTGAAGAGCGGTGATGATCAGGTCCCCTGCTAATCTCAAAGTGGTGCCAACATGTTCTCGTTTTGCTTCTCTAATTATGATACACTCCCTACCATGTGCTAACTATATCCTCCTCTCTTGAGGCCTAGTGATGAAAAATATGTGAGAGTAAATTTCATCCTCCCCAGGAATCTCCATGATTGCAATATCTACCCCTCCATGACTAATCTTGACCCTGAGAAACAATAGGATAAGTCTACCTCACCATGCAGTGGAGGCTTCAATGATCCCCTATGTGTCAAACCCAAGGTGAACTAGACCACCTTCTATCATGACCCTACTCATCACAAATTGGATTGATCCACCTGCCAACTAGATCCCTAGGTCTCCCAACAATACTGGGAGCTCATAACTCCCACTCCTCATGAAATTTCATTACGCAGCATTGCTACTTGCTTAAACCCATTTGGACCTGATATTAAACCCCTATATGTATCCCATGGGTGGACCCCAAGTATCAATATTTTTTCCCATGCAAGTCAACTTGCCCTGCTCCTACTATAACACACAGTGAAATATGCTATCCTTGCTCTTGACGACACACCTGTACACTACTCGGAGTCTATGTGCCCTTTATTAGAATGAAATTTCTTGGAAGGTTGACCAAAAATATCTTACTTAATTCACAGGTCACGAGTGACCCTAGCAATAATTGTGGCTTCTTATACTTCATATCTACAACAAATATGTGAGAAAAACTTGTAGAAAATAGATGAATGCAAATCTGAAAGAACGAACAACAGAAAATGAATTTGATGTAATAATCCAATCTTGAAAAGGCTTTGAAAGAAAAATATTTTATTAATGACACCTGGTGAAGGAGATTTACAAAGGGTCTCCAGTCCCCCTCAACTGGATGGGCCTTTGATGTCCTTATTGCTTCAAAATTGAAATTTTCTCTCTCAAATGTGTGAAAATCCAAAAAATGTAGAACTTGAAAATGGGAGCTCGAAAGGCATGTGACGATAATGGTGATGATGATAATGATCATGGTTAGAAATGAATGAAAAACCCTCTTATTTATAGTAAAGTATTGGCTTCATCTTGAAAATTGAGAATAATAAAATATTATTAAACAAAATCTAGGTCTAACCGCTTGGAATAATTATAATATTTTTGAAGATGGAAAAGATATTTGAAATGGTTAAATATCTTTATTTAGAAATAATTAACAAACAAAATGATTTATTTATTATTTCATGAATAAAAAGAAAAGTGTTAAATGAAATAATTATTAAATAATGATTTAATGATTATTCCAAGGATGGAGTTAAGGAAAAATAAATAAGTTATGATTTGTTTAATTATTCCTAGGTGATTTAGTCAAATGTGACAAGGAATATTTATCAAATAATGGTTTGATAACTAGCAATTGCACCACATGTTTCAAAGGAAACAACGTAAGGTTGTGTTATAGGAAAGAATAGCATATAAGAAAGAATAGGTAGTAGGAACTCTCTCAGCTCCAACTGATCCTCCAGAATAAGGGGTGAAGAATTATGTTTACTGGACCTCAAATAAAAATATCCATATTGGGAAATTGATGTGGAAAAACTTCTTTGTTATTAATTGCATGTAAGATGTGTTTTTTCATAATGAATGAGACATTTTGGCCAAAGTAATCAAGACCTCTATATGAAGAAATCTGCATGTTTATTTTTTTTCTGCATGAAGGATGCACTTGGTTTTTATGACCAAGTTGGGAAGGCCTCACCTTGCCATGAAATTATTTGCTTCTATCACTTTCACAATGTTGAATTCCTATGATACTACTCCTAGAACTCTGACTCTGCTCTACAGATAGAATTATTTAATGGAATAAAAACTTATCACTATGGCATGTTGTACTTCATAAGAGACTACTAAGAAGCCTGAGTATGCTAAATCCACCTTCACCTGTCATTTGAACATAGAGCATAGAGTTATAGTAATCGTCATTTTTATGGATAAGAGAGATTTGGGCCCTTTTTAACCCTTGGGGATGCGTAATTAATCTTAGTTCAGATCATTTATATTAATAAATTATCTACAATCATATGTCCATAATTCCTCTTTGAATGACCAATATTCCACTTCTTTGGAACTTTCAACCTTAGTTAGAATAACAAACATCATGAAGACCCAAAAGTAAGAAGAAAAAATCAGCTCATAATTAGGGAATCTAGCAACTTCTTTAAGGACCATAATTCAAGACTTTAGTGACTTTTAAAGATCATTTATTTTCCCATCAAATAAAAAGAAACAATCAAATTTTTTTAGTGACAAGAATGGGAAATTTTTTTAAATGTAATAACCCCCTTCCCTAGTGTAGTACATTTTTGTTTTGAAATGAAATTATGTTCCCGATCTTTTAAATAATAGATTCCTCCCCAAGTGACCCTTTAGAGATACCTTTTTTTTCAACTGACTGCAATAGGTTAGTGTCTTTTGTTTAGTATTTTTTGAGTCATTGAATTTAAGGGTAGAGGTAAAGATAGTACTAGACAAAAAAGAGCAGAGTGAATGAATGTTAAATGAAAATAAAATTGAGGAATCTCTTCTGATTTTCTCATGTGGGCCTTCTTCAATTGATGAGGTAGTAGGAACTTTCTCCTCCAGAATAAGCGGTGGATAATTATGTTGAGTGAACTACTACTCATGTAACTTTGACTCCTCCTTACAATTGGAATGTTTCTCTTCCCATAACTCTATCTCGGGTTATAATTCTAGCTTTTTCTTGTTTATGAATAAATTGTCTCTATATCACTATTGTCTATCTCTTTTTGAGTGCTTGCTTGAATCAATGAGATAATGTAGCTCACCAGGATTCCAAAATCCTTGAGTAACCCATTTTCTGAACAGTCTTCTTCTGTTTTTAATTCTTCTATTTGGTCCTCCATAGCCTTGTCAATGTTGTTTCCTTCTAAATAATCATAAATTCTTGATAAGTATCCATTGTCCTTCTTTTCTTCTTCCATATAATTCAGATCTAAATGAATGGAACATGAGATAAGCTTCGTGACATTTTCCAAATTCCAAGAATTTTCATCGCACTTCTCATGTGTATAAGGGAAAATGGATTCCATACATTCAACGTTATGCCATTTTTGGGCTTGTTGTAAGGTTGGAAGCTTCTCCTCACCATGTCTCTTTTATTTTGAATCCTTGACATTGATACAAGAAATTGTTATAGACCCCTTTAAAGGTAAATTTAGTTTTATTTAAGAAATGAGAATTATGAGCATTCAGCATTATTGCTCAAGATAAATCATTTCCTCTCAAATAATTTGGAAATTTAAAAAATATCACATATTTTAAAATTTTCATTATTAATTTAATTTTTTATATTTTGAGAAATAATACTCATAAATTATAAAATAGTTGTAACATAAATAATATATAACAAAAAAAACCATGTATTTTTGGAATAATAAAATAGTTGTACCTGAACACCACAAAGCTTTGCAAGATTCCCCATTTCACTTAAAATCATCAAAAACCCTTTTTAGAAGCAAGTCACAAATTAAGATAGACTTTGACGATCTTGAGCCCCTACATCTACCACAGAGTCCTAGTAGATAAGCCTCGCCTACTACACCTCCAGACTTTCAGCTTCTCCATCACTTTGGCTCCTACCACCCTAGATCTGATCAAAATCAGATCACTAGCCCAAGTACATCTGCCACACCCATCCAAACCACTATTGTTCAAACCACCTCAGCTCATCCTACAAGCCCTCATTTTTTTCATCATCCATCAGCTCCCGCCATGGCAGCCTGGTACGCACCCTTGGTGTTGCCACAACCTATAGCTCCCTTACAAAATGACTATCAATCCAAAATCCTACACTTTACTGGAGTTGAGACTACCACAACTCAACAACATGTAGATAGGATTAGTTATGCCTTTGAATACATGGAAATAGAAGACGAGACCATCATAATGAGGATGTTCACCCAAAGCCTGGGCGGAGAACCCAAAAAATGGTTTAAGAGCTTAGCTCCAAACATCATCCATGACCTCCCAAAACTCTACCAAACCTTCATAAATAAGTGGGAAATCAAAAATAACCCCATTCAAATCTTGTTAGAATATAACAATCTAAAACAGGAAAATGGGGAAAGTGTCCAGGGATGCTGCACTAGGTTCAACAGTGTGTATAAAGCCCTCCCGCCTCACTTCAAACCTCCACTTGGCTCAGCCTTAGCAAAGTTCCCTAAATACTTTGACCCACACATGACTTATCAACTGAGAGACAAATACCCCCCTACCTTAGAGGAAATGCAAAGAGTGGCTATAAATGCAGAAGCCAACTTAGCCGAAAAGAGAGCTAGGATAAGAGCAGAAAAGGGAGTCACATACCATGACGAAGTTGCCCCTTCAGTATCTTCCTCAGATCCTCGAATAGATGGCCTGGTCAAATCCATGACAAATATGTGGGAAAAAATGAGTGAAAAAGCACCTCTTAAGGATAACCAGCCAAACCCTCAAAACAGGAACCAGAACCAAAACTTCAGAAGAGACCAATCTCAAAATAAACTAAGGGAAAAGAACCAACAAATCAGGCCATCCTTCAGTGAAAATTATGTTGATGAGGATGAGACGGATACTGAACCCATTGATGAAAGTCATTTGAACCTATTAGGTTCTGATAACGAGAGTGAGGTTTACCTCACAATAGAAGAACAAACATTCTTCTCTCCGAATCAAGATGAAACCAACTATGAAGATCCCAAAGATCCTGCCATATATTTTCAGAATGCCATAATAGAAGCGCACAGGCAGTATGACCTTAGAAGCAGAAAAAACCAAGACAACTCCAAGAAAGGTAGCTCAGACACTTCTAGAACCCCTGATACCATCCTTAAAAAAGCAGTGGACATCAACAAAATGATGGTCAAGAAAACTGACCAAAACAAAGATAAAGCTATTCAAACAAGTCTTGGCTCAGATGCTCCTAGTACTCCCACAAAGATTCTCGAGATGGTTGTTTTGAACAAAGTCTCGAACCAGAGTCAGCAAATTAAGAACATAGAGAAAGTCATGTCCGAAAAAGCTGAAACAAATCTGTCCAAACTACAAACTCCTTTTAGTTTTGAAGGGGAAATTTCCAAAATAAAAATAACCATGCCCCTTACTGAGCTAATAACTATAGATAGGTATATATCTCAAATCTTCAAAGTTTTTGATATAGGAAATGAGGCAGGTAATTTAAATCTAACTGATGAGAAACCCGAGCTCTTGTTCGGCCCCAAAACAGAAGGTGAATACCAAGAAGGAACTGTCTCTCCTTTCTATGTAAGCTTGAACATACAGGAAAAGATATTACATAATGCCATGTTAGATTCTGGTGCCTCCCATAACCTCATGCCTAAAGCAATCATGGAAAACTTGGGTCTAGAGGTAACTCAACCTTACAAAGACCTGTACTCCTTTGATTCAAGTCGGGTCAAATGCTTAGGTCTAATAAAGAACCTGTGTTTTTCTTTGACACAACTACCGGAAAAAAACCTAGTCATGGACGTAGTAGTGGTCGATATTCCTCCTAAGTATGGAATTCTACTCTCAAGGGCGTGGGCTGCCAAAATATAAGGTAACCTTCAAATGGATATGTCATTCGCTACCATCCCATTTTTCAACTAGACGAGGAGATTATACCGAGAAACTCACATGAAATACATGGTTAGAAACCAGGATAAGCCAAAAAACACTCCCATTTATTCCATTCATTCCAATTTAAATTTTTTTATCTTATATAATGAAAGTGATATAAACGAGCAGATAAAAGAAAATTAAGAGGATTTCAAACCATCAAAACCACATTTCCCATTACTAAAGGAAGAAACTGATAACCAAAGCTCCAAGAAACCTGAAAAACAGCTTAGTATCATGTATGAAAAAGAAGCTCTTTGGAGTATAAGCTTTGACAGTTCTTGTGGCAAAAATGGTTCGGGGGCCAGCATCTGGATACAAAATACTAATGAAGGTAATTATTTCAGATTAGAATTCCAATGTACTAATAACATTGCAGAATATGAGGCCCTCCTCCTTGGTCTACACATACTTAAGGACTTAGCCGCTAAGAAAATATCAGCCCAGGGAGATTCATAACTTGTAATTAGGAAAATCAAAGGTTAATATTCAGCAAAAAACCCTAGACTAAGAGAATACAGGAATGCAGCTTTGGACATCCTCAAAACCTTTGAAAAATATGAACTCACTTATATTCCTACGGTTCAAAATAGCCTAGCCAATGAGCTCACCTTTGCTGCAAGCAATGGACAAATACCATGTCTAAACGAGAAATATAGTAGTCAGGTCAAACATCGCCCTACAGTACTAGACAATATTGAAAATTGGAAAATATTCAAAGATGGCGATCAAATTGATGATTTTTTACAATCTAAGAATGAATTTGAAGTGACCTAGATAGACTTAGAAAATGGAGAAAGGAATCCTGGCCAAAATCAAGATCAAGAGCCAAATTTACCTTCTTGGACAAATGTAAATTTGTTAAATCATTCATATGAAACTGAGATAGGAGAGGGCATCGATCAAAGAGAACTTGAAGTCTTACACCTTGAAAATGACACCATACCCAAAGGGCTTGCACCTTTATAAGAATTGTTTTATTTTAACGATGTGGCCAAAAAGCCAAAAATGGAATCTACCAAGGTCGACATAGAAGAATATAACATAGGAAGCATGGAAGAACCCAGAAAGATTCAACTATCCAAAACCCTCCCTCCTCACATAAAAAAGGAATACATCAAGTTGTTTAAAGAATTTAAAGATGTGTTCGCATGGGGATACCAAGATTTGAAATCATATGACACAAGCATCATTCAACATAAGATTCCCCTTAAAGAAAACTAGAAGCCTTTCAAACAGAAGTTAAGAAGAATAACCCAGTCTTACTACCATTGTTTGAAAAGGAAATCAAAAATATGTATGATGTTGGGATACTAGTGTCCCTCAGATACTCTGAGTAGGTTTCAAATCTAGTATCAGTTAGGAAAAAGACTGGTGAAATCAGACTCTGTATCGATTTCCAAAACCTAAGTAGGGTCTGTTTAAAGGACAATTATACATTGCCCAAAATGGACCACATACTTCAAAAGGTAGTAGGTGCTAAAAGGATCTCATTACTTGATGACTTTTCTGGTTATAACCAAGTGCTGGTTTACCCCACTGATCAACACAAAACAACTTTCACCACACCTTGCGACACTTTCATGTACGTTAAAATTCCCTTTGGATTGATGAATGCTGGTGCCACATTCCAAAGAGCCATGGACATAGCCTTCTCAAAATACATAGGTTATTTCATAGTCATATATCTTGACAATATCACAGTATACTCCAAATCAGATGAAGAAGACCTGGTGCACTTAATAAAGTTTTTTAACAAATGTCGAAAATATGGTCTATCCCTAAACCCCAAGAAAACACTTTTCGGTCTAGAAGAAGGAAAACTCCTAGGTCACATCATTTCGGAAGAGGGAATAAAAATAGACCCCCAGAGAATCGAAGGCATATTACAAATAAGTCACCCTAGAAACATAAAGGAGCTGCAATCCTTTATCGGAAAGATTAATTTCTTGAGAAGATTCATCCCAAATCTTGCCGAACTTCTGAGAGATATCACAAATATGTTGAAAAAAGAGGTCAGGGTTAAATGGACTACAAAAGCCAAAAAATCTTTTGAACTAGTTAAGAAGCCCTAACTGAAACACCAGTATTGATAAGTCCTGATTTCACCAAAGATTTTTACATTTTTTCATTTTCCTCAGAAAACACAATAGCTGCTGTATTGTTGCAAAAAAACGCAGTAGGGAAAGAGAAACCCATTGCCTTTTTTAGCAAATCCCTGAGAGATGCTCCCTTGAAATATAACATCATGGAAAAATAGGCATTCACAATGGTAAAATCACTGAAATATTTATGAGTTTACATCTTGCATTCTCATGTCATCGCTTTTGTTCCTAATACCATCATCAAAGACATATTAAACCAAGATCTCGAATGTAAAAGGGGAAAATGGATCACTATCATCTTAGAATATGACTTAGAAATATGACCCACCAAACTAGTTAAAGGAAAAGGACTTGAAAGACTAATGGCTAAAACCAATCTCCAAGCATTAGATATAAATTTTGTTGATGCCTTAGAAGAACAAGAAGAATGCACAACCCCTCATGTTGAACAAGCCTTTTTAAATTCACCTTGGTATGCAGATATTATTTATGTATTATTTTATCTAAATGCTCCTCAACCTTTATCAAAGACAAAAGCAATATTTATTAAACAAAAGTCTTTAAAGTTTTGCATTATAGATGGATTTCTGTATTGGAAAAATCTCACTGGTATGCTGCTTAAATGTTTGCTTGAGTTTGATCCATAGAAAATTATCCATGAAATGCATGAAGGAGAATGTGGAGGTCATCTCTATTGGAAAACCACAAAGAACAAAATCCTTAGAGCCAGTTATTATTGGCCTACCTTATTTCCTGACACTCACAAGCTAGTTATGACATGCCATAAGTGTCAAATTTTTTATGGCAAGAAAAAGCTTTTACCTTTTCCCTTAAACTCCATCATAGTCAAAGGACCCTTCCAGCAATGGGGTCTAGATTTTATTGTAGAAATTAACCCTTCCTCATCCACTCAACATAAATGGATCCTTACAGCCACTGATTACTTTACCAAATGGATAGAAGCCATACCTTCCAGGAATGCCACCGATTCAGTCCTCATCAAGTTCCTAGAAACCAATATCCTATCTAGATTTGGTTGTCCTAGAAATATCATTACAGATAATGCTGCTGCCTTCTCCTCCAAAAGAATGGTTCACTTCTGTTACAAATATCACATTTCACTAGGACATTCCACAGCTTATTACCCTTAAGGTAATGGTTTAGCCGAGTCCTCTAACAAAATCCTAGTCAACATCATCAAGAAACTTCTGGAACAAAATCAAAAGGCATGGCATGGAAAATTATTACACGCACTATGGGCTGATAGACTGACTACCAAAAAATAAATCGGCATGTCTCCCTACCAACTAGTGTATGGCATAGATGCCATTTTCCCAACATCCTTAGGGTTTCCAGTGATGAAGTTATTGCAAGAAGTTCAAATAGAAGAAAATGACATGCAAAGGAGGGTAAATCAGACTATCCATTTACAACAAACAAGAGAAGAAGTTTACCAAAAGGCTCAGTTAGTGCAAGACAAAATAAAACAGATTTTTGACAGAAGGACCAAGGAAAATGATTTTCAGATTGGGGACAAAGTGTTAAAATGGGATTCTAGAAGAGAAGACAAAGGTAAACATGGAAATTTTGGAAACTTATGGAAGAGGCCTTTCATCATCAACTCAATTAGCAGAAACAATGCCTTTTTCCTGCAAGAACTTGATGGGACTGAAACTTTTGGAGGTCCTGTGAATGGCAGGACATTAAAGCATTATTTTTTTCAAGAGCTCCAATTTTAAAACATTTTCAATCATTGTATATAACATTGTTTGAAAAATAAATCAAAAACAGAAAATTCAAAAAACAATAGAAAAACCGAAAAAGAGGGTGGTTTGAAAAATAGAAAGAAGGCCCCATGTTCAAAAAATAGTCATTTGGAAAGCGCGCAAGTCTAAATGCCGCTACTAGTGCTCAAATGTCTTGTTCAGTTATCTAGCCTAATCATAACTGAACATGTTTTAAATTTATTTGCTGATAAGTTAGTGAGTGGAAAAGATAGTCAACATTGTGTAAGCTTGACTTATCAAAGAGAGTAGATTAGGAAAAGATACGGGTTTCACATGCTCAAAACAGAACCGAAGAGGAAAGCAGGGATAAAAAACAAATTGTGTATCCTAGCCTTGTTTTTCTAGATTTCATTTTATGCAAAATAATATTTGTGTGCAGTTTTTCTTTCATGCCACAAGTACATGACAAATCAGATTGTTTAATCCTGATTTGGTCATTTTTCAATTTCATGTTTTAGATTAGAGAATAAAATCATGTCAAACAACTTAACCTTGATAGTCGATCTAGCATAGGTAGAGAAACAAAGGAGTTCATCAGGTTAATCTGCAATCCTGATAGATATAAGTCTAGAACTAGATAGTGTCATTTTTCAAAAATACTATGTCAAAGGGTTGCCAATCCAAATGCACCCAACAGAAGAAAAAATGTTAGGAAATATAGTGGGGTAGGTAGAAATATCATTGATGCTAAACATGCTATCAATTTTCAGAAATAACATCAAGGAAGAAAGATATTTGTGCCAATGGATAAAGGCACTTGTCTTCAAAGAACCAAGATCTGAAATTCTGGACACCTCCTGAAAAGGAGCTATGCTCCCCAAATGGAGCCACTATTATTCATCAGTATTTTTCACTTGTTGATGATGACTAGTTGTTACAGCCAAGTTTTCTAGCAGCTGATCTCAAATTTGTCAAATTTTCCAGCTGGAAAACACCCATAAAATTTTTTTCCCTCGTAAAATTTTCAATTAGCCCATGACGAGACAAAACCTCATTGTCCAAACCCTATCTAGCCTCAGCCATACAAGCTTCCCCATCAATTCCAAAGATAATAATCCAAATCTGTCCAAAAAGTCTCCCCTAAGTTAAGTAGCGGCGCTTTAGGTGATTTTCCCTTGGCAAACTATCCTAAAGCTAAAAGAACCTCTATATTTTATCAAACAGTCCTAGAAGACCTTCCTATTCTGAAAATAAAGTTTGGTTACATCCTTAAGTCATGCCACTAACAAGCCTTGAAGTCTTAACAATACATATGCCACAGGTCAAGCTGATACTAGATAGATGTACAGTGTTTCAATGTCTTTTCCAAAGAGCCGAAGTATACTAGTGTTCCAGAAGATAGTATTAAACTCAACGTGAGAAGACAACTACTTCCCATGTGGTTTTGAGCCAAGGATGCAGCTACAGGACAAAGAGTTATTTCAGTAAGCTCCTGCAAACACATTCAAAGGTTAGTGAATTATAAATGACAAGAAATGCTCTGCAGATAGTAGCCAAGTTGCTTGTTATGTCTAAAGAGGCACAAAGGTATTTGAAAAGCAGAATTACATGTCTTAGAGAAATGCCCATCACGACTTATTGTCAATTTGTCATTTTCATTTGCTTAAGAATGAATAGGCAGTGAAATGAAAGATAACACTGTTTAAAAGCTAATGAAATGGCATCACTGAGAAAACCTCCTCCATACATGAGCAGAGGGTTGAAATACTAAGAAAACCTCCTTCATTTTGCAAGCAGAGGGTTTGGCATTGTGATAAAGGCCTCCTTCATCTAATAAGCAGAGGGCCAGGAATAGAGGCAGGGTTTTAAGTGCAATATGAAAGCAACTGAAGGCTTATGGATAGAGAAATGGTGTTAAAAATAGATGGAAAGCAGTAGTACTGTAATAATCAAAGAGGCTAACTTGTCTCCTATCAGAGATCTCCTTCAAAAGCAGTCTGGAGCCAAAATGAACAAACCCTGCTGAGGTATGTAATTTCATTAAGTGTTTCCAAAGATCTTTCTCCTTGATCAATAGGCATGAAATCTAACCATTATTTTCCTTCAAAAAATAGAGTTGAAATTAGTGAAAATCCATGCAAGGCTTATAAGTTGAAAATTTGGGTTAAACATAGGCCAAAGAGTGATGTTGATATTGAAAAAAGGTTTTCTCTTCCTGTTCATGAAGATGTTTTTCAAAAACTCATCAAAATTGACAAGAAGGTGACCTAAGCCTTGTTTTCTCAAGGGGACTTAGCAAATAAGCAACACAGAGACACTACGTGCGAAAAAGGATATGGCAAGTATTTTGAATTTGGGAACAACACTCAAAGAAAATGAAAAATGCCACTGTCATGAACAAAGGCCTTTTTCTTCATAAAAACATGTAAAAATCTTGTTGTTGCATTTGATTGTAGGAAGGGTTTTTAAAAGGAGTTCCTTTTGATAAACAGATGATGGTAAAACCCAGGTAAATGCAACTAATTTTCACCCGTAGTCAAAGAGAAATATCATGCAAAAGATGCATCTACATCATTTATTTGTCTTTGAGAAAGGTTTCTTCTTTTAAAAAGGTCAGCAATAGGCAGAAGTGACAGAATTTCTTCTTCAATGAGAAACAGTGAAAAGGAAGTAGAAGGGTTTGCAGTTTCTTAAAAAAGGCCTTTTTACTTCAACGGGAACCATCACTATGTTGCCTTTTCAAAATTTGACCACAGCATCTTGTCAAAGGAATTGTTTGAAGAGAAGTATTTATAGTGTTTTAAAATGATAAAATTGCAAAGGCAATGGCTCATGTTTTTACAAAACAAAAAGTCTTTTCAAACACACAAACCCTCAAAAGCATTATATGAAACGTTTGTTTCTTTTTTTTTTCTTTCATATAAGAGGTAAGGAGTTATTGCCCGTTGTCAAAGCTTCCATAAGCATTTCAAAGTGACCAAGCAACATCCCCTTGGCTGCTCTCTGACCGAAACAAGGAGATTCAAGAAAATTTGTAGAGTTTTCAAGCTTTTAAGCCCGCGCGGCATGCCTAGTGTTGTACAAGTCAGCCCCTCCATTCAAATCTTGGCTAAAGTCTCCTCTTTTCCCTTTACCGCCGCCCTTTCCTGCACCGAAAATACATTGAAAAAGGGCTAAAATCTGCTTTTTAAAGTCATAAAAGGCCTAGCCCCATTCTCCACTAGCTTCGTGCCTCCTTTCATCCATATAGCCAAGTGCTGCCCCTTAGAGCGTTTAATGCAAGTCACATGATTGCGCTATCACACCTCTCCCTCATCGCATGTCTGCCTCATCGCAAAAGTGCATTTTCCCATTCGCGCTATCCTCCGTCATCGCATTTTTCGTTTTTGCGATCTGCGCTCGACTGGTCATGCCCATCGGATAGCGCAGAGCGCAGAATTTTGTTATTCCATCATTCCCTCCATCGCATTTTCTCCTCTAGCGATTTTGCGATATGCACTCCGGGCCCCACCTCCAAAGCCTTTGCTCCGTCGTTTTTTTATGTCTTCCCTTTGTAACTTCCCCAAAAGTTAGTCTTCAAAGTCTTCGTACCATCAGCATTCTTCCGCCATTTTTCGTCATTTGCCTACATGTCATCCACTTTTCCTCCATTGTTCACACATTTCGGTTATGTGTCGCATCTCAGTGTTTTTTTTTGAAGTCTCTGCCCCGATTCATTCCATCATCCTCTCAAATCTATGCCACCACTTCCGTTAACCTCACTATGTCCACTATCTCTGTGATTAGTTTTATTCAACAGACTTTTGTTTTTGCAGGAACTTGTGGTGGGAACAAAATTGGCGGAAAGGATCCGGGAGTCACTATGATGTGACCTCCATTAAAGAAAGGTACTTCGATCTATAGAACTCTCCAGAGAAAATCAAAAGGGCACATTTGGGCTGATGAGAACATTAATGCAGCAACAAATTATTAATGAAGAAGCAATGAATTCAGTGTCCAGCTTGAAAAAGGTTTCAAATTTAAATTCAAAATCTGAAGGTCGAAAGTACCATGTACAGAAGCAGGCGCCTCAAGGTTTTATTGCCGCAGATCTTCCTCCTCCAGAAAAGAGCCGAATGTTTACATATTTTATTATTTACGTCTTGTATATAAGCATATTTTCATTTCCAGCATTCATTTCCAGAAATAAATTGTAAAGTACAGTCATTTATGTTCAGTCATTCGTAGCATGGGCGTGAATGTTTTCCGCCATCTGATTCAAAATAAGTCATTAAATGTTTTCCATCTACCTCCTCCTCTAGAATTCTCTATCTCTTCTATAAAAGCTAGAAGGAAAGACATTGTAAGGGTTCCAGATTTCTATCAGCAAACTGTGCAATGAAAAGGCTTTTGTATACATTTTGCAATACTTCTGTATGAAGGTTCAGAGCCCGTAGGGTCTCAGTGAGGAGGAGTTATAACTGTAATGAGGATTCTGGTCTTTGGTATCTCACAGTATGTAATTTCTCTTATGTGTTAATACAATATCCCCTTTCATGCTATTTATCTTCTTGTATCATGTTCTAGAATGCGAGTGGCTCACTAGTTTGCAGTAAGGATTCATCCTTGTTGATGCCCTTTCTGGAATTAGTCAAGCGCTTTAAATAGGCCTAGTCATGATATACTATTCCATGTTCACCTCATACATGTTTTCTGCTATATTAGTTGCTTGAGGAGGGTGCTTTTAAAACGCCATTTTCATATAAGGATTCATAAATTAATATGCCCTTATGTGGTTTTGTTGTGTATCTGGGTATCAGTCTCATGTTAACTAATATCTTCTCTATGTTTCCTCACTGCACTCACTTCCTGATATTTGATTTCTATGATATATTATTTGAATTGGCCCTCTTTACAGTAAGCTGTCTCTTAACTGTCTGATGCCTTTGTATTGGAGTTTTACATGATGTCCCTACACTATTCTTATCTTTGTGTCAGCTTCTGAGAGAGTTTGGTCCCATTCAAAACTTATTTCCTTGTTCAAACAAGAGATAGTAAGTGAGCTCTTGGATTGACAATCCAAACTATATGAAGGACTCCTTGCTATATTAAGATGTCCTAGGCACTGGTCTATGGCAACTCTAGACTGTCTCTAGGGGGTGACAAAATTGTCCACAACATCTTTCTGGCATCGTTGCCGGGGACAAATTGTTTTCACTCTCTAATCAGGTGAGCACAGAGAGTTGAAGAGTTGCGTATCTCTCACCTTGGCGACTCCACTGGTCTTTATTGGATAAATTTATTGGTAGTCTTGGCTCCTTGTAGGCCGCATTTCAGGTCAGATACATCTCAGCTAAAAACACCCTACGTGTCTGACCCAGAGAAGATCATTCATAAAAGAGTTTGGAAAGAGAGGAAGTCGGTTCGTGCTAAAAATCTTGAATATTCCATTGAAGATTATCCGCCCTCTTCTTCTCAGGAAGTTAGAACAGAAAATCTCGAGTTTATTTCAGAAACTCCACGTAGGGAAAGTGCCTGGATTGAAGAGGATTCTCATCCTACTTTCGAGGATGAAGAAATTAAAGAAGTCACAGAAGTAGTTGCTGTTAACCGTGAGTTATTCCCATCCACACCTCAGTCTTCTATGCAATATATTCCCGTTGTTATTCATACTCCACTTCCTCCTAATCCTCTCCCTTCATTTGTTTCTTAGACTATTGCTCAGCCCCCACCTCTCCCAATGGCCAATGTTCCTGCTTTTCTATTGAAAAAATATGCTCCTCTGGCCTTACCCCAAGTGCTAAATGATATGCCACAGGATTATCTAAATATTCTGCCGAGATTTAATGGTGAAAATGGAGTTGATGCTCAGAAACATCTCGAGACCTTCTGCTCTTTTGCAGAAAATTTAAATGTTGAACATTTGGATGTGGTCTTGAGATTATTTGTACAGTCTTTGGAGGGTGAAGCCAGAAAATGGTTTAAGACATTGGGAAATAATTCTATGACCACCTGGGACCAAATGGAGAATACTTTTCTTAGAAAGTGGGGAGAAAAGAAAGATCACAGTCAGTGTCTCACTGAATTTAATACCATGAAGAAGAAACAAAATGAAGGAGTGTCAGAATTCATTAAAAGATTCAACAAGTTATATTTGAGCCTGCCTCCTGAAATGAAGCCCCATGAAGCTGCTGCCAAGATAATTTTCATAGCAGCCTTTGATTTTGATTTCGGCTTCTCATTGAGAGAAAGGAAACCTGCCACTTTAGATGATGCACAATCAGATGCTCTGGAATTAGAAGCAAACTTTGCCTCCACTGGGAAACTAAAGGGAAAAATTGAACAAGATACTAGGAGGAGAGGCAAAGAAGAGGTTTCTGCTTCTAATCAAGAAAAAGATTCAGATAAAATGGATGAAATAAGTAAAATGATAAAGAAGATGGTCAAGCTTTAACTGGAAGCTAAAAATGCAGCTCCCAAGAATTTCTATAACGCTCCAAACAGAGGATATAATCCCCAGTATAGAAGGCCACCTCTCCAGATATTGCCGAGAGAGACAAAGGAACAACAAGGCCAGGTACCTCATCCCTTATACCTGGAAGGACCAGCAGAATATTCCACCGGAGATGTAGCTTATGGATTAGAGGATTCCAATCTGGCTTTTTCAAACAATGATGATATGGAATGCCCCCTGCAAGAAGAAGAAGAAGAAGCAGAGATTGACCATTATTGTAAGCAATTTGCTGATTTCATGGAAGCACAATTCACTGTAAAATATGATCTTAGATCTTCAAGAAAGAGGACCCGAACTCAAGAGCAAGAAGGAGAACCACCTCAGGAAGAAGAATCTGCTCAGAAGGAATCAGCCACAAAGAAAAGCATGTAAAAAGGTAAGAACCCTCTAAATTTTCCCCCGCAGTCTAATATTCAGATTCCTTCTTCTTCAAAAATAGTCAGTCCTCTTAATGTTGAGTCAGTGTCGAAAGAAATTAAAATTTCAGCCGAAAGTAAGGAATTTAAGGAAGTAATGTTAGAAAAGCCCCCATATGCTTTCAATTTGCAAAAAGAACTTGAGAAAATTAAGATTCTTGTCCCACTGACTGAATTATTGAAACAGCCTGTATATTAGTCTCAAGTTACTTCCTTTATACTTCCTCCTGAAACACCAATTGCACCTGATAGTCTAAACCTTCAAGAAGAAATACCCATGGTAGTCTTTGGTCCACATATCGAGGAGGTAGACCCCTCTGCTCCTCCCTTTTACGTGTCCCTAGTCATTCATGACCTGCTATTACACAATTTTATGTTAGATTCTGGGGCTTCTCATAATCTTATGCCTTTAACTGTCATGGAGCAACTAGGGCTGCAAATTACAAGACCGTATAAAGATTTATATTCATTTGATTCCAAAAGAGTTAAATGCTTGGGAATGATTAAAGATTTAGTGGTCAATTTGGCCCAAATTACAGCAAAGAGTGTGGTCATGGAAATTGTGGTCGCTGATATCCCAGCCCGCTTTGGCATGCTGCTGTCAAGGTCCTGGGGTACAAATATTGGGGGATCAATTAAATTGGATTTAACATATGCTACTGTCCCAGTCTTTGGAGGACAGGAGAGGAGGTTATACAGGGAGACTAGATTTGTTAAAATGGTAACTAAGGCTGAATGCTCAGAGAACTCTCCAGTTTATAACAAAGAGGGAGACTTCTCATGTTTGATGTTAGAAGAAAATCAAAATTATGCTCATGAGCCCCTTTTTGGTCAAATTCAAGTTGAGCAGCCTAAAGGAGATCAGGAATCAGAAATTTGGACTTTGCATTTTGATGGAGCAAATTCAAGAGAAGGAAATGGAGCTGGGGTGCTACTAATCTCCCCTACAGGAAAATGGGTGCCACTGTCCTTTAAATTGGAGTATGAGGCTACAAAAATGTAGCCGAATATGAGGCACTACTATTGGGATTACAGACAGCCAGAAACATGGGCATCCAATGTTTAAAAGTCTTGGGAGATTCTGAGTTGGTAGTGAGACAGATAAAAAATCAATGCCAAACCAAGAATCCTCGGCTCAGAGCTTATAGAAACGAAGTATGGGACATGATAGAAAATTTCTTCTCAGCATTCAATATACAGTTCACGCCCCGGGAGCAAAACAAAATAGCAGATTCTCTTGCCGTAGCTGCCAGTACATTCCGTCCTCCTCAGAATCCACTTTTGAGATACGAAGTGGAGGTACGGTACAGACCATCCATTCCAGATAATGTAAAGCATTGGCAGGTATTTGAAGATGATGAACATATGAAGAGATTCATGGAGACAGTGGGAGAATTCACAAATATAGAAATTGATGATAACGAGGAGGAAGAAGTTGAAAATATTGCAGAAAATAAATGGGAAGAAAAGATAGCAGGAAATAGAGTGCTGCAATTGAAAGGAAACATTATACCTAGAGGGTTGGTGCCTCTAGAAAGATTATTTAACAAAGATGATATTCCATTGCAGCCTAGCAAAGCGATAGAAGAAGATCAAGTGGGAGATTTGAATCTGGGTACTTATGTTGATCCCAAAATTGTAAAATTATCTAAAAGTGTCCCAGAAGAATATAAAGAAAAGTATTTGAAGTTGTTTCAATCTTACAAAGATGTATTTGCTTGGTCCTATCAGGACCTAAAAACTTTTGATGTTAGTATAATGCAACATAAAATTCCTTTGAGGGAAGATGCAAAGCCTTATAAGCAGAAGCTCAGACAGATCAACCCTCTGCTGCTTCCCTCTATTGAAAAAGAAATCAAGAAATTACTGAAGGCCAAGATAATTGTGCCATTGAGATACTCAGAATGGATAGCAAACCTTGTTCATGTTCGAAAGAAGAATGGAGAAATAAGACTGTGTGTGGATTTCAGGAATTTGAATAGAGCATTTCTCAAAGATAATTATCCACTGCCTAAGATGGACCACATCCTCTAGAAAGTAGTGGGAGCATCCAGAATGTCAATGATGGATGGTTTTTCTGGTTATAATCAGGTGGTTTTTTTCCCAGAAGACCAGAAGAAAACTGCATTTACTACACCATGGGGAACCTTTATGTATGCCAGGATGCCATTTGGATTAATTAATGCAGGAGCTACTTTTCAAAGGGCAATGTACATAGCCTTTGTTGGGGAGCGGGACAAGTTTTTGGTAGTATATCTCGATGACATCACACTGTTTTCGAAGAATGATGATGAACATATTGAGCATTTAAGAATAACTTTTGAAAAGTGTAGAAGATATGGCCTATCCCTCAACCCTCAAAAGTCCTTATTTGCATTAGATGAGGGAAAACTCTTAGGGCACATTGTAACGAAATATGGTGTGAAAATAGACCCTAAGAGAGTGGAAGTAATAAACAACATTCCTCTGCCCAGGAATAAGAAGGAAGTACAGGTATTTTTAGGTCGAATTAATTTTCTAAGAAGTTTTATTCCTAAGTATGCCGAGATAGTTAGGCATATAACTAATATGTTGAAAAAGGAGAATGAAGTTAAATGGTCCCAGGAGTCTAGAGATGCATTCACAAGGATAAAACAGGCATTCGCTAAAGCTCCTGTGCTAGCTGGACCTGATTACAAAAAGCCATTTATGATATTCTCATTGGCTTCACCCCATACAATTGCCGGAGTATTATTCCAGAAAAATGAGGAGGGATATGAACAACCTATAGCTTTCTTCAGTCAAGTGCTTTATGATGATGAATTTAAATATAATATATTGGAGAAGTAGGCATATGCCCTGGTAAAGTCCCTTAAAGCCTTTAGAGTATATGTTTTGCAATCTCATATTACTGCATATGTCCCCACAGCAGCTGTCAAAGACATTCTGGTTCAGGGAGACAGCGAAGGTAGAAGAGGAAGATGGATTGCAAAAATCCAGGAGTATGATTTGGATATAAGGCCTACTAAGTTGATCAAAGGACAGGGACTTGCCAAGATGTTATCTGAATCAAATCATCAAGCTTTTGGCATTAATCTATCTATAGTAGCAAATGAAGGATCCGAAAAAGAAGAAGAACAGCAAGGGCTGGAGATGGCCACTCAAAAGATACATATGAAATATCTAACTAGTCCTTGGTATAAAGAAATAGTTGAATATCTTTTAACGCTTAGCTGTCCTACAAGCTGCGATAAGGTAAAATACAGAGCTGTAAGAATGAAATCACAGAAATATGTAATTGCCAATGGACAGCTCTATTGGAGAGACCCTCTAGGTATATTATTGTTATGCCTCACAGAAAATGAAGTGCAGAAAGTACTGACAGAATTTCACGAAGGAATTTGTGGAGGACATTACAGTTGGAGGACTACAACACACAAAATCTTGAGGGCTGGTTTTTATTGGCCAAAACTATACTCAGATACATTTTCTTGGGTCAGAGCATGTGACAAGTGCCAAAGATTTGCAGAAAGACAGAAATTAGCGGCTTTGCCCTTAATTCCTTATCATGTAAATGAACCATTTCAGAAATGGGGATTAGATTTTATAGGAGAAATACATCCCCCATCAAGTGGCCAACATAAATGGATACTAACTGCCACAGAATATTTCATGAAATGGGTAGAAGCCATGCCTACCAAAAATGCTACATATGCCGTAATAATGAGGTTTATGGAGGAAAATATCATATCTAGGTTTGGCTACCCTGCTAGAATTGTAACTGACAATGCGCAGGCTTTCAAGTCTGCCAGGTTTGTAAAGTTCTGTCAAAGGTATAACATTACATTGACTCACTCCACAGCTTACTATCCCCAGGGAAATGGCTTAGCAGAGTCATCCAATAAAACCCTGGTGAGGGCCTTAAAGAAAAAAATAAGTGAGAATCACAAGAATTGGGACTCCCAATTAAGATTTGCTTTATGGGAAAATAGGATAACCAGAAAAAGAGCAACAGGGAATTCACCCTATGAGCTGGTGTATGGGCGAGCTGTTGTGTTTCCTCTGCAATTGGCATTGCCAGTGGCACATTTTATGCAGGAGGATCAGGAAGAGCCAGATGACATGATCAGAAGAATTAATTAGCTGGTAGAATTGGAAGAAACACGCAACCAGGTAAATGAGAGACTGATAGAGTATCAGGAAAAAATGAAGGATATATTTGATCGCCATGCAAGAGATAGGAATTTCCAAGTTGGAGACCTGGTTCTTAGGTGGGATGTTCGCAGAGCAAAAAAGGGCAAGCATGCCAAGTTTGATCCGCTGTGGTTTGGCCCATTCAAAATAGTGAACCTAGGGAGAAATAACACTTTCATGTTAGAAAACCTACAAGGTGATCCGCTAGATGCCCCTGTGAATGGGAAATTCCTTAAACACTAATTTCAGTACTCACTCAGGCAGACTAGGCTTGATGTATTTTATGTATATAATGTATGTAAGTGTGATTTCAATTTTGGAATGTAACTAGTATAAATAAGTTGATAAGTTTTGAGGAAAAGCAAAGGGATCGTAGAGTGAGATTCACGCACAAGAGCGTCTGAGGTCTGCGAGTTCTCGGCATGCCTGAGGACGAACATGCCATCCCCAGTTGGAGATGATGTTGTACAAGTCAGCCCCTCCATTCAAATCTTGGCTAAAGTCTCCTCTTTTCCCTTTACCGCCGCCCTTTCCTGCACCGAAAATACATTGAAAAAGGGCTAAAATCTGCTTTTTAAAGTCATAAAAGGCCTAGCCCCATTCTCCACTAGCTCCGCACCTCCTTTCATCCATATAGCCAAGCACTGCCCCTTAGAGTGTTTAACGCAAGTCGCATGATCGCGCTATCGCACCTCTCCCTCATCGCATGTCCGCCTCATCGTAAAAGCGCAGTTTCCCATTCGCGCTATCCTCCGTCATCGCATTTTTTGTTTTTGCGATCTGCGCTCAACCGGTCACGCCCATCGCATAGCGCAGAGCGCAGAATTTTGTTATTCCATCATTCCCTTCATCGCATTTTCTCTTCTTGCGATTTTGTGATATGCGCTCCGGGCCCCACCTCCAAAGCCTTTGCTCCGTCGTTTTGTTATGTCTTCCCTTTGTAACTTCCCCAAAAGTTAGTCTTCAAAGTATTCGTACCATCAGCGTTCTTCCGCCATTTTTCGTCATTTGCCTACATGTCATCCACTTTTCCTCCATTGTTCACACATTTCGGTTATGTGTCGCATCTCAGTGTTTTTGTTTGAATTCTCCACCCCGCTTCATTCCATCATCCTCTCAAATCTATGTCACCGCTTCCGTTAACCTCACTATGTCCACTATCTCTGTGATTAGTTTTATTCAATAGACTTTTGTTTTTGTAGGAACTTGTGGTGGGAACAAAATTGGCAGAAAGGATCCGGGAGTCACTATGATGTGACCTCCATTAAAGAAAGGTACTTAGATCTATAGAACTCTCCAGAGAAAATCAAAAGGGCACATTTGGGTTGATGAGAATATTAATGCAGCAACAAATTATTAATGAAGAAGCAATGAATTCAGTGTCCAGCTTGAAAAAGGTTTCAAATTTAAATTCAAAATCTGAAGGTCGAAAGTACCATGCACAGAAGCAGGCGCCTCAAGGTTTTATTGCCGCAGATCTTCCTCCTCCAGAAAAGAGCCGAATGTTTACATATTTTATTATTTACGTCTTGTATATAAGCAAATTTTCATTTCTAGCATTCATTTCCAGAAATAAATTGTAAATTACAGTCATTTATGTTCAGTCATTCGTAGCATGGGCGCGAATGTTTTCCGCCATCTGATTCAAAATAAGTCATTAAATGTTTTCCATCTACCTCCTCCTCTATAATTCTCTATCTCTTCTATAAAATCTAGAAGGAAAGACATTGTAAGGGTTCCAGATTTCTATCAGCAAACTGTGCAGTGAAAAGGCTTTTGTATACATTTTGCAATACTTTTGTATGAAGGTTCAGAGCCCGTAGGGTCTCAGTGAGGAGGAGTTATAACTGTAATGAGGATTCCGGTCTTTGGTATCTCACAGTATGTAATTTCTCTTATGTGTTAATACAATATCCCCTTTCATGCTATTTATCTTCTTGTATCATGTTCTAGAATGCGAGTGGCTGACTAGTTTGCAGTTAAGGATTCATCCTTGTTGATGCCCTTTCTGGAATTAGTCAAGCACTTTAAATAGGCCTAGTCATGATATACTATTCCATGTTCACCTCATCCATGTTTTCTGCTATATTAGTTGCTTGAGGAGGGTGCTTTTAAAACGCCATTGTCATATAAGGATTCATAAATTAATATGCCCTTATGTGGTTCTGTTGTGTATCTGGGTATCAGTCTCATGTTAACTAATATCCTCTCTATGTTTCCTCATTGCACTCACTTCCTGATATTTGATTTCTGTGATATATTATTTGAATTGGCCCTCTTTACAGTAAGCTATCTCTTAACTGTCTGATGCCTTTGTATTGGAGTTTTACATGATGTTCCTACATTATTCTTGTCTTTGTATCAGCTTCTGAGAGAGATTGGTTCTATTTCAATCTAATTTCCTTGTTCAAACAAGAGATAGTAAGTGAGCTCTTGGACTGACAATCCAAACTTTATGAAGGACTCCTTGCTATATTAAGATGTCCTAGGCACTGGTCTATGGCAACTCTAGACTGTCTCTAGGGGGTGACAAAATTGTCCACAACACCTGGAAAAGTGCGCGGTGCATTCAGAAACAAAAATACACGGAGGTATAATGTTGGTGCAGCATGCCTGTAGTGGCGTGTGGCGTGCCTGTGCACGTGGTCACCTTTGACCGAAGGCCGACCCGACTCCTCTACATAGTGCAACGCTCTTCCATCTAAACGTGCCGCTCGATCAAAAAGCCCTCGAAAAGCATTGTTGAAGCTTCCCAACTCATCTAGCAAGGAACATAAGCCATCTGCAAGGTATTTTTATTACTGCCCCTTGGTGCATTCGAATTTCTAAAGGATGATTTATGCCATGTTTTTCAAGGCTAAAACAGTGGTTGGAGAGTAAGTTGTTTGAGAAAAATCCAAGGCTTTTGATGCTATGATTTCCCAAGATTAGTATAGGTGAAAGGTGGTGTGTTTGTATCAATTTCAAAGGCCTAAATTTCCTTCAAACAAAGTGATAAACCTTGTACTAATGACACAGACCATTTCAAGTGATATAGGGGAGTGTTGAAACAGTTTTAAAAGCCCTTATTGATTTTCAAAAATAGTGATAGTGAAGGAGTATGGTTCTAAAAGATGAAGGCTAGGTATATGGATAAAAATTCATTTTTTATGATATGAGAAAGCAACTTTGTGCATCTACCATAGTTCAAAGAAAAAAAAGCAGTGTTTGAAGGTCCAAAAATCGATCTATAAATATGTTCTTCTTCCTGTGTTAAGCAGAGATCCTATAATTGTTGAAGGTGTCCTAGCAGTGGTGAAAAAAAAAATTAACCCCTGTCTACAAAATCTAAGAAAAAACACTATTTATAAAGTGGAGGTTTGATCATTATAATTTTTTTTCTTTGTGTTGTGAAATATCCAACTAGTGCTACCTCCATTATCCCATAAAACAGAGTGTGGTGAGAGATTTTGCATGGTCAGTTGAGGGTGTTTTGTCTACGTCTGTAAAAAAAGTGAATACAAGAAGAGTTTTGTTTGGGGAAGGGTGTCTTACTTCTGTAAAAATACAAGGATATCTCTGTTCTAATAAAAAGCCACAGATACCTCTTTTTCAAATACCTTTCCCAAGCACAGTAATCAAATTGACTGTTTGCTTTTCATTAGAAAAAAACTTGTTTTCTGGCATAAAAGAAGACAAAATAGTGATTTAGAAGGAGCAAAAAGTTGGTGTTGGGAGAATATTTCACAAAGCATTTGAAGGAATTTGTCTTGGTCAAATAGTGACTGATAAACAAGACAGAGGTGTGATTGAGAAAAACATTCCAAAATCCATTTGAGACAACTTGGTATTGCCAAGAACATTAAAAACAAAATGCCTCCCAAGCAAGATAGTAGGAGTGGCCTTCACAAGAGATTTGAGCCTGGTTCCACTGAAGAAGTAAATGCTCACCCATTAGTCCTTTTTAACTTCCATGAGGTTGGGTGTCTATATTTTTGTCAAAGAGTGCAAGAGGTGAAGAGCTATTTCTCTTTGACACATCTTTGTGCTTTGAGGTTCCAAGAGAATCACTTTCAGCTGGCAGGCCTAGATTTCAAATTCTCTCCAAGATCCATTTCCAAGGCCACCAAAATCCCTTATGTCGGGGAGAAGTGGTTTAAAAAAATCAACCTGGACTCAGAAAAATACAAGCCTTTTCTGAAACCTGAGCATAGAGATTCATGCCCATCCATTTTTCCCTTCTCATATCTATTGACTAGTTACGCCCCCCTCATGCAAATAATCATGAAATAATTCACTTGCAAGGGAAGATTATCCTGAGTCTATGCCTACCATATCCGATTTATCATGCATTTCACGAGGGCCAAATTTTTAAATCTCCCTTTCTTCCTACATATAAGTATTGAGAAAATGGCCTCCACTATTCAGAAAAAACCTCCTTCTCAGCAGACAGCCTGCCTCTTCCATCACTCCCTCATAAAAATTATATTTCTTCATCAGCTTGAGAAGAAGGAAGTTTCTTGGGATACTTTCATCACACATCTAGATTTTTCCACTGTCCCTTCATTTCATACATATCCTTCACCTTCCACTCACCATCCTTCACCTTCTTCAAGCAAGCCTATTCCCAAGAAGCTCAAATTTCCCATTGAACAAGAAAAAGAGCATGATGAGGAAGAAGAGCATGAGCAAGAGGAGGAAGATGATGATGAGCAGCATCATGATGAAGAAGGGCAACAAGGGGATGATGAGGAAGATGATGATGAGCATCATCATGATGAAACAAGGCAGTAAGGGGATGATGAGGAAGATGATGATGAGCACCATCATAGTGAAACAGGACATCAAGGGGAAGAAGAACACAGTGAGGCAGAACAACAAGGGGAAGAAGGGAATGATGAAGAGGAACATGATGATGAACAGTAGACTCCTAGGCATGATGAAGAGGAACATGATGATGAATAGTAGACTCCTGGGCATGATGAAGAGGAGCAACATGATGAACAGAGGCAGCCATAGCATGATGAACAACAACCTCATGATGAACAACAACCTCATGATGATGAGAAGCAGATCCAAGAAAAAGAACAACAACCTCATAAAAAAGAAGAGCAACATGATGAAGAGATGTAACACAGTAAGGAGGACAACCCTCAAAAATAAATGCAAAAGGATAGTCAAGGCATCCATGAAGAAATCCAAGACAGTGGCATGAATGAGGAGCAAATTAGCAAGGGTAAAGAGCCAATGGAGCATGTGCTAGCTGCCTCTCCTAAGCAAGGGTCCATACTCTCTTCTCCGAAAGTGGCCAAGCCCCAGACATCAAGGAAAAGGGTGCCTAGAGTTGTAACTCCAAATGTTACTAGAGCCCTCCGAAGCAAGGGAAAATTGCCCAAGAAGCCCATTGTCGAATTTCCCAAGAGGAGGAAGACTAAAAGAGCCACCCAAAGCAAAGGAAAGGAGAAAGAAGAAAGCAGTCATGAAAAGGAAAGGGAATTCGACATCATTCAAATCCAAAGTGATGATAGTGAAAATGAAGCCCAGATCCTAGAAAATCTTTTGATCAATAGAGAAAACCAAAGTGATGCTTTGAGGACTGATCTTGAGAGGGCTAGAAACTTCAATCACTTTTTGCAAATTCAAAACAAACAGATGAGTGTCCATATGGCAGTATATGAGACACGAGCCATCAAATACAAAAATAAGGCCCCCAAAGCACAAGTGAGATTGGAAGAACTCATGGGTGAGTTCGATGAGAGCGAAGATCAAGATCATCCCAGGCGAAAGAGGCTAAGAACCATGGGGCTCAAAAAGGTCCTTGAGAAACAAAAGGAAGAAGAAGATGCCCTTCTCCAATCTACCCCTCTCACTACATTGTTCACATAAGAAATAGAGAACAATAGAGAAGCATGGCTTGAGAGGGTTAATTATCACTTGGAAAAGAAGTTGGAGAAGGCAAATAGATACTTGGACCTTCAACAGAGGATGACCGGGAATTATAAGAAACTCAATCGGTTTGCCCGGTGGAAATTGATGGTCACTCAGGAAAAACTCAAGGAGGCTAAAAGGAGGCGCCTGGAACCAAAATTAAGGAAAGAAACCTCAAAGCTCCAAATTTTGGCCTCATATTCACAACATGTTTCTGAAAACCCTTGAGGGTCATGCTCGCCAAATTTGGGTAAAATTCAACAAATTTTGGTTTTATGTCATTTTTGGGTTTTTGGCTAAAACTCATGGGCTTAGAAATTTCAGTTTGGGGCATCCTCAAAGGATTAAAATGGTATCATTGGATGCCATAATTTCAAGGGCATATACTCAGCGATTTTCGGATAAATTGAAGATCATTTTCTCCCCCAAAATGGCGAAAGACACTCACTTTTTCTACAATCTGCCCCGTTTATCAGCAAGGCCTATTTTTTTGGGTTTTTACACAAAGGTATATTTTTTTAGGACTGAAATTGGTAATTTTGGAGAAAACTAAACCTTTTCATAAAATATACATTCATATCTTTCCAACGAGCCATCATGGGCCTCGTTTCGACATCGGGAAGGCCTCCAAAAGTTGCCAGCAAGTCAGGGGACTTTCTGTTGATGTATTTTTTGAGTATTTTTGTAAAAATTGAACCTTTCAAAAGTGACTTTTCTTCATGTGTGTTTAGCTATTTTTGTACATGATAAGTTATGAAAAGTCAATATATTTCCATTTTTTAGCATTTTTGAGATATTTTATATGATATTTTGTGCCTTGGGCTTTGCAAAGCCTCAAGGACAAAATCAAATATTTTGGATAGGCCAATGAGATTGCAAGTTGAACTAAGAGGTTTTCCTCACTTTGGCCTATATATTCCAAAGGCTTTCATTGTAAACAAGGCTGAACTTGATGAATAGAAGCAATATATGGTCATATAAGCTTTGGAATAAACACTTGTCTCATGCTTTTGGATAGTTCCTTGGATGTTTTTGGATGATGAAAGAGGATTGTTGTTGGATTCCATGACTTGGTAGAATGGTATAGTGTCTCTCTCTCTGTTTTGTTTCTTAGTTTTAATTCATAATTCCATGTTCTTTCTTGCTATAAGACAGTAGAGAATAGATTTGAGACATGCCCTTGGAGGCACCTCAAATCTCCTGTTTCTTTATAACTTCCATGTTTTCTTCATTCCTAGTCACAGTAAAGAATCCTTGGTTGCTCTTTAATAACTTAAAGAATATTGTTTTATTGTTTCATTCATGGTTTTATGCATGCTAATTATGATTCACGGTATGCCCTGCTTACTCATGGCTAGTCATAGATCCACCTCTGAAACCTCTCTTTGATTGATTAGATTGTCATTTGTTGAACCAAGGAGGTCTTGTACTGTTCTTGCCCTTTGCCTAAAACTATGCAATATTGCTTCAAAGTGCCCAATATCTTGGAATACTATGTTTAGGCATTCCTTCATAGTGATTTGAGTTGTTTGTTTGTCTTAAATGTATTTCCCCAAAGTCTTATAGCCATTTCCTAAAGTTAGAGAGTCATATATCTCTATGCATGGCTTGAATGTTTATTTCTATGCATTGATCAGTTTACAATTACATTTCTCATGATTAATGGTTAGCCCTACCATGCTTATGTCAGCTATTAAACTAGTTATGTTTGAAATCCTTTGTTCTTCACAAATTTAATGTCCATATCACTTCATTTTTCCCAAAGATCCATTTTACCTCGAATCAAATCGGCCCTTCAACAACCTTGTATCACCACCTGAAAGCTTTCTTGACCTTTTTGACCCCATAGCCCAGTTGATCTGAAATATTGTTACCTATATTATGTCTTTGATCAGTTCATCCCTCACAACCTAAAAACCAAAACCAAAAACCATACTTCATAACTAGCCTAAAATCAAGAACACAATAAGCAAACACACAAATATCCCTTACACAAATAGAGAGAGCCCTATCTGAGTCTAGGAAGGCTAGGTCCTTGGGCTCCAAGGATTGGTTTGATGTTACACTATCATTTGGCTTGCCAATCAGCCAAATCACAGGACCCTAACATAATGGTGATCACAGTGGGACTCTGAGTGATAAAAAACCTTAGATTCCCTAAACTTTCTAGCAGCCTTAGGAATACTATTTGATTGACTTATCCCACCACTCACTAAATAATGGCGATCACGGTGGGACTTTGAGTGATAAAAAAACTTAGTTGCCCTAAACCTTCCAGCAACCTTAAGAATACTATCTGATTGACTTATACCACCACTCACTAACATAATGGCGGACCTTCTAAGTTAGTGACAATATAAGTACTCCTCAGTAACTCTCGAAGTCTCATTCAAACTTAGAAAAACTTAAGTGTTGTCCAAAGAGTATAAACTAGCTCCTTCAACATCTTAGAAAAATGATGAGTTAGTTATAGGAAACTTTTCCAATCCTCAAGGCTACTTAAAACTCAGAAAACCCCAAAACATCCTTAGATTAGTTTTTGTCAATATTGGTGGTGGACCATACACATATACCTTCAAAACAACTAAAAATCCACCTGGCGACTCCACTAGCCTTCAGTAGGCCTTACTACTTTGCTAAATTTTAGAATACTATCCAATCAACTTATCCCACCACTCCCTAACATAATGGTGATCATGGTGGGACTAACTGAGTACATAACAGTCTAGCAAACTCTTGTAGATTCATTAGTTTTTAAACATTTAAACGTGCAAGCAGTCCTTAGAATCATTTAGAGTAAACTCTTTTTCTTTTCACCACCCTAGCAAAGTGATGAAACAAGTTTAGAACACTCTAATAAACCATAGGCTGCACATAAAACTCAAAAAACCCCCAAAACATTCCCAGATTGGCTTTTCCCTACTTACTGGTGGTGAACCATAGCTAGATCTTTACAAAAACAACCAAATTCCACCTGGCGACTCCACTAGCCTCCAGTAGACCTAAAAAATCCATAAAAAACCAAAAAATTCATAAACCACACCTTTTCTATTGACTCATCCTTTCCAAAACTTAAACTAATGGTGCAAACTCTGTAATAAGTGACAAAACTAAGTATAACTTAGCAATTCAGAAGACTTCACCTAAAAATAGGAGATAAACAGAAATAACCTTGCAAATAGAACCATTAGCTTGTCCAGACAGCCTAGCAAACTGTTCAAACCAAGTGAATCACTCTTCCTTGCAAGTCTTCATCTCAAAGTTTGTTAGAAAACTTTTCCCCGAAGGAATCTTTGATAGTGTTGGTGGTGGACCATAGTTTTCACAGAAATCCACCTGGTGACTCCACCAGTCCATATTTTTGTTTTGACCATCCTTCACATTAGTAAACCCTTAGAGAGGCCATCCATTCGAAACAATCACAAATACTATCCTCTCTAAACTCTAGTTTCGAAATATGGCTTCACGAAGAATCAACACCAGATCTCATCGAGACCCAAATCCCCCTATCATAGTAGATGACCCAGAGAATATTTTGTGCCAAGCTTCCAAAACTGGCCATTTAGCGACCGATAGGTCCATCTGTAAAGCAAGGTCAGTACCTGAACACCTCACAGCCTTGCAGGATTCCCCATTTGACTTAAAATCATCAAAAACCCTTTCTAGAAGTAAGTCACAAAGTAAGATAGACTTTGACAATCTTGAGCCCCTAGATCTACCACAGAGTCCTAGTAGAGAAGCCTCACCTACTACACCTCCAGAATTTCAGGTTCTCCATCACTTTGGCTCCTACCACCCCAGATCTGCTCAAAATCAGATCACTAGCCCAAGTACATCTGCCACACCCATCCAAACCACTACTGTTCAAACCACCTCAGCTCATCCTACAAGCCCTCATTTTGTACATCATCCATCAGCTCCTGCCATGGCAGCCTGGTATGCACCCTTGGTGTTGCCACAACCTTTGGTTCCCTTACAAAATGACTATCAATCCAAAATCCTGCACTTTACCGGAGTTGAGACTACCACAGCTCAAAAACATGTAGATAGGATTAGCGATGCCTTTGAATACATGGAAATAGAAGACGAGACCTTCATAATGAGGATGTTCGCCCAAATCCTGGGCGGAGAACCCAAAAAATGGTTTAAGATCTTAGCTCCAAACAGCATCCACGACCTCCCAGAACTCTACCAAACCATCATAAATAAGTCGGAAATCAGAAAGAACCCCATTCAAATCTTGTCAGAATATAAAAATCTAAAACGGGAAAATGGGGAAAGTGTCTAGGGATACTGCACTAGGTTCAACAGTGTGTATAATGCCTTCCCGCCTCACTTCAAACCTCCACTTGGCTCAGCCTTAGCAAAGTTCCCCGAAGGCTTTGACCCAGACATGAATTATCAACTGAGAGACAAAGAACCCCTACCTTAGAGGAAATGCAAAGAGTGGCTATAAATGCAGAAGCCAACTTAGTTGAAAAGAGAGTTAGGATAAGAGAAAAAAAGGGAGTCACATACCATGACGAATTTTCCCCTTCGGTATCTTCCTCAGATCCTCGAATAGATGGCCTGGTCAAATCAATGACAAAGATGTGGGAAAAAATGAGTGAAAAAGCACCTCTTAAGGATAACCAGCCAAACCCTCAAAACAGGATCCGGAACCAAAACATCAGAAGAGACCGGTCTCAAAATAAACCAAGGGAAAAGGACCAACAAATCAGGCCATCCTTCAGTGAAAATTATGTTGATGAGGATGAGAGGGATACATAACCCATTGATGAAAGTCATTTGAACCTATTAGGTTCTGATAACGAGAGTGAGGTTTACCTCACAAAAGAAGAGCAAACATTCTTCTCTCTGAATCAGGATGAAACCAACTATGAAGATCCCAAAGATCCTGCCATAGATTTTCAGAATGCCATAATAGAAGCGCACAGGAAGTATGACCTTAGAAGCATAAAAAACCAAGACAACTCCAAGAAAGGTAGCTTAGACACTGCTATAAGCCCTGATACCATCCTTAAAAAAGCAGTGGACAGCAACAAAAACATGGTCAAGAAAACTGACCAAAACAAAGATAAAGCTATTCAAACAAGTCTTGGCTCAGATGCTTCTAGTACTCCCACAAAGATTCCTCAGATGGCTATGTTGAACAAAGTCTCGAACCAGAGTCAACAAATTAAGAACATAGAGAAAATCATGTCCGAAAAAGCTGAAACAAATCTGTCCAAACTACAAACTCCTTTTAGTTTTGAAGGTGAAATTTCCAAAATAAAAATAACCATACCCCTTACTAAGCTAATAACTATAGATAGGTATAGATCTTAAATCTTCAAAGTTTTTGATATAGGAAATGATGCAGATACTTTAAATCTAACTGATGAGAAACCTGAGCTCTTGTTCGGCCCCAAAATAGAAGGTGAATACCAAAAAGGAACTGTCTCTCCTTTCTATGTAAGCTTGAACATATAGGACAAGATATTACATAATGCCATGTTAGATTCTGGTGCCTCCCATAACCTCATGCCTAAAGCAATCATGGAAAACCTGGGTCTAGAGGTAACTCAACCTTACAAATACGTGTACTCCTTTGATTCAATTCGGGTCAAATGCTTAGGTCTAATAAAGAACCTGTGTTTTTCTTTGACACAACTACCGGAAAAAAACCTAGTCATGGACGTAGTAGTGGTCGATATTCCTCCTAAGTATGGAATGCTACTATCAAGGGCGTGTTGCCAAAATACAAGGTAACCTTCAAATGGATATGTCATTCGCTATCATCCCAGTTTTCAACCAGAATAGGAGATTATACCGAGAAAATCACATGAAATACATGGTTAGCAACTGGGATAAGCCAAACAACACTCCCATTTATTCCATTCATTCCAATTTAGATTTTTTTATCTTATACAATGAAAATGATATAAATGAGTAGATAAAATAAAATGAAGAGGATTTCAAACCATCAAAACCACATTTCCCATTACTAAAGGAAGAAACTGATAACCAAAGCTCCAAGAAACCTGAGAAACAGCTTAGTATCATGTATGAAAAAGAAGCTCTTTGGAGTATACGTTTTTACGGTTCTTGAGGAAAAACTGGTTCGGGGGCCGGCATCTGGATACACAATACTAATGAAGGTCATTCTTTCAGATTAGAATTCCAATGTAATAATAACATTGCGGAATATGAGGCCCTCCTGCTTGGTCTGCACATACTTAAGGACTTAGGTGCTAAGAAAATATCAGCCCAGGGAGATTCAGAACTTGTAATTAGGCAAATCAAAGGTGAATATTCAGCGAAAAACCCAAGACTAAGAGAATACAGGAATGTAGCTTTGGACATCCTCAAAACCTTCGAAAAATATGAACTCACTTATATTCCTAGGGTTCAAAATAGCCTAGCCAATGAGCTCGCATTTGCTTCAAGCAATGGTCAAATACCATGTCTAAACGAGAAATACAGTAGTCAGGTCAAACATTGCCCTACAGTACCAAACAATATTGAACATTGGAAAATATTCAAAGATGACGATAAAATTGATGATTTTTTACAATCTAAGAATGAATTTGAATCGACCAAAACAGACTTAGAAAATGGAGAAAGGAATCCTGGCCAAAATCAAGATCAAGAGCCAAATTTACCTTCTTGGACAGGTGTAAACTTGGTAAATCATTCATATGAAATTGATATAGGATAGGAAATCGATCAAAGAGAACTTGAAGTCTTACACTGTGAAAATGACACCATATCCAGAGGGCTTGTACCTTTAGAAGAATTGTTTGATTTTAACAATGTGGCCAAAAGCCAAAAATGGAATCTACCGAGGTCAACATAGAAGAATATAACATAGGAAGCACGGAAGAACCCAGAAAGATAAAACTATCCAAAACCCTCCCTCCTCACATAAAAAAGGAATACATCAAGTTGTTTAAAGAATTTAAAGATGTGTTCGCATGGGGATACCAAGATTTGAAATCATATGACACAAGCATCATTCAACATAAGATTCCCCTTAAAGAAAAAGAGAAGCCTTTCAAAAAAAAGTTAAGAAGAATAAACCCAGTCTTACTACCGTTGGTTGAAAAGGAAATCAAAAATATGTATGATGCTGGGATAATAGTGTCCCTTAGAGACTCTGAGTGGGTTTCAAATCTAGTATCAGTTAGGAAAAAGACTGGTGAAATCAGACTCTGTATCGATTTCCGAAACCTAAATAGAGCCTGTTTAAAGGACAACTATCCATTGCCCAAAATGGACCACATACTTCAAAAGGTACTAGGTGCTAAAAGGATCTCATTACTTGATGGTTTTTCTGGTTATAACCAAGTGTTGGTTTACCCCATTGATCAACACAAAACATCTTTCACCACACCTTGGGGCACTTTCATGTACGTTAAAATTCCCTTTGGATTGATGAATGCTGGTGCCACATTCCAAAGAGCCATGGACATAGCCTTCTCAGAAGACATAGGTTATTTCATAGTCATATATCTTGACGATATCATGGTATACTCAAAATTAGATGAAGAACACCTGGTGCACTTAAGAAATTTTTTTAACAAATGTCGAAAATATGGTCTATCCCTAAACCCCAAGAAAACACTTTTTGGTCTAGAAGAAGGAAAAATCCTAGGTCACATCATTTTGGAAGAGGGAATAAAAATAGACCCCCATAGAATTGAAGGCATATTACAAATAAGTCACCGCAAAAACATAAAGGAGTTGCATTCCTTTATCAGAAAGATTAATTTCTTGAGAATATTCATCCCAAATCTTGCCGAACTTCTGAGAGATATCACAAATATGTTGAAAAAAGAGGTCGAGGTTAAATGGACTACAGAAGCCAAAAAATATTTTTCACTAGTTAAAAAGGCCCTAACTGAAACACCAGTATTGATAAGTCTTGATTTCACCAAATATTTTTACATTTTTTCATTTGCCTTAGAACACACAATAGTTGTTGTATTGTTGTAAAAAAACGTAGTAGGGCAAGAGCAACCCATTTCCTTTTTTAGAAAGTCCCTGAGAGATTCTCCCTTGAAATATAACATCATGGAAAAACAGGCATTCGCATTGGTAAAAGCACTGAAAGATTTCCGAGTTTACATCTTGCATTATCATGTCATCGCTTTTGTTCCTAATACTGTCGCCAAAGACATATTAAACCAAGATCCCGATGGTAAAAATGGAAAATGGATCGCTATCATCTTAGAATATGACTTAGAAATCTGACCCACCAAACTGGTTAAAGGACAAGGACTTGCAAGACTAATGGCTGAAACCAATCTACAAGCATTAGATATAAATTTTGTTGATGCCTTAGAAGAATAGGAAGAATGCACAGCCCCTCATGTTGAACAAGTGTTTTTAAATTCACCTTGGTATGCAGATATTCTTTACGTATTATTTTATCTAAATGCTTCTCCAACTTTATCAAAGAAAAAAGAAAGATTTCTTAAACAAAAGTCTGTAAAGTTTTGCATTATAGATGGATTTATGTATTGGAAAAATCCC
Source organism: Pinus albicaulis (assembly GCA_034641835.2). Taxonomy (NCBI): domain Eukaryota; kingdom Viridiplantae; phylum Streptophyta; class Pinopsida; order Pinales; family Pinaceae; genus Pinus; species Pinus albicaulis. The sequence continues at coordinate 710,501,900 of CM076571.1, read as the reverse complement.
ACTGGTATGCTGCTTAAATGTTTGCTTGAGTTTGATGCAGAGAAAATTATGCATGAAATTATGAAGGAGAATGTGGAGGTCATCTCTACTGGAAAAACATAGTGAAAAAAATCCTTAGAGCCGGTTATTATTGGCCTACCTTATTTTTTGACACTCACAAGCTAGTTATGACATGCCATAAGTGTCAAATTTTTGATGGCAAGAAAAAGCTTTTACCTTTTCCCTTACACCCCATCATAGTCGAAGGACCCTTCTAGCAATGGGGTCTAGATTTTATTGGAGAAATTCACCCTTCCTCATCTGCTCAACATAAATGGATCCTTACAGCCACTGATTACTTTACCAAATGGATAGAAGCCATACCTTCCAGGAACGCCATCGATTCAATCATCATCAAGTTCCTAGAAACCAATATCCTATCTAGATTTGGTTGTCCTAGAAAGATCATTACAGATAACGCTGCTGCCTTTTCCTCCAAAAGAATGGTTGACTTCTGTTACAAATATCACATTTCATTAGGACATTCCACAGCTTATTACCCTCAAGGTAATGGTTTAGCCTAGTCCTCTAACAAAATCCTAGTCAACATCATCAGGAAACTTCTGGAACAAAATCAAAAGGCATGGCATGGAAAACTAGTACACGCACTATGGGTTGATAGACTGAATACCAAAAAATCAATTGGCATGTCTCCCTACCAACTAGTGTATGGCATAGATACCATTTTCCCAACATCCTTAGGGGTTCTAGTAATGAAGTTATTGCAAGAAGTTCAAATAGAAGAAAATGACATGCAAAGGAGGGTAAATCAGAGTATCCATTTACAACAAACAAGAGAAGAAGTTTACCAAAAGGCTCAGTTAGCGCAAGACAAAATAAAACAGATTTTTGACAGAAGGACCAAGAAAAATGATTTTCAGATTGGGGACAAAGTGCTAAAATTGGATTCTAGAAGAGAAGACAAAGGTAAACATGGCAATTTTGGAAACTTATGGAAGGGGCCTTTCATCATCAGCTCAGTTAGCAGAAACAATGCCTTTTTCCTGCAATAACTTGATGAGACTAAAAATTTTGGAGGTGCTGTGAATGGCAGGACATTAAAGCATTATTTTTGTCAAGATCTCCAATTTTAAAGCATTTTAAATCATTTTATATACCATTGTTTGAAAAATAGATAAAAAACAGAAAATTCAAAAAACAATAGAAAAATAGAAAAAGAGGGCAGTTTGAAAAATAGAAAGAAGGCCCCATGTTCAAAAAATAGTCATTCGGAAAGCGCGCAAGTCTAAATGCCGCTACTAGTGCTCAAATGTCTTGTTCATTTATCTAGCCTAATCATAACTGAACATGTTTTAAATTTATTTGCTGATAAGCTAGTGAGTGGAAAATATAGTCAACATTGTGTAAGCTTGACTTATCAAAGAGAGTAGATTAGGAAAAGATATTGGTTCCACATGCTCAAAACAGAACCGAAGAGGAAAGTAGGAATAACAAACAAATTGTGTATCCTAGCCTTGTTTTTCTAGATTTCATTTTATGCAAAATAATATTTGTGTTCAGTTTGTATTTCATGCAAAAATTACATGACAAATCAGACTGTTTAATGCTGATTCGGTCATTTTTCAATTTCATGTTTTAGATTAGAGAATAAAATCCTGTCAAACAGCTTAACCTTGATAGTCGATCTAGCATAGGTAGAGAAACAAAGGACTTCATCATCTTAATCTGAACTCCCGACATATATAATTCTAGAACTAGATAGTGTCATTTTTCAAAAATACTATGTCAAAGGGTTTCCAATACAAATGCACCCAAAAGAAGAAAAAATGTTAGGAAATATAGTGGGGTAGGTAGAAATATCGTTGATGCTAAACATGCTGTCAATTTTCAGAAATAACATCAAGGAAGAAAGGTATTTGCGATAATGGATAAAGGCACTGGTCTTCAAAGAACCAAGATCTGAAATTCTGGACACCTCCTAAAAAGGAGTTGCTCTCCCCAAATGGAGCCATTGTTAGTCATCAATATTTTTCACTTGTTGATGATGACTAGTTGTTACAGCCAAGTTTTCTAGCAGTTGATCTCAAATTTGTCAAATTTTCCAGCTGGAAAACACCCATAAACATTTTTTCCCTGCTAAAAATTCAGCCCATGACGAGACAAAACCTTATTGTCCAAACCCTATCTAGCCTCAGCCATACAAGCTTGCCCATCAGCTCCAAAGAGAATAATCCAAATCTATCCAAAAAGTCTCCCCTAAGTTAGTTAGTGGCGCTTTAGGTGATTTTCCCTTGGAAAACAATCCTAAAGCCAAAAGAACCTCTATATTTTATCAAACAGTCCTAGAAAACCTTCCTATTCTGCAAATAAAGTTTGGTTACACCCTTAAGTCGCGCCACTAACAAGCCTCAAAGTCTCAGCAATACATATGCCACAGGTCAAGCTGATATTAGATAGCTGTACAATGTTTCAATGTATTTTTCAAAGAGTAGAAGTATACTAGTGTTCCAGAAGACAGTATTAAACTGAACATGAGAAGACAACTGCTTCTCATGTGGTTTTGAGCCTGGGATGCAGCTACAGGATAGAGAGTTATTTCAGTAAGCTCCTGCAAACATAGTCAAAGGTTAGTGAATTATAAATGACAAGAAATGCTCTGCAGATACTGGCCAAGTTGCTTGTGATATCTAAAGAGGCACAAAGGTATTTGAAAAGCAGAATTACATGTCTCAGAGAAATTCCCATCATGACGTATTGTCAATATGTCATTTTCATTTGCTTAAGCATGAATAGGCAGTGAAAGGAAAGATAACACTGTTTAAAACCTGATGAAATGGCATCACTGAGAAAACCTCCTCCATACATGAGTAGAGGGTTGAAAGACTGAGAAAGCCTCCTTCATTTTAAAAGCAGAGGGTTTAGCACTGTGATAAGGTCCTCCTTCATCTAATAAGTAGAGGGCCAGGAACAGAGGCAGGGTTTTAAGTGCAGTATGAAAGCAACTGAAGGCTTATGGATAGATAAATGGTGTTAAAAACAAAGGGAAAGTAGTAGTACTGTAATAATCAAAGAGGTTGAATTGTCTCCTATTAGAGATATCCTTCAAAAGCAGTCTGGAGCCAAAATGAACAAACCTTGCTAAGGTATGTAATTTCATTAAGTGTTTCCAAAGATCTTTCTCCTTGATCAATAGACATGAAATCTAGCCATTGTTTTCCTTCAAAAAACAGAGTTGAAATTAGTGAAAATCCATGCAAGGTTTATAAGTTGAAAAGTTGGGTTAAACATAGGCCAAAGAGTGATGTTGATATTGAAAAAAGGTTTTCTCTTCCTGTTCATGAAGATATTTTTCAAAAACTCATCAAAATTGACAAGAAGGTGACCTAAGCCTTGTTTTCTCAAGGGGACTTTGCAAATAAGCAACATAGAGACACTAGGTGTGAAAAAGGATATGGAAAGTATTTTGAATTCGGGAGCAACACTCAAAGCAAATGAAAAATGCCACTGTCACGCACAAAGGCCTTTTTCTTCATAAAAACATGTAAAAATCCTGTCGTTGCATTTTATTGTAGGAAGGGTTTTTAAAAGGAGTTCCTTTTGATAAACAGATGATGGTAAAACCCAAGTAAATGCAACTAATTTTCACCCAAAGTCAAAGAGAAATATCATGCAAAAGATGCATCTACATCATTTATTTGTCTTTGAGCAAGGTTTTTTCTTTTAAAAAGGTAAGCAATAGGTAGAAGTGACAAAATTTCTTCTTCAATGAGAAACAGTGAAAAGGCAGTAGAAGGGTTTGCAGTTTCTTAAAAGGGGCCTTTTACTTCAACGAGAACCATCACTATGTTGCCTTTTCAAAAGTCAACCACAACATCTTGTCAAAGGAATTTTTCGAAGAGAAGTATTTATAGTGTTTTAAAATGATAAAATTGCAAAGGCAATGGCTCATGTTTTGACAAAACAAAAAGTATTTTCAAACACACAAACCCTCCAAAGCATTATATGAAACGTTTGTTTTTTTCTTTTTCTTTCATATAAGAGGTAAGGAGTTATTGACCATTGGAAAAGATTCCATACGCATTTCAAAGTGACCAAGCAACATCCCCCTGGCTGCTCTCTGACCGAAACAAGGAGATTCAAGCAAATTTGCAGAGTTTTCAGGCTTTTAAGCCCACGCGGCGCGCCTGGAAAAGTGCGCGGCGCATTTAGAAACAAAAATACATGGAGGTATAACATTGGCACGGCGCGCCTGTAGTGGTGCATGGCACACCTGTGCGCATGGTCACCTTTGCCCGAAGGCCGACCCGACTCCTCTACACAGTGCAACGCTATTCCATTTGAACGTGCTGCTCGATCAAAAAGCCCTTGAAAAGAATCATTGAAGCTGCCCAACTCATCAAGCAAGGAACATAAGACATCTGCAAGGTATTTTTATTATTAACCCTTGGTGCATTCGAATTTCTAAAGGGTGATTGATGCCATGTTTTTCAAGGCTAAAATAGTGGTTAGAGAGTAAGATGTTTGAGAAAAATCCAAGGTTTTTGTTGCTATGATTGCCCAAGATTAGTATAGGTGAAAGGTGGTGTGTTTGTATCAGTTTCAAAAGCCTAAATTTTCCTTAAAACAAAGTGATAAACCTTGTAATAATGACATGGACCATTTCAAGTGATATAGGGGAGTGTTGAAACGGTTTTAAATTCCCTTATTGATTTTCAAAAATAGTGATAGTGAAGGAGTATGTTTCTAAAAGATGAAGGCTGGGTATATGGATAAAACTTCCTTTTCTATGATATGAGAAAGCAACTTTGTGCATCTACCATAGTTCAAAGAAGAAAAAGCAGTGTTTGAAGGTCCAAAAGTCGGTCTAGAAAGATGTTCTTCTTCCTGTGTTGAGAAGAGAGCCTATAATTGTTGAAGGTGTCCTAGCAGTGGTGAAAAACAAAATTAACCCCTGTCTACAAAATCTAAGAAAAAACACTGTTTATAAAGTGGAGTTTTTATCATTATAAATTGTTTTCTCTGTGTTATGAAATAGCCAACTAGTGTTGCCTCCATTATCCCATAAAATAGAGTGTGGTGATAGATTTTGCAAGGTCAGTTGAGGGTGTTTTGTCTACCTCTGTAAAAACAGTGAATACAAGAAGAGTTTTGTTTAGGGAAGGGTGTCTTTCTTCTGTAAAAATACAAGGAGATCTCTATTCTAACAAAAAGCCACAGATACTTCTTTTTAAAATACCTTGCCAAAGCACAGTAATCAAATTCACTGTTCGCTTTCCATTTGACAAAAACTTGTTGTCTAGCATAAAAGAAGACAAAAAAGTGATTTAGGAGCACAAAGTTGGTGTTGGGAGAATATTTCACAAAGCATTTGAAGCAATTTGTCGTGGTCAAACAGTGACTGATAAACAAGACAGAGGTGTGATTGAGAAAAACATTCCAAAATCCATTTGAGATAGCTTGGTATTGCCAAGAACATTCAAAACAAAATGCCTCCCAGGCAAGACACTAGGAGTGGCCTTCACGAGAGATTTGAGCCTGTTTCCACTAAAGAAGTAAATGCTCACCCATCAGTCCTTTTTAACTTCCATGATGTTGGGTGTCAATATTTTTCTCAAAGAGTGCAAGAGGTGAAGAGCTATTCCCCTTTGACTAGTTACGCCCCCCTCATGAAGATAATCATGAAATACTTCACTTGTGAGGTAAGATTCTCCCAAGTCTATGCCTACCATATCTAATTGCTCATGCATTTGAAGAGGGCCAAATTTTTAAATCTCCCGTTCTTCCTACATAGAAGTATTGAGAAAATGGCCTCCATTATTAAGAAAAAGCCTCCTTCTCAGCAGACAGTCTGCCTCTTCCATCACTCCCTCATCAAAATTATTATTCTTCATTAGCTTGAGAAGAAGGAAGTTTCTTGGGATACTTTCATCACACATCCAGATTTCGCCACTGTCCCTTCATTTCATACGTCTCCTTCACCTTCCACTCACCATCCTTCGCCTTCATCAAGCAAGCCTATTCCCAAGAAGCTCAAACTTCCCATTGAACAAGAAAAAGAGCATGATGAGGAAGAAGAGCATGAGCAAGAGGAGGAAGATGATGATGAGCAGCATCATGATGAAGCAGGGCAGCAAGGGGATGATGAGGAAGATGATGATGAGCAACATCATGATGAAACATGGCAGCAAGGGGATGATGATGAAGATGATGATGAGCAGCATCATATTGAAACATGACAGCAAGGGGAAGAAGAACACAATGAGGAAGAACAGCAAGGGGAAGAAGGGCATGATGAAGAGGAACATGATGATGAATAGCAGACTCCTGGGCATGATGAAGAGGAGCATGATGATGAACAACAGACTCCTGGGCATGATGAAGAGGAACATCATGATGAATAGCAGACTCCTGGGCATGATGAAGAGGAGTAGCATGATGAACAGAGGCAGCCATAGCATGATGAACAACAACCTCATGATGATGAACAGAGGCAGCCACAGCATGATGAATAGCAGCCTCATGATGATGAGAAGCAACTTCAAGAAAAAGAACAATAGCCTCATAAAAAATAATAGCAGAATGATGAAGAGATGCAACACAGTAAGGAGGACAACCCTCAAAAAGAAATTCAAAAGGACAGTCAAGGCATCCATGAAGAAATCCAAGATAGTGGCAAGAATGAGGAGCAAATTAGCAAGGGTAAAGAGCCAATGGAGCATGTGCTAGCTGCCTCTCCTAAACAAGGGGCCATGCTCTCTTCTACGAAAGTGGCCAAGCCCCAGACATCAAGGAAAAGGGTGCCTAGAGTTGTAACTCCAAATGTTAATAGGGCCCTCCGAAGCAAGGGAAAATTGCCCAAGAAGCCCATTGTCGAATTTCCCACGAGGAGGAAGACTAAAAGAGCCACCCAAAGCAAAGGAAAGGAGAAATAAGAAAGCAGTCGTGAAAAGGAAAGGGAATTCGACATCATTCAAATCCAAAGTGATGATAGTTAAAATGAAGCCTGGATCCTAGAAAATCTCTTGATCAATAGAGAAAACCAAATTGATGCTTTGAGGACTGATCTTGAGAGGGCTAGAAACTTCAATCACTTTTTGGAAGAACTCATGGGTGAGTTCGATGAGAGCGAAGATGAAGATCAGCCTAGGCGAAAGAGGCCAAGAACCGTGGGGCTCAAAAAGGCCCTTGAGAAACAAAAGGAAGAAGAAGCTGCCCTTCTCCAATCTACCCCTTTCACTACATTGTTCACACAAGAAATAGAGAACAATCGAGAAGCATGTCTTGAGAGGGTTAATGATCACTTGGAGAAGAAGTTGGAGAAGGAAAATAGAGACTTGGACCTTCAATGGAGGATGACCGGGCATTATAAGAAACTCAATCAGTTTGCTCGGCAAAAATTGAAGGTCACTCAGGAAAAACTCAAGGAGGCTAAAAGGAGGCGCCCAACACCAAAATCAATGAAAGACACCTCAAAGCTCCAAATTTTGGCCTCAGCTTCACAGCATGTTTCTGAAAACCCTTGAGGGTCATGCTCACCAAATTTGGGCGAAATTCGACAAATTTTGGTTTTTTGTCATTTTTTGGGTTTTTGGCTAAAACTCATGGGCTTCGCCATTTCAGTTTGGGGCATCCTCAAAGGATGAAAATGAAATCATTGGATGCCATAATTTCAGGGGCACATACTCAGTGATTTTCAGATCAATTGAAGATCATTTTCTCCCCCAAAATGGTGAAAGACACTCGTTTTTTCTACACTCTGCCCCGTTTATCAGCGAGGCCTATTTTTTGGGTTTTTACACACAGGTCTGTTTTTGGAGGACTTCTAGTGGTCATTTGGGAGTAAAATAAAAATTTTCATAAAATATACATTCATAGCTTTCCAATGAGCCATCATGGGCGTCGTTTTGACATCGGAAAGGCCTCCAAAAGTTGCCAGAAAGTTAGGGGACTTTCTGCTGATGTATTTTTTGAGTATTTTTGTAAAAATGGAACCTTTCAAAAGTGACTTTACTTCATGTGTGTTTAGCTATTTTTGTACATGATAAGTTATGAGAAGTCAATATATTTCCCTTTTTTAGCATTTTTGAGATATTTTGTGCCTTGGGCTTTGCAAAGCCTCAAGGACAAAATCAGATATTTTGGATAGGCCAATGAGATTGCAAGTTGAACTAAGAGGTTTTCCTCACTTTGTCCTATATATTCCAAAGGCTTTCATTATAAACAAGGCTGAACTTGATGAATAGAAGCAATATATCGTCATATAATCTTTGGAAGAAACACTTGTCTCATGCTTTTGGATAGTTCCTTGGATGTTTTTGGATGATGAAAGAGGATTGTTGTTGGATTCCATGACTTGGTAGAATGGTATAGTGTCTTTCTCTCTGTTTTGTTTCTTAGTTTTCATTCATAATTCCATGTTCTTACTTGCTATAAGACAATAGAGAACAGATTTGAGACATGCCCTTGGAGGCACCTCAAATCTCCTGTTTCTTTATAGCTTCCATGTTTTCTTCATTCCTAGTCACATTAAAGAATCCTTGATTCCTCTTTAATAACTTAAAGAATATTGTTTGCTTGTTTCATTTATGGTTTTATGCATGCTAAGTATGATTCATGGTATGCCCTGCTTACTCATGGCTAGTCATAGGTCCACCTTTGAAACCTCTCTTTGATTGATTAGATTGTCATTTGTTGAACCAAGGAGGTCTTGTACTGATCTTGCCCTTTGCCTAAAACTATGCAATCTTTCTTCAAAGTGCCAAATAGTTTGGAATACTATGTTTAGGCATTCCTTCATAGTGATTTGAGTTGTATGTTTGTCATAAATGTATTTCCCCAAAGTCTAATAGCCATTTCCCAAAGTTAGAGAGTCATATATCTCTATGCATGGCTTGAATGTTTATTTCTATGCATTGATCAATTTACAATTACATTTCTCGTGATTAATGGTTAGCCCTACCATGTTTATGTCAGCTATTAAACTAGTTATGTTTGAAATCCTTTGTTCTTCATAATTTAATGTCCATCTCACTCCATTTTTCCCAAAGATCCATTTTACCTCGAATCAAATTGGCCCTTCAACAACCCTGTATCACCACCTGAAATCTTTCTTGACCTTTTCGACCCCATAGCCCAGTTGATCTGACATATTTTTACCTATCTTATGTCTTTGATCAGTTCATCCCTCACAACCTAAAAACCAAAATAAAAACCATACTTCATAACTATCCTAAAATCAAGAACACAATAAGCAAACACATAGATATCCCTTACACAAATAGAGAGAGCCCTGTCTGAGTCCAGGAAGGCTAGGTCCTTGGGCTCCAAACATTGGTTTGATGTTACACTATCATTTGTCTTGCCAATCTGCCAAATCACGAGACCCTAACACCATGCATGTGGGGGGATACCTGAAGGACCACCCCCTCATGAAGTTTAGAAGATATAACAAATACCCGATAATCACTGGTATAATCTGCTGGATCACCAGACCATCAAGTGTATGATTCTCAATCGTGCGATAATGAGCTAGAGTCGAGAAGGTGAGAAAAAACCAAGTCAAATGGAAATGATGATTCCCTTTGATTGATCTGAGGCATTGAATAGTGATGAAAGCTGGAACCAAGGTACACCACCCTCTAGACCATTCTTCTGGAATGAATTTGCGAAAGTCGAAAGAAGAAGGCCCCACTAGAGTTGAGGAAATGAGGAATCCTCAATTAAGGCACGAGGGGTCATAGTAGAGTGACTGGTGGACTAACACTAGGGACAATGATGGAGGGATATAAATTGAGATATGAGTTGATGACTTCCCTTGTCACAACATAAAATGCATGGTTGACCTTGCAGCCACTGGCTCAATTCTGGAGGGGATGGTCAAGTGCTCAAATGGAATATTTTAAATGATAGATAGTATATATGGAGGCCAAAAAGAGAAACACAAGATAAGTATGACACAAATATGGATGAAATATTGTAACAAGACTTATAGACTCCATGAATTCAAGGGTGACTCATCTCGGATGCTCTGACCATGCATGACTTAATGATGCTGCCATATAGGATAGGCCCAGGGGGATCATACAAAAATGAGTAAATAATAGTTACCAATGATGAAAAATCAACACATGAGATGAAAAGTTCCCAGGAAAAGTTGTATTGAAGTATTGGCGGCTCACATGAATAAATTTGGTTTGAATTGGTGGCAAAGTGAAATTTCATGGAAAAAATGGCTTCTAGGTGAAGTGTCAAATTACCGAAAATAATGAAAGACCTATTATCAAGCCTGCTGAGAAATTTATAATAGTTATTACGCTTTGTAAAACTAAGCTATGGTTTGGTCATAATGGATGACAGAAAAACTAGGGTTTTTCCTATTAAAAGGGGATTTTCCCTCCAAATGAAATTCATTTTCTATGTGATCCATGGAAAATTTGGAGAGGAGGAGTGAGCCCTAAATATTTTGGAGATCATAGAAGAAAAAGTGACTGTTAGAATTAGGAATTGCGAGTTGGAGGTAGGTGGCCTAACCTTACTCATCATTTTCAGTGGTTTAGATTTTCAGATTAGGGCCTTAGCTGGATCTCGGAGACCCCTGTCATTCCTCAAGGTCGTAATGCACTTTTTGGGGGCTCATCTACATTTTGGAATGCATAAACAGGGCCTAAAAGTGTGTCCAACATTGTTTTGAGGAGAAAAAATGTGTTTTGGGCTGTAATATTCCAGAATTGGAACAACTCAGCAAGCCTGCTGAAATAACACACTTCTGAGAATAATATGCATAGAAATGAGTTTGCAGCTCCTGGATCCCTTATATCAGCTCATCTAAGATCTAAATCCCAAAGGAGAGAAAAAAAATCAGACTAGGTGGGCTAAACAGATCTACCACAAACTAGTTTAGCTAAAAACCACCCAAAGAGAGAGGCTACAACTCTATGCAAAGGACTGCTTCAGAAATAATGTAGATCCAATGAATCACGTTAGGAGGCTGATATGAAGGTTTAGAAATCAGATATATAACATTAAATCAGATTTTCTTTATAGCCCATACAGTATACAAGAGAAAGAATGAGACATTATAGGAAAAATCCTCAGAAATGAGGTGCTACAACCATGAGAAAAGACTGCATAACCATGACAGCGTTATTTTTAGGGCTGAAGTAGAAGTTTATTAATTATTCAGATCTAGAGCAGATATGTACATAAAAATTTAGATGTAATACAGATATGTGTACAATAAATGTTGATATATACATTCTCCTTGGGGTTTTATGCAAAACATGAAGCACAGAGAGTGGATCTGAGATCTAAGGTTGTAGATCTGCAAAATGATTTAGAAATTTTTGAATAATAAAATGGTATAGTATATCAGATCTAAAAATAACATGGATTGGATGGCCAATCCATGGATCACCATAGTGAAAGGAAGAATCCCAACACTAGAGATCTCTCCTCCAAAATGTAGACAAAACACCCTGCAGCTGTAGATCTGCAAATAACTTTGTCTAGGGAGAGAAAAAATGCTTTAGCTTTTGAGAATGATTTGGCCTGATGCCAAGATGTATATATGAAGCACAATCAGTTAATGAACTCTTCCATGAGGTTAAAATATACACTCATTGAGAAGAGCCACAAGTATCGGCTAGATCTGAACAGATCTAGTGTCTTCCACTGCTGCAACTCACAAGGAAAACTCAGTCCTCAATAGGAGAAGTGTTGTAGGTGTAAGGTGAGCTTGGCCTAAAAGCCTGATGTGGAAAAGATAGCAAAAGTCTCCTCCAAGAGTTACTCAAGGAAGGAGGTGGGATTCCTGAACAGGAAGTCCTAATAAGGGATGTCTGAGTAGACAATACCTTCAAAAAATGATAATCTTCAACAACCCTCTCTTGATGATCTCCTCCTCCTTTAATAATATTGGAGTCTTGGAAAAACCCTAAACCACTTCATTGGTTTAGCCCTTTTCACATTTAGAATCTCCTTCTAGAACTGCGTTGTCCCTCAAGGAGGTTCAATGCATCTAGACTCTGCTGTTGACTTGGTCAAAGGTGACCCATTCTTGTGATTTAGACCCATTCACACCTGCAAGATTTAGTTTACATAGCCCAGATATGTCTCTATTCACATAGGCATTGATTTATTCTTAGATTTCAGGAGTTTTACATGTCCTCCTTTACAATTTATTCATCAATCATGAAATGTAAAAATAAACAAGGAAAAATTAATATTCCAATTAGCTGTAGCTAATTTAGGAATATTATAGTCTCCCCCTCCCAAATGTTGCTTGTCCTCAAGAAACTGCAATGGTTCTGCAAAATCTCTCCTTCTCTTGTGGCCTCTTCATCCAATAGTCTCCACCATTGCTCTGAATCTTTTGCAATAATTCTTTCCTCCAATGGTCCTTCCTCCATGTGCAAGTTGGCCCTTCGTGAGTAAACCCAATGGCTCTCATCATGAGAGAATGGAAGGTTGTTATGGAAACCTTCTTTCTAATCCATGGCCTCCTCAAGATAGAAGTGATGAAAATCATGGGTATTTTCATGATTCCTGAAAGTCTCCCATCTCCATGCTATCATCCAAATGAAGTGGATCACCTCCCAGCTTGGTAATCCATAGAAAAAATCCCTCCCAACACAGATAAGAGGCATGTTCCCAACAAAAATATGGCTCACTCTACAAAGAGACAAGTGATCTATCATAGTGGCCATACAAAATTTCATGCTCCCATTGAAGCATGCAATGTAAAGAGAATGGGGAACTCCTTTCCCCAAGGACACATCCAACAAGTGTACCTCTCCTCCAACCATGCCCCCAACAAAGATAAGGACATCTTCAGCTTGTGGGATCATGATTAGAATCATGCTAGCTGCCATGTATGATAAATGAGAAAAAATATGTTTCCTCATGTGCAACCAGCGCAGTTTTATCCTCAACTTCCATAGAATAGGATATGACAAGTGCCTTCCCTGACACTTGTTTGCTGCCTCATCCCTTCTAAATGCTTGGAGGAAATGCATCATAGTTGGTGTAAAAGAATCACACCATGAAGAATATAATATCTTGCCAAGATCCTCCAAGGAATGACTTGCATCAACATAGTTCATGGCTTTGAGTAGCCCATGAAACCCATCATAAATAGTGCCCCCCTTTGGAGCAATGTTCTACAAATGAGTGTTATAAAATGATAAGCATATAAAATATACATGATAACATTCATAAAGACAAGTCCCTCTATATACTTGTTTTACATCATTAGGGTAACTCATGGATGAGTTCCCTCTCACACTCAATGAGTAAGGAGATGTGAATGATGGCTCCTCCCAAGATTTATTTCCTCCTCCTCTACCAAGTAGTCCATGCACATCTTCATATGAGAGTGCACCTCTTCCTTGAAACCTTCCCATATGAATCCACCCAAAAGAGTATGATATGCTCTAATGAAACAAGTGGGTTTGGAAAGCAGGATCTCATACGTGGCATCTAGTAATGTCTCCTTGAGCTTGGAGTCACTAACCAAAAGAATAATATCATAGAAATAGATAACTCCATCAACCACCCTAAAACTTTCATACTTTACTTCCCCATCAAGAACCCCCCATGTGAAAAGGTCCTTGGAGTATTCCATCATCAGTTGGGAATCCCAATAAGAATCCAATCTCTCCAAGAATAACAGCATTGTGGAGGTCTGAAATGCAGCCCCTTGTCTTCTCATGGCTCCCATATTTGGCATCCTTGATATAAAAATCACATGTGGGAGAATCAAAATCTCCTCTTTGCTGCCCCATTTGCAGCTGATCTTGCTCAAGACAAGATTGAAGCATATGGAAATCAACTTCCCCTCGGAAAGTCCTTGTCTTCCAAAACTTCCTCATTTTGTCCCAAGTATACAAGAGGGTTAGGATCCCCTTGCCATCTTCATAAATATTCTTTTTGAATGAAGATATAATGGGCTGCCCCAAAGATATGGAGTTTCCATGTGTCCTCATGCTCATGCCATCATAGATCTCTGATTTCTCCTTTCTCACCACAGATATTTGACTGGGAGTGAGCAATGCCCCTTTCAGGAAATTTCTCATCTCTCTTTTGAATTCATGAGAGATCCTCTGCGCTGTGCTAGCTTCTCCCAAGGCTCCCTCCTTAGCAAAGTATGCATATGCTGCCCATAGTTGAGAGAAAACTTTAGATTTCCTCTTATCAGGAGGTGCTCCTGGTAAATTACCTCCTTGAAAGGAGGTGTCAAGGCATAGAGTATAATGTGGATGTAGGTAGACAGATTTTCCCCTACCCTTAGTGCATAGGTCCTCTTGCCTTCTTTGTGCTTCCAAGCTTTGGAGCAGAGAAGGGTTCATGTTCTCCACCTTGTGATGCCATTCCTCCTCTTTTCCTTCTTCTATCTCCAAGGTCTCATCATTTGGCAATGATGGTACATGCTGCTCATGTGTTATGCCAAGAACTCTATGTGTGAGACCTTGTGGAACTCCTTGCAAGAGTGCAAGAGTTTCTTCTCTTGGAGCAAGTGCTCCAACTTCATCTTCATGAGGTGCTTGAGGTGCTTTTGTTGTGACTGCGTTATGATCTCCTGTCTTCTCCTCCTTTTCAATAACTCAAATTGTCTCATAATCAATAAGAGACCTTAGATCTTGGTCATCTATTGAAGGAGAAACCTTCATGCTTTCCTCTTGAGAATAGGACCCTTCACTCAATGGAGATCTTGCTCTTAGAAATGCATCAAACAAAATTACACCTTCTTCCATGGTTTTCAGAAATGGATTTGGATTCATAGACCCTTCCAACTCATGCAAAACCTTCATCTGATGTGGTTTGATAGTGTCAATAGAAGATGTTACATATGGAGCTTCATCAAACCTTTCTATCAATATTGCAATAAACCTGGCATAAGTAGTTGTATTGGAATTCTTTAAGGAAAAAGACTCAAACAACCACCAAGCATATGCTTTACCTTCAAAATGCAGCACTGCTACTTTGATGGCTTCAATCTCTGAAACTTGATGTTGTTGCATGAAGTTATCTAGCTCCTCCACCCAAACCCTCACTGGAAATTTAGGTGATCCATCAAAGATAGATAGATAGAATCTACCCTTATCATGTTGCTCCTCCTTTGTGTCTTTTACCTCCTTGATCTTATAAAACCCTTGGAAGTTCAAGTCATCTTTGAAATCCTTGGATTGAGCTTCATGCTCCTCCAAATACTCTCTAAGAGTCTCCCTTTTGGGCACACCTCCTTTCTTCCTCTTCATGAAGAAATCACAGACAGAACGCTGAAGCTTTAGTGATATGGCTGAGTGCACATATCCATGAGATGAGGATTCAGAATGCTCCTCATGTATAGATCTTATAGATATGATCAAAAGATATTCTTATTCTTGAAACATCTGGGGAGTCTCACTGCTTCTTCTCTCTTCTTCTTGTTCAACCTCCTTGGAGAGGTTCTTACTGGATATGAAAAGTGATGAGAGTAAAATCATCTTCTTCATGTTAGCCCCCCTATGAAATTTTTGACAAGCAAATAGGGGGCTAAATCATTGTTGAGTCTTCAAGGAATGCATTTCCTCTGAAAACACAGTCTCCTTGAAGCCTCCATGTGTCTTTTATCCTTTGATAAAATCCCCTCTGCTGATTTCCCTCATAAAACCTCTCCGTTTGTGAAGAAATGCCCAAAAGCCTCCTTTCCCCTTTATTTTACCCTCATTTAGCCTCTTTTTTCCCCCCTTGTCTCCCTTTCTATTTCCCCATTTACCCCTCAAATCCTCCCAAAATCCCCTTAAGTCCTTCCCTTACTCCTTGTTGGGTTAAATTTCCCATTTTTCCCCTTATCGTTTCCCTTTAAAACCCTTAAAATCCATTAAAATGGGCTAAACCCCACTTCCCGACCTTATTATAGGTCTAAGCCTCTTTCCTGCCAGCCCCTCAACCACTTCCCACACATGCCCTGGCACTGGGACCAAGCGCTTAAGTCCCAAGTGCTTATCGCAATCGGAAAGATCGGCGGGAGGCAAAACCCTGTGTAATATTGAAAATCCCCGATGCGATTGTTCTATCACGTTAAGTCTTGCGATGGGTTCTACACCATTGATCTTCCGCGGTGATCCGACGGTGGAGCGCTAATCGCAAGCCCCCCGCCCATCACAATCGCAACATGTTGTGTGCACCCTCCAATTGGTCCATCGCAAGTGATTGCGATGCGATTGATCGCAAGCCTTCTTCTCCGGCCTCCTATTGCGATCCCCGGTTACATCCCAACCGTTCATCCTTCCCGCGATCTGACGGCCAGCGCTCAATCGCATTTCCCCTCCCGATCGCATTCGCAAGTCTTGCCTTCCGACCCCGATCGTATCACCTCTCGATTCAACCTCGTCCATCCATTTCCCCACCGATCCCACGGCCAGCGCTTAATCGCAAACCCATTTTCGATCGCAATCGCAAAGCCCGGTAGCGCCACCCCGATTGAAATCTTCCAATTTGATCCTGGCCGTCCATCCCCTTTCTGATCCAATGGCTATCGCTCTCCCCGCCCGATCGCAATCGGAAGTTTGTGAGTGTCTCCCCTTTATGCCCCTCCGATTGCGATTGTTCCGATTACATCCCCACCGTCCGTTTCCTCCCAGATCTGACGGCTCAGATCTAATCGCCCTCCACCGTGACCGGGTCCCACATTCACACCTCCGTGTGTTGTTTTTTCATGTTTCCCTGTGTAATTCGCCCAAACGATAATCTTCGGGCTTTACACTGTGCGACCATTTCTCCGCCATTTTTTACTGTCCCTCCATTATTCTGCCACCGTTCCACCGTCTCCGCAGCATTTCCTCCGCCACCACTGCCCGGGCTTTAAACAGGTTTATTCTAAATTGTGCAGTCATCACAGTGAGGTGTTTTCAGCATCGCTAGCAGATCAGCAGAAAGGATTCAAAGGGGTTAACACCTGTTATTGACATAATCAAGGTTTAGCCCTGCTTTCAAAGGATTAAGGCTCAGTTTGAAGACTCATGAGCACACCAGCAAGTCATTATTGCGCTACCTAACAGCAGAGTCCATTCTCTCCAGACGTACACCATTCCTACAGCGTTCTCCATGCCTCTTGAGCCCAGGGAAATTAAATACACAGACAGAAGCTTCATTAAAGACTGTCTGAGCAGCAGTAATGAAGGAATGGAGAAACCGTGCAGATCTTTCATCCAGTTCATTTATTCAGAAGGCTAGTGCAGAGCTCCAAGCACCAGAAAGGACCCCAAAGAAATATCCGAGGTCGATCTCGGCCTGACAGAGACTCCCCATGTAGATCACAGAGTACAATCCATGCCGCAGAAAGCCATTAAGTGGTACGGGCGTGAAAAATTCTGCCTTACTGTCTTAATGAGACTCATTTATTTTTTTATCTACTGTTGTTTCTTCCTCTTCTCCTATAAGAACCCCCGGGAACATATTGTAAAAGGTTTTTGTTGCCTTGTTGGGCATTTGCTGTTAAAGGGATTCATTCTGACTGTTAGAACAGTCCTGGGAGGGAGTAGCAGAGTAGTTGTCTGTAATAGGCTGGGAGGAGAAGGTCTGGACTGTATTAGCCATTGAGCTCAGTGTACATGACTGGTTTTGCATCAATTAATCAAAGCACATTTCACAGGATCCTGGTCTATTACTATTGGTGATGTTTTTCTCACTCTGTTTATTACACTTCCATATTGTTTCATCTTCTTCTGGTAGGCAACAGAAGTATAATATAGGATTCACCCTTGTTAGGTGCCCTATGTTTCCTGCTCTCCCTACCTTAATGTTTTCTGCTACAGGTGCTATCTGAGAATTGATTTCAGTTGATTTAACCAGTGTAGTGGATGATATTGCTTGCTCTCTGATGTATGAATTAAATGAATCAGTTTTTAGATGTTCTTGTTGGGTTTAAGCTGGAAGGTTTGGGAACACTGGGGATGAGTGTTAGCCCTGTCCACTAGGATCCTTGCGCGACCAGCTGGCCTTTCTAAGATCCCTTCTGTTAAGCTTATCTCTGTTTTTCCCTTGGAGTTGCTAAAGCAGACCTGGAGTTAAATGACCTCTGGTCTGATCTATAAGCAGCCCCTTCATCCCTCTTTGAGAGCTGCCTTTGAGTATGTCCAAGCAGGTCTGGAGTTAAATGACCTCTGGCCTGATCTATAGACAGAAAATTGGTTGTTTTCCTTCTTTCACCTTCAGTCCTTAATGTCCCATTCCACCATCTGCCTAAAAAGACCCTTTAGTGTAGATGACTTGCCCTTTGAAAGCCTTGGCTAGTTGTTGCATGTAATTCTCCTTTCATGACTCCATAGCCCAATGGATGGCACTTTCTTAACCTATCCTCTCTGCTGAAACATCCTGCTGCTCTGTTCCTTTCCTCCCATTACTTTCTCAGTCCATGATCTCATGACCAACCCAGCAACCAACCAACCAAATTATTTGAAACCCCCCTTCATGCTTCATAACTAGCCTAACATCTCATTTGAGCTTCAAAGATATATCATTCTTTGTTTTATTGGAGAGATCCCTCTTCGGGTCCAGGAGGGCTAGATCCTAGGGCCCCAAAGTGGTTTGATGTTGTCTCATCTTTTGGTATTGCCAAATTTGCCAAAACATGGGAACCCCAACACTTCATAATTATGACCTTGCTCCTTTCTATACAACACTTTGGCTTGAAGCCACAGGTTGAGCCTGCTGGCATATTCTCATTGATGGCAAAGGCTTTGGCTACAAAGGAGCATCTGATCAGAAGAACAGAGGAAGTATCGGTCAAGGAGCTGAGACAACCAGAGACAAAGTAGGAAGAATGGAAGTCGAGGTGTAAAAGAGGAGATATATTGGAAAATTTCCTGTTCGGATTCTTAGGGTATGATCTGGAACAATAAAACATGGTATGGAAACTGTACATTGGTGCTTGCGGAACAAGAATGGAGCATGAAGAGGTGGAACCACAAATCAAGAATGAATTTAAGGTCACAAAGGGAATCTGGTGTGAATTTATTGTGTTATATATTATGGATATGATCCCTGTTACGAAGATTGAATATAACTGGTGTCAAGCCTCAATAAACAAAATGATGGGTTAATCTGTTGATGAAGAGTGCAAGTGATGTCGCAGTAAATAAGGAATGAAGCCCCTGCAGTGTTAATCGATCCATTCACTGCATTCACTAACGGAAGTCTTCATGAAGAACTGTGATACAAATTATTCAATTTACAATAATCGAGCAGGGGGAGTGGAACCTTGAGCGAAGAAGGTGGAACCTTGCGAGAGGAACAGTAATGGCGATTTCCAGTTTTTATCGCACCGCTCTCGACGGGCAAGCGATATTCAAGAGGTTGGGAGCAATTCCATAGAGTGTTCGACACGCGTCCCTGTAAAACTTCACAAAACCACTTTTCATCGCACGTTATAGTTCGACCCAGGACGCCCAACGATATCATTGAGCACCGTTGATCTGGGAAGGGGTCATCGGACGTTCATCATTTGTTGAAGGTGCGCGAAGATTAACACAGGTATGGCGGGCCATCGCACGTTAACGTTCAGCATCGAAGGTTGAGCGATATGAATATACGTCGTTGATCTGGAAGATTGCTAATCTAACGATGATCGAACGCTGGACTTGCGGGAAATTTACTTATGGCACCGTGAACGTATTGGACTGGCTATTGACTGTATATGTGGGCTCGAGTTCAAAGGTTTATCGTAAGATTAATTTACTTGGAAGTATTGGATATTTCTATAAAGTCCGAAGGGTTAAACTTTATATATAAGGCTTGGGAATTCAAAAGTTGTAAATATATTTATTTGTCAATTTCTTTAAAATTGATAAATAAATTAAAAAGAGATCAAAATCCCCGTGGGATAAACTAAAAGGAATATTGATAGAGGAATACCATTAGCGGTTCGTGGTTCTGACTCATGGTTTTAATAAAGGAAAAACTATATAAGGAGAAGAAAAATAGAGAACGAGGGGTGCATTGTAAGGGTTGTGAACGAAAAATTTCTCCAAGGAATATCTGTATGGGCGAGCTCTGTTCTTAACTGATAAATCTGAAACTACGATGCACCCATGGATAGAATGATGTGACGATGATGAATCTCTGGTTTTGAATGACGGAAAAAATCATGAAGAACTAGTGTGAGTGTACTGAATGAATAAATCTAGTGGCTTGCAAGGTATTTCATGTGGAAACTGGTGGATCTAGTATGAAAATTGATGAAACGTGGTCCGTAGTAGTGCTGAGGGTCGAAGCCTTCAGTGAGGGGGTTGTAGCTCCCTTCCACTGGTAGCTGGTAAACGAGAGCAGGGGGTAGTAGCTCCCTTCCAGGAAAGGCTGGTAAATGAGAGCAGGGGGTAGTAGCTCCCTTCCAAGAGAGGCTGGTAAATGAGAGAAGGTTTTAGCCTTCTGTAGGTGGGTGCCTGCGTGCCGGTATAAGTTTGCACTAGCATATATTGTAAGAAGTTTTCTCTATAATAAATATTGAAGACTGAGATTACAGCAGCTGTGGTTTTCTCCCGAATTGGGTTTCCACCTTAAATCCTGGTGTTCATATGTGTTGTTTATGTTTGATGGTTTTTTTTGTTATTTCTTTTCATGCTTAATGCTTATCTGATGCAATGCTCTAAGTAAAGACATAATAAGATATATGGACATACATTTTGGATGCAGTACTGTAACATATGGTTCTAAGAGAAAGAAAAGAAAAATTGTTCAGCCATAAATACTGATTCACCCCCCCTCTCAGTATTTTTCCCAACAATTGGTATCAGAGGAGGTCCTTCTGAAAAATCTTAGCCACTAGAAGGAAGATCAAGCAAGATGAGCAATCAAGATGGAACAACATCTATCAGGCCTCCACTCTTTAACGGAAACAATTTAATCTTCTAGAAAACAAGGATGAGATCCTATCTTCAGTCTCTGGGAGTAGAGGTATGGGAAATTTTTGAAGGAGGATATCAATATCCAGCTGCAGTACCAACAGATCCGACGGAAAGAAAGAATTATGAAACAAATGCAAAGGTGGTCAATGCTCTATTGGGAAGTCTAACTGAATCAAAAATTTTCAAAGTCATGCAGCTGAATACAGCAAAGACAATATGGGACAAAATTATTCTAAGTTATGAAGGTGATGCAAAGGTAAAAAGTGCTAAACTCCAAACTCTCAGAATTCAATATGAGAATCTAAAAATGGATAATGAGGAGAGCATTGCCAATTTCTTTTTATGTCTTGATGATATTGTAAATCGTATGAGAAATCTGGGAGAAAAAATAACCGAATCTACTTTGGTTGAGAAAGTCCTAAGATCACTAACGACAAAATTTGAGTCAAAAGTCTCTGCTCTTGAAGAAAAGCAGGATCTTCAAAATCTTACTGTGGTGAAACTTCATGGCATACTAATTGCATATGAAATGAGAAGAAGAGGACCATCTGAAGTCAAAGAATCAGTCTTTAGAACTTCTACAAAAGGGAAGGAAGTACAAAAAATAGAAGGATCAGGATATATCTCAGAAGAAGATGAGATAAAATTTGTAAAGAAACTTCAACTTGGCATAGGATGGTTCGGAGGTAAGCTTCATTTCAAATGTTTTGATTGTGGAAGAGTTGGTCATTATGCTGCTAAGTGTCCTTATAAAGAAACACATAAAAAAGGGAAGGAAGTAGCAAAAAGGAATAAGAATATTTTTAGCACTAGAAAGAGTTACTATACTCTTGAAGACAGTGATGGGTTATCTGATAGTGAGGAAGAATGTGAACAATATCTTAGACTTCTCATGGCATTTGAAAAATAATCTAGAGAAGAAAAGGATACTTTTGTGGATGCTCTAGAAGACAGTGATTTTCTTGATGAAAACAATAAACTCAAAATCTGCTTAGAAGAGAGTAAAATAACCATAGAAACTCTGAAAAATTAGCTTGAATAAAAAGAGAAACACAATGAGAAATTAGAATGTGAAGTAGTAAGTCTACGAAAAGAACTTGAGAAAGTAAAGACTCTGAATCTTAGATTTGCTAAAGGATCTGAAACCTTAGATGAGATTATCAAGGTACAACGTTCTCCTCTTATAAAGACAGGTCTTGGATATATCAGAGAATCTTCTCAGGCTTCAGCACCAAATTATCTAAAAGAAGTTACAACTGGTTTACAACATGCTGCCACTCAGCAAGGAAATAAAGAATCATTACAGGTAAAGCATGATCATCTCAATTCAAAGAACACTAACAGGAATGTCTTTCAAAGAGACACCAATCAATAGGTAAATTCATGTAGAATATTTTATGATCGCAGAAATTTCTACTTCAATGGACAATGTTTCTCATGTCACAATTTTTTTCATAAAGTTGTTCAATGTGTTGCATATGAAACCATCATGACAAGAGAAGCAAGAAAGAAAAGGATTGATATTGAAACAAAGAAGAATACCTATAACAACTTTTCTCCTTTTCAAAATGAAGTTGAATGTGCTTATTGCAATAACTTTGGCCATGAAGAATCTGAATGCAGGAGAAAAGTTCAGCCAAAAGAACATGTTCCTCCAAGCTCCAAAATATGGAAAAATAAGGAATTACAGGTTGAAAATTGTGGCATTGTGTTATTTGCAGAAGATGAAGAAAAACAATGGTACATTGATAGTGGATGCTCAAGACACATGACAGGTGATAAAGACAAACTTCTTGCATATAACGCTCTAGAAAAGGAAAAGAATGTTACATTTGGAAATGATACTCCTGCAATCATTAAGGGAAAAGGGTCTGTTTTTCTAAAAGAAAAGGTGAAAGCTAATGAAGTCATGTATGTTGATGGATTAAAGCATAACTTGTTAAGTGTAAGTCAAATGTGTGATCAAGGAACTGAAGTTTTCTTTAGCTCAAAAGAATGTGTGGTACGTGATCTTGATACAGGTAAAGAAATTATAAAAGGAAAAATAACTCCAAACAACCTATATATATTGAAGAACTACAAAGAACAATGTTATTTGAGTAAATCTTCAGAAAATTGGCTATGGCATAGAAGGTTGGGGCATCTGAGCTTCTCTCAAATCAACAAATCAAGCAGACTTAAAGTTGTTCGTGATCTTTCCAATATTACTCTACCTGAAAATATCATATGTAAATCTTGCCAATTCGGTAAGAAAACCAGAGTACAATTTAATTCCAAGGAAGGATCATCAAGTAAGCCTCTTGAACTCATTCATACTGACATATGTGGACCTATGAGGAAAAATTCACCACATGGTGAAGAATACTATATCTTATTCATTGATGATTTATCTAGAATGTGTTGGATTGGGCTGCTTAAACACAAAGATGAAGCATTTGAGAAGTTTCAGATCTTCAAAGCACTAGTTGAGAATGAATTAGATCTAAAAATCAAGTGTCTCAGATCTGATCGAGGAGGAGAATATACATAAGATGAATTCCTTGAATTTTGTGACCAACATGGCATAAAAATACAGTTTTTTGTAGCTGGCACTCCACAACAAAATGGTGTTGCAGAAAGAATGAATAGAGCAGTTCAACAAATGGCTAGAGCTATGCTTGACGATTCCGGAACACCTGACACATTTTGGGGAGAAGCAGCACATACAGCAGTAAACATTCTCAACAAGGCACATGTTCATGTAAATAGTGATAAAACTCCATATGAACTATGGTATGGTAATCCTCCCACTATAAAGCATTTTAGAATTTTTGGAAGCAAATGCTTTATCAAGAATAATGATGAAAAACTTGGCAAGTTTGAACCCAGAGCAGATGAAAGAATATTTCTTGGTTACTCCTCTAGGATTAGGGCATATAAATGTTACAATAAAAGACTTCGGAAGATTGTTGAATGTATTGATGTTGTTATTGATGAGTCTCCTGCAGCTCCAAAAGAAGAAAAGCAAACAACAGATGAAGATGATGAT
Organism: Pinus albicaulis; assembly: GCA_034641835.2. Taxonomy (NCBI): domain Eukaryota; kingdom Viridiplantae; phylum Streptophyta; class Pinopsida; order Pinales; family Pinaceae; genus Pinus; species Pinus albicaulis. The sequence continues at coordinate 710,477,990 of CM076571.1, read as the reverse complement.
GACACATATCCTTCTACATCAAATAGTAATGATACAAACAGTGAACCCAGTGAAGAACCCGAAGATGATTTGTCTAAAAAGGCTCCCTCCAGATATGTTCAAAAGAATCATCCAGAATCTCAAATTTTGGGAGAAAAGGGATCAGGTGTACAAACAAGAAGGACTCTTGTGGGATCTTCTAGCAATCTGGCATTTCTGTCCACTATTGAACCACACAATGTCAATCAAGCTAGCAAAGATGAATTTTGGATTCAAGCCATGAATGAAGAGCTTGATCAAATTGAAAAGAATCACACTTGGGAATTAGTAACAAGACCTCATGACAAAAATGTCATTGGAACTAAATGGATATTCAAAAACAAGTTAAATGAGAATGGGGATGTTATAAGAAATAAAGCTAGACTTGTTTGCAAGGGGTATGCTCAACAAGAAGGTATAGAATTTGAATAAACCTTTGCTCTTGTAGCCAGACTTGAAGCCATAAGAATGTTTCTTGCTTTTTCAAGCTTCCAACAAATCAAAGTTTATCAAATGGATGTTAAATCTGCTTTTCTCAATGGTGATCTAGAAGAAGAAGTTTATATTGAACAACCAGAAGGATTCATTTTGGAAAATGATGAAAAACTTGTTTGTAGACTTAAAAAGGCTCTATATGGTCTCAAACAAGCTCCAAGGGTATGGTACTATCGTCTTGACAAATATCTTCATCAACAAGGATTCTCAAAAGGGTCTGTTGATAGCAACTTATACACAAAAACTGAAAATGAAAAACTATTGATTGTGGTTGTATATGTTGATGATATCATTTTTGGAAGTAATGAAGAGTCTGTGAGTTAGAAATTTGCTTCTGATATGCAGCAAGAATTTGAAATGTCTTTACTTGGGGAACTAACATTCTTTCTTGGATTGCAAGTGCAACAAGCAACAGATGGAATTTTCTTATCACAAGCAAAATACCTTAAGCAAATCCTGAAGAAGTATGGCATGGAAGATTGCAAACCTATAAGTACACCAATGATAACCGGATGTAATCTTAGTTCTAGTGATGATTCCCCCATGGTGAATCAACCAGAATATAGATCTATGATAGGAAGTCTACTTTATCTCACTGGGACAAGACCAGACATTATGCATGCAGTTGGGTTTGTTGGACGATTTCAAGCCAATCCAAAAGAGTCTCACCTTCAGGCTATGAAAATAATATTCAAATATCTACAAGGAACTCAAGATTTTGGACTATGGTATCCAAAGAATGTTGATCTTACTCTTCATGCATACACTGATGCAGATTGGGCTGGAAGTGTTGATGATCGGAAAATCACTAGTGGTGGTGCATTCTATATGGGGCCCCGGTTAGTATCTTGGTTCAACAAGAAGAAAAGCTCTATTGCCTTATCTACAGCAGAAGCAAAATATGTGGTTGCAACATCATGTTGCACTCAACTTCTCTAGATGATGCAAACCCTACAAGATTTTCAAATCAAATTTTCACCTCCTATCTCCATTATGTTTGATAATACAAGTGCCATCAGTATCTCAAATAATCCTATTATGCATTCCAAGACCAAGCACATTCCCATCAAATATCACTTCTTACATGAACAAGTGCTTGAACAAAAGGTGAAATTGGAGTATGTTTCCTCCAAAGAACAAGTTGCTGATATATTTTCCAAACCTCAACCCAGGGAAGCGTTCGAATATCTCAGACAGAAACTGGGAGTAGTCTCTGCCATGCAGAGGACCAAGTCTAATTAAATACGGAATATTAAATTGGGTATGAGGCGTTGTTGGGCATCTCAGAATGCACAGGCTAAGGGGGAGCATTGGTCATGTGAAAAGAATGCTTTTTTTGCATACTAATTATTTGTTGTAGTCTGATCTCATTGTATAAGTCATTTCTATTATCTCATCAAATACTATGTTTGAAGATGCAACATGATCTCAGGGGGAGCATGGTATTGTCGGTAGAAAGGATCTTGATCAACCCTTTGCCATTGATGTCAAAGGGGGAGGAAAAGAAAAGCAGGACTTCTATAAGACAAATAGAGGAAGATTATTGCGGAGGAAGAATATTGCCATCAATGCCAAAGGGGGAGATTGTTGGCATATTTTCATTGATGGCAAAGGCTTTAGCTACAAAGGAGCATCTGATTAGAAGAACAGAGGAAGTATCGGTCAAGGAGTAGAGACAAGCAGAGACAGAGTAGGAAGAAGGGAAGTCGAGGTATAAAAGAGGAGATATGTTGGAAAATTTCCTGTTCATATTCTTAGGGTATGATCTGGAAGAATAAAACATGGTATGGCAACTGTACATTGGTGCTTGTGGAACCAGAATGGAGAATGAAGAGGCGGAACCATGAATCAAGAACGAATTTAAGGTCGCAAAGGGAATCTGGTGTGAATTTCTTGTGTTATATATTATGGATATGATCCCTGTTACGAAGATTGCATCGAACTGGTGTCAAGCCTTAATAAAAAAAATGATGGGTTAATCTGTTGATGAAGAGCGCAAGAGATGTCATAGTAAATAAGGAATGAAGCCCCTGCAGTGTTAATCAATCCGTTCACTGCATTAACTAATGGAAGTCTTCATGAATAATTGTGATACAAATTAGTCAATTTACAATAATCGAGCAGGGGGAGTGGAACCTTGAGCAAAGAAGGCAGAACCTTGCGAGAGGAACAGTAATGGTGGTTTCCAGTTTTTATCGCACTGCTCTCGGCGAGCAAGCGATATTCAAGAGGTTGGGAGCGATTCCATAGAGTGCTCGACACCCGTCCCTGTACGACTTCACAAAACCACTTTTCATCGCGCGTTATAGTTCAACCCAGGACACCCAGCGATATCGTTGAGCGTCGTTGATCTGAGAAGGGGTCATCGGATGATCATCATTTGTTGAAGGTGCGCGAAGATTAACACAGGTACGGTGGGCCATCACATGTTAACGTTCGGCATCGAAGGTTGAGTGATATGAATATACGCCATTGATCTGGAAGCTTGCTAATCTAATGGTGATTGGACGCTAGACTTGTGCGAAATTTATTTATGGTACCGTGCGCGTATTGGATTGGCTATTGACTATATATGTGGGCTTGGGGTCAAAGGTTTATCGTAAGATTAATTTACTTGGAAGCGTTGGATATTTCTATAAATTCTGAAGGGTTAAACTTTAGATATAAGGCTTGGGAATTCAAAAGTTGTAAATATATTTATTTGTCAATTTCTTTAAAATTGATAAATAAATTAAAAAGAGATCAAAAGCCCCATGGGATAAACTAAAAGAAATACTGACAAAGGAATACCATTAGCGGTTCGTGGTTTTGACTCATGGTTTTAATAAAGGCAAAACTATATAAGGAGAAAAAAAATAGAGAACGAGGGGTGCATTGTAAGGGTTGTGAACGAAAAATTTCTCCAAGGAATATCTGTATGGGTGAGCTCTGTTCTTAACTGATAAATCTGAAACTACGATGCACCCATGGATAGAATGATCTGATGATGATGAATCTTTGGTTTTGAATGACGGATGAAATCATGAAGAACTGGTGTGAGTGTACTGAATGAATAAATCTGGTGGCTTGCAAGGTATGTCATGTGGAAACTGGTGGATCCAGTATGAAAATTGATGAAACGTGGTCCGTAGTAGTGCTGAGGGTCGAAGCCTTCAGTGAGGGGGTTGTAGCTCCCTTCCAGTGGTAGCTGGTAAACGAGAGCAGGGGATAGTAGCTCCCTTCCAGGAGATGCTAGTAAACAAGAGCATGGGGTAGTAGCTCCCTTCCAGGAGAGGCTGGTAAATGAGAGAAGGTTGTAGCCTCTGCAGGTGGGTGCCTGCGTGCTAGTATAAGTCTGAACCAACATATATTGTAAGAATTTTTCTCTATAATAAATATTGAAGACTGAGATTACAGCAGCGGTGGTTTTCTCCCGAATTCGGTTTCCACCTTAAATCCTAGTGTTCATATGTGTTGTTTATGTTTGATGGTTTTTTCTGTTATTTCTGTTCATTCTTAATGCTTATCTGATGCAATGCTCTAATTAAAGACATAATAAGATATCTGGACATACATGTTGGATGCAGTACTGTAACATATGGTTTTAAGAGAAAGAAAATAAAAAAGTTTCAACCCTAAATACAGATTCACCCCCCCTCTCAGTATTTTTCCCAACAGAGCCAAAGATCCTTCTTTGATACCACTGTAATATTCTAGAACTGGAACAACTCAGCAAGCCTGCTGAAATAACGCACTTCTAAGAATATTGTGCATAGAAATGAGTTTTCAGCTCCTGTATCCCTTATATAATCTCATCTAAGATCTAAATCCAAAAGGAGAGAAAAAACAAATTAGACTAGGTGGGTTAAATAGATCTCCCACAAACTAGTCTAGCTGAAAACCAACCAAAGAGAGAGGCTGCAACTCTATGCGAAGGACTGCTTCATAAATAACCTAGATCCACTAAAGCACATTAGGAGGCTGATATGAAGGTTCATAAATCATATATATAGCAGTAAATCAGATGTTCTTTACAGCCCATACAATATACAAGAGAAAGAATGAGACAATAGAGGAAAAATCCTCAGAAATGAGGTGCTACAACCATGAGAAAAGATTGCATAACCATGAAAGCGTTATTTTTAGGGCTGAAGCAGAATTTTATTAATTCTTCAGATCTAGAGCAGATATGTACATAAAAATTCATATCTAATATAGATATTTTTACAAGAAATGATGATCTATACATTCCCCTTGGGGTTTTGTGCAAAACATGAAGCACAGAGAGTAGATCTGAGATCTAAGGTTGAAGATCTGTAGAATGATTTAGAAACTTCTGAATAATACAATGATACAGTAGATCATATCTGAAACTAACATGGATTGGATGGCCAATCCATGGATCACCACAGTGAAAGGAAGAATCCCAACACCGAAGATCTCTCCTCCAAAATGTATACAAAACACCCTGCAGCTGTAGATCTGCAAATAATGTTGTCTAGGGAGATAAGCAACATTGTTACGTTTGAGAATGATTTTTTCTGATGCAAATATGTAGATATAAAGAAAAATCAGCTAATGAACTCTTTCAGGAGGTTAAAAGACACATTCACTAAGAAGAGCCACTAGTATCGGCTAGATCTGAACAAATCTAGTGTCTTCCACTGCTGCAACTCACAAGGACAGCTCAGCCCTCAACAGGAGCAGCGTTGTAGGTGTAAGGTGAGCTTGGCATAAAATAATGATGTGGAAAAGATAGCAGAGGTCTCCTCCAAGAGCTACTCAAGGAAGGAGGTGGGATTCCTGAACAGGAAGTCCCAACAAGGGATGTCTGAGCAGAAAATACCTTCAGAAAATGATAATCTTCAACAAACCTCTCTTGATGATCTCCTCATCCTTTTATAAGATTCGATTTTTGGAAAAACCCTAAACCACTTCATTGGTTTAGCCCTTTTCACATTTAGAATCTCCTTCTAGAACTGCGCTCTCCCTCAAGGAGGTTCAATGCATCTAGAATGTGTTGTTGACTTTGTCAAAGGTGACCCATTCTTGTGATTTAGACCCATTCACACCTGCAAGATTTAGTTTACATAGCCCAGATATGTCTCTGTTCACATAGGCAATGATTTATTCTTATTTTTCAAGAGTTTTACATGTCCTCCTTTATAATTTATTCATCAATCATGAAATGTAAAAATAAACAAGGAAAAATTAATATTCCAATTAGCTACAGCTAATTTAGGAATATTACATGGGAAACGAGGAAATGCAATAAGGGGGGTCTGTGGCACGTTTAAGCTAAGGAATTTTGATGAATGCCTTTAAATTTGAATTGACAAAGCATAATGGTATTTTTTAGGTATGGCAGAGCTGAAGGTGTCATGGCACGAACGAGACTTAGAGATTATTAGTGCAGAGATTTAGGGGATCCGGAAGTCAGAGGTGTTTCGACTTGTTATGGGGTTATTAAGTTCTTGGAGAACCCATTGATAAGAGCTAGTGAGCTCTTGTTGTCGAGGATAGTGAGCTACTGAAACCTCGATTAGGAGGAATTTATGGTCTAGGGCCGTAGGATAGATCTAATGATCCAGGAGATATATTTTCTAATAGGACTACCCCTCTTGGGTATGGAAGGGGAGATACATCTAATTCTGCCTCTTGGGAGGCAGATAGGTGAGTTTGTGGATCATCATTGTATCATGGGTATTTGTGCAAAGGGAACAACCATTCATATAATTTACATAGATAATTTGATGACACGAGCTATAGCCAAAACAGTTGTACGGATATTGGGTAGTCATGCCTTTCATCACATCACTGGAGGGAAGATGATGCTAGCAGAGAGTGTGTTGGAATGAACCTACTATGGGTGGACCCATATGATTTTTTCATCGTTGGAATGATAGTTGACCTTATGCAGGTGAAAAACCAATGATAATTGTTCCTTTGGGATAGTTTTGTGCTAATTCTTCTTTAAGAAGATCCCTACCATCCGTCCACATGTGAATATCTGTGATGGGGGTCAACATGAGCCCAAGATGCGCTATTTAGGGAAGATACTACGAGAATATGGAGGAGGGGGATTTGGACAAGTGTTCAGACATGATTTTTTTTCAAATTAGGACCAGATGCCATTGTACATAAATGACTATCCATATAGTGGCATGAGTAACATGGGGATCCTGACTTGACCCTACCACCAGGACGAGCATGGACTCGAGGTGGTAAGTGAAAGTTACTATATTTTTTGCTACATTTAAATTTTAAAAAGTATGTGTATGTGGTATTTCTTTCCAAACTTTTGTGATGCAGCTATAACACTAGTGAACCCGGCAACATATACAGGCCAAGTTGCAGCACCTAGGGTGGCGGGTTGGGGTTGATCGACGTAATGATAGAGACCAGACAATGATTCTCTACTAGAATACGTTTGTTGTATATTTGACGTGATACTAATCGAAGTGACTTAGCGCGGATGGCATGAGTTAGAATATCGGTATAGCAATGAGTGCACTAGTGTTCCCTTAGAGTAGCGAGGTATCACACAGCACATAGTTATGGCTAGTCAAGAAGTTCAAGACCTATGAGCTAGTGGTATGAAGCCATTGAATCCGGAGCCTCCAGATGATAGTGACTATGGATAGAGACATATGGTTCCCATTTCTTGGATATGTAACATGTTATGGGCATGTCAGATGTATTTAGAGTAGTGGAATCTAAACACTTATATCTTTTGATATGATGATACATAATATGGTTATCGATTTTTGTGACGATTATGGTTCACCATTTGTTAATTTTTATGGTTGCCTTCTTTTATGTGATAAATTTCAATATATAATTTTATTTACAATGCAATCTACATAGAAATTGTGGGATCTATGGCCATGACTGAATGTAATAAATTCAATTTCACGTGCCAAAAACTTCACTTGTAGATATTTTCTAAATAGGGCAGGATTATGCACATGAAAAATGCCATTCAATTGCATGACAAGTAGTATGGAATCTATATGAAGATGAAGATGAAGGATGCAACGATCAAAGGAATTGACTAAAAAACCTATCACAACATCATATGCATCCAAGTTATTGGTGTAAAATCCCATGCATACTTCTTTACAATGAACTAACGAATGTAGAGGGGTGAAAATGGCCCAAACTATCGAGGCAAGTTTCTTGGAGAAGTGACTCACACCATAGACAACCAATATGAGGTGTGGATGGTGGATCCATTTGAAAGATGCTATAAGAAAATGTATTAGATGATGGGGGGGATGCAAGCTACATAAATGTAGAACAAAAAAATAACACGCATTGATATGGGAAATGTTATGAGTAAAATTTCTTCAAGTAGAGTGCATTACAAGAGTTAGGAAGGATTTGGACTTTGAAATCATATAAAAGGTATGCCCCCTTTCCAAAAAAATTAAGGATGATGTGAGGTCATAGCCATAATTATTCAAACTTCCCATGCCCTAAGACATCATGAGATTGCCATACACAAGAACAAGGTCGCCTTCATTAAAGGTGTGAGGGTGGACTTTCCAGTCATATTGAACTTTTGTGCACCTTTTGGCCTCTTAAATGGTTTTCAATTCAGCATGACGATATTGATTGGCATGCTCAAGCATGATAAATTATTCTTCTAAAGGTTCGGTGTCCGGGAGGATTTCGATGGAAAGGTGAAGGGATGGGATTTCACACTTGATCGGTAATACTTCCTCCTTGCTGAAAACAAGGTGGAAAGGAGTAAACCTGGTGGTGATTTTAATAGAGGATATATGGGAGGAAGAAATACCAATTTATGTGGAGGAACTACCTGAAGCATCGTAATGAGAGACAAGGTTCACATGTGCATTAACAACAGGAGGGTACAAATGAATAGTAGATGGAATATCTACTGAAGTTGAGACCGAGGTATTCAATGAAGAAGGTTCAATTAAATCACAATAGGGAACTCCAAAAGATTCCCCAGACGAAGATCCCATCGATGACGACAGGTAGAGAATAGGAGAAATGCTATCTATCATCTTGACATCGAGAGGAGGTATCACAATGTATGGTTCATGTTCTGGAGTAATAATGGTACCTGAATCCGCATGTATGGAAGAGGTGGATTCACTATGAGTGACCTCTATTTCACGAAGAGCCTGACGAGTATCGTGAAAATATTTGAGATGGGGACGGTGGGGAGAATAGTGGCCAAAATTATCACATAAAGCAAAATGGTGATTCATGCGTAATCATTTATTTTTCTTGGCTAACTTAGGTAAGATAACATGAACCTCCGGGATTCTAGAGTCAAGAAACATGTCAGCGACCATATTTTTTCGATGAGGGAGTTTGGGAATATTATTGGCAGCATGCCTAACAACATCACACAAAGCGCACAGAGGTGTCGGCTTTGGAGGCTTAGGAGGATATGGAGTTGGTTGGGGTGGCTTGTATTTAATTCCTTTTTTATAGGATTTTATCTCATTTCTAGAGGCTTTCACAACAAAGTAGGTGCCTATTGAGTTTGTTGTGGAATTGAAGCCAAAGAAGGGAAAGGAAAAATAACTTGTACTAGGGTCAAAGTTCTGTAAGGTTTAAGTTGATCAGTTTGAGTGTTTGCGGGGGGATCGATGTACCATATTGGTATCCCTAGAGTAATGTTGGGTAAAATCAACGTAGCCATGACAGGGACAGAAAAAATTCTTGGTAGGGATAGTGAGAAAGGTATTTTACCTGAAGGGTAATGTTCTATAGGAAATTCTCCTAGATGGTTAAGGCTTGGAGGAATTATTCCTAGTTGGAATGGATTAGGAGAGGCACTAGTTGAAGGATGTGCTCCTTGAGGAATTATACCTGTATGTTAGGTTGAGTTGGGAACAAGAAGTTGCAAAGGAATTGGCTGTTGGATGGGTGTATCGAACCACTTGTGAGCATCCCATGATGCTTAAAACATGCAAACACTGGATGAGCTAGGCTCAGAAGGGGTAGGTGGTGGACCATAGTAGGCACCAAGCAATGTGGAATCTTTGTTTACTCCTGGCGAAACATTGGTGAGGGATGAGACAGTCGTATTTTCAGTCATGGATTAAATGTTGGACTGAGGAGAAGTATGCGCCATAGGATCATAGTGTTTTAGTTGATCAATGATGAATATATTTCCTTTGTGGGGAAAGCACATCTTACAAAAAACCCCAAATGCGACTGTTGACATGGCATAGGTGTAACTATGACCCAGAAGGATGTTGTAATATAATGTGGCATCTATGAATTCTATATCAATGGAGACAGTCTTGCCAAAAATAGTGACACGAAAGTTGTGAAGTAAACTAAGGGGCTGGGATGGATGATCTTCCCATGCATCAAGAGTGATGGTGTATGGGGACAGGTCTAGTGAACCAATTTTTTTCCAAATACTAGTAGCCATAACACGGGTGGAGCTGCCTTTTTCAATGATACACCGTTATACATTGGTGTTTCTTATTGAGACTGGTATTTGAAAAGCAACAAATGAATGAAGTGGGGGATGTTCAAATTGATCAACATCAAAGGCGATCGTACGATCATATGAAGGATCCATAGTGACCATGGAATTAAATAGATATTTCCATTGGGATGGTCATGATTGAAGGACTTCCAACGTTGACATGGGAGCAAGAGATTGCACCAATTCATCTACTATGTTGTATTTATGGGAAGATTTAGCTAAAGAATAATTTTGACGTAATGGTCCTTTTGGGATCTTGGTGAAAAACTCTTCCTTAGGCTAAGGGATGTGTAAGGTACCATTTTATGATGAAATAAAATTAGTGGAAACTCTCAATTGGGACTTAGTCACAGACTTAGCGAGTGGCTTGTCATACTGGTGTGATCGTGTCTAAATTTTGAATTTCTCTATGTTGACCTCATCATAATTCATCATGAGAATATGATAATCATTGGGACCAGATTATGGAGGTTGAGGCATTTCCTTACCTTGTGTAGGTTGGGTATCTATGTATCCTTGGTGAGGAGATGGCTTGGTAAGCACAACTAGATGAGATGAAGCAGGAGTCGAAGGAAGTTGAGCCATGGGTTGTTGTCCTCTAGAGGCAACTTCTTGGTCTTCCCATGCTTGACACACCTGAGGTAAAATTTTGCAATCATGAGTATAATGGCCATATACACTGCAACATGCACAAGAATTATTCGTAGGAAAAACCTTTTTTTATTTGGGTTTTCCGCTCTATTGCTCGGTTGCGAGATTAGGTTGATTTCCCTCATGTGGATTAGGTGGAGGACCCTATTTACACTCATTAACTTTGGATTGTTTATTTTTATTACCTTTCCCTTTGTTCTTCTTCTTGGTGTTAGGGGAATTGGCCGCAATTTTTTGAGCATACACTTGACCTTGAAGAGGAGGTGGTTGTTGTGGCATAAGTTAAGGATTCATGGGAGGCTAGGGAACTTGTGTTGGAGGGGCTGGAGTGCTAGGTGGTGCATACGGCATATGAAGGAGGGGTAGCATTTGGATAAATAGGTTGAGAAAAAATTGGCCCTGGCATCTACTGATGCGGTTGGGGAAATGCATATGGCATGCTTTGACCTAGATAAGGGTTGCCTGGGGGAGGAGGATAATTGTTGGAGGTATTGGTACCCCCGTGGGGTTGTCCATTACTCATTGAGTGAGAGCATATGGTTGTGGATAAGGGTGTGAAATATATCCAAGGATAATGTCAACATCATGAGATGCCCCTGATGCATTAGTAGCATTGGTTTGAGGCAGATCGTGGAGAGTGGATAAAGGTAACCTGATTGGGCATAGATGAAGTCATATTTTAAAGCTATTTGGAGTGAATCTTCCTCTATCTGAGGGAAGTATGACATGAAATATTTACCTAGTAGGGCCAAAATATATATAAGGAACCAATCCATATAGACACGGTCTTCAAATGTAGGAGCCCTATGCATGCTCCTCCTTCTGCACCAATCTTGGACATGGTCAGAAAGGTGGGTGCTAGAAGTTTGATGAAATGAATTCAAGAGTTATGTCCTAGTGTCTTAACAGAGAGGTAACTATAAATGTGATAAAAAATATTTTTAAAGAGTCGCAAAAGTGGAGTGGGTGGTATAAGGCTGGTCGACATACCACTTAGACATAGCTCCAATAATCTTGCGTTGGAATAACCGAAGATAGATGGAGTCATCAGTCATGGAATTAGAGGAACACCACATGTGAAATGAGCAAACATGATCAATAATATCTTCTCCAGGATTTCCCTCAAACTTGGGAATGTATGAAGGAATTTTAGTAGGAATAACTAGCTAATTTAGATTATGGAGAAGATGATCGTTGTTAAGATGATTAAAATATGGGAGATTCAAAATAGCCATGATGGGTAGCAATGGAGTAGGAGTGACTATATCGGTTGAGGCTCCACTAGTGGTATTACCTAGGGTAGGACCCGAGTGACCACACTGGTTTCCCACACTTGCATCGGTTCCTGATATGGTGGTGATATGAGGTTGAGAAGATGTGGAATCAAAGGAATCAATAGACTTTGATTCATAAGGACTCGATGGAGGACTAGGAGGATTAACTCTAACTCTACGAGGAGGAGTAATACGTCCTAATTGAAACTGAGGATGAAGACCTCGAATTCGCTACAAAAAAAGCCGTTGTGGTGCAATGATGTCCAGAAAAATATGACACTAATGGACTAGAAGATGACAGGAAAAAACAAAGTAACAAATAACAAGTAAAAACCAAGTGCAGTGGTACCAAGTGTAAACTAAATATATTATGATGCCACTCTAATACAGGAAAAACATTCCTATCAAATAAAATTACCTCTAGCCAAAAGGTTATCTAATTCCTCAAATAATCCTAAATATACTATTTTAGATGGCCTTCCAAAGAACTTCTTACTTGATAGATACTCATCCCTGCAAGAATATTTGTCTAGAGAAAGGTGGGGTAGACAACCAAATACTTCCCACAACCAATCCTAGAAGGTGTTTTCCTAAGATTGGTCACTACGGTTACCTTCATCCCACGAGGGTGGTCGAGTCTTGAGCTTCTTGGTGATCAGTCAACATATAGAGTTCCCTACCATGGGTTCGGTATTCCCAAGGAGAACCATTCACATGATGACCTAGCCTAACCCCCTCTAAATTTGGCTTCTGGCGCACTCTAGATTTGACGATGGGATGGTGAAGGATTTTAAGCTCCTTAAAAACTCAACTTCTATGTCTCAATGTAAATGATTGATGGGTGTTATTCGAATCCTATCGCACCGATCCTACACCTAACTACTCATATTTTTTTGCTTTGATGCCCAAGTGGGCTTAGTCTATGTGTGTTATATTATTATGTGTGGTGTTTAAAGTCTTGGATTGGCGGTGTTAACCAAGCTCACATTTGCTTAGGGTGTGCACGTGTGTGAAAAACTGTGTTTTAGTGGATGAGTAAATTGACCATGTTTTTTGATGCCATATGCTATTGAAATAAAATGCCGAAATACTATAAATAAATGTTGAAATATGACATTAAAATAAACAACAAATCATGCAAAAACCCCACCCAAATAATGTTTTGAAACATCTAGACACAGAAAGGAAAACAAGCTACTCAAAACAAAATTAAAGGGCCTAAAAGATCTAGTGTCAATGGGATTGGGATTTAAGGCTCTATGACGCTAAAAATGGTGCACACAAAAAACAAAAAATAGAGGTGAGATCTGGTGCAAAGGTGTCGAAAAGAATAAATGTCAGACCAACAGTAATGGATCTCCCCAGCAAAAAGCCCCAATTAGACTCTAAACCATTTGTGATAGGGATCCCGTCCGGGTTGTGGGTCCAGCTACCGCTGAATATTCCTTTTCTCAGACACAAATGAGCCCTGCAGGCTTATGAACAAATGATTATTCAGATAATACTAGACAAATGGTTGATGAATCTCAATGAACATAAAACACTACAAATAGGAAAACGAGTTAAAACATGTAGCCAAAGGAAATGCTATTAGCAGCACATCATTGGGGTCATGCTTGTAGAAGCTATTCAAACCCTAGAAGAAATATTTTCTTATGGTCAAAACACCCTTCACTTCCTTAAGTGTTCTCAAAGATAAGATAAATGTTAATAAAAAAGTTGCTAACATCTCCTAATTCAATAACTTAATATCATTAAAACATTAAGTGGGCTGATATGTATAAATGATATAAGCAGAAAATGTAGATTAGTTAATCATAAAAAGATATTAGATACAAGAGACAAAAATATTCACAGTTCTAACACATTAGTCCTCATCAGATCCAAGAGTAGAATCAAAATATTTTTTTATATTCATTCTCAGAAAGGTGTATTCAATCCTATACAATTCTCTTGCTCCTTTGGAGTCCCAAAAAAATATGCTTTACAATTCCCTGGAGGGAGTATTTATAGAACCAAATCGATCCTTGGGTGTCCCTGAGTTTTTGCATTCCCGACAGTTGACATACTCTGTGACCTGAGGGACATTCGCGACTTGCGACCCTCTGGTTGTTGCGACCTGCGACCTATGCTTTTTCCTTGGTCAAGGAAGCAAATATATGATTGTGAGGTCTGGTATGTCTACTTGTAGTTGATCCTTGAGGTACTTTTTCCATGATAGGTAATATATAGCGACCGGAGTTACCTAGTGAGTATCTTATTTCAGTCTATGGAAGCACTCAAGAGCGTCCGGGATGAAGGTGTGCCTTTTCACTGCGATTTGATTTGCTAACGAAGCCAGTTTGGTGTATATTCGAATCGGAGTAATGATGAACTCTATGAGATTTTCCTATGAGACAGGGAGATTATAAGAGGCAGTTTCTTGTCTCATGGGTTACAGGAATTTTTGAATGTCCTGAGCAACTTCTTCTCTTGTTTTCTTAGTTTCCAATGTACCCAGAGAAGGGATGTGGTGAGTTTTTGCCATTGAGTCGATCCCACTAATAAGGTTCTCATATGAAGACATTACCTTTTCCAGATCCTTGACCAGCTTGTCTTTAGACTGTATCTTCATTTGAATCTGAACCTTATCATTCTGTGTGCAGAATGTTAGGAGCCTGTGGGTATATGCTTGACCATTCTAGCATATTGTCCAAAGTAGTGGAGACCTCCTTTAGCTATGCACTCCTCCATTTCGTCTCTGTTTGTGCTTTCAGTAATGGAGTGACTGTCTGTTTTATTGTGAACATATCTTCGTATACATGTTTCATAGTGACTTCTAAAGTGCCTAACTCCCTTTGAATGGTGAGTGGCAAGTCGTTGTCTTGGGTGCTTGTGAACTGTAGCCTTTGAACTTCTTCCTCCAGCCCCTTCTTATCCTACTTAGCTTGAGCTTCTCTTTGCTATGAAGTTTGCAGCCTGTTTTTTAGAGAGAGAATCTCTCTGCTGATTCTTCTAATGTTTTCCTCCATGGCTGTTGCAAAGGTGGTTCCTGCTGATGTGATCATTATTGGATTGGTCTTGGTATCCAAGACTATGTCCTTTTCCGTTGTGGTTCCAAGAGGTGTGACAGGGTTCCGCGCCATACATCTCCTCTTGTCTTGCCTGATCTTGTGTGTGAACTGGTCATAAGTTAGCCTTGTTAGATCCAAGACTTCATATTCCTGTTCCTCAGAGGTGCCAAGTTCCGAGAGAGTAAAATGCACACTTGTCATAGGGGTTATCTGAAGCACCTTAATGTGTGGAAACTTTATCTGTTTCCCTATTTTTGGAGGAGGTGTCTTGCTGCCTTCTGCTTCCTTGGAAGAATCTTCCTTTGATTTCTAACCTTCTTACCCCTTCCTCCTTTGCTTAGCTTCCGCTTCATCCTACCTTTCCTTTAACTAGCGCTCAGTTTCTTTCTTGTCTTGTTATTCCTTTAGCTTATGCTCAACCTCTTTCGGCTCTTCTTATTTCCTCTTCTGTTCCTCTTCCTCCTTTTTCCTATTCTGTTCTTCTTCCTCTTTTTTCCTATGGGCTTATTTTGATTGTTTCCTTTTCTGATCTTCCCTCAATTGTTTCTTTCGCTTATCCTCTTCTTTTTATTGTGCTAGGGCATCTTGGGTCCTTTTGAGTTCCTCTTCTTTCGCCTTCTCCTCGACTTATCATTGTGCATTAGCTTCTCTGTCTCCTCGCTCCTGTTGCTATTTAGAAAGACCGCCACCTATATCAGTCCTTGGTTTCTTGGCTTTGGAAGATGAGGCTCCTCCTAGCATGTGGATCCTTTCTTCTAAAGTTTGATTATCTTGTTCCTCTTGATCATTCGATTTTTTTGGAGCATCCTCCCTGTCCTTTTTGTACCAGTTCCTGATTTGATCTTCGGCTGGGCATTCTGTGTGATGGAAACTCCATTTGATTTTGGCCCGTTTGTAATGTGCGAGGATGATTCTTTCAGGGTCATATGTCCAGCGTGATATGGGTGGCAAATGGAAACCCTTGCTTTCTTCAGCTTCTGCTTTTAATTCTCTGAAATCTCTTATCGTGTAGGCACCGATAGTAAGTGGGAGAGTTGGCCATGGTTTCTTCTTGCCTTTGGTGAGAACCTTAGAAAACCCGCTAGTCATCTAGTAACACACTTATTGCAAGAGGAATTTATCAGGGATGAATTGAGGTAGTGCATGGGGTGCCTTGTATGAACTGAAAACCCTGATAAAAGTACTATCTTTAATGAGAAACTAGCTAGCTACTTCAGTTATTGTCTCCATGGCTCTGCTAGACATGCACGGGCAAGATTTTCCAAATATTTTTCCATAGAGAATGGGGATGAAGTTATGTGAGATTGATTCTATGTCCTGCTTGTACTTAGATGCCCAAAATACCTACAACTCTTTGTGGATTGGCCCGCCACACTCTGCATCCCAGTTATGAGACCATCCAGTAAATTTACATCTTGTGCATAATGTGTCCAACGGATAGGAGGCCATATAGAATTCGGATGCGCACCCTTCATCGGGTGCTTGCGCTGATGATATGTTTGACCTAAGGGCTGCTACTATTAGGCTGACCCAGTTGACCCAGGTGCCATATGTGGTAATAGTGTACATGAGGGAAACCCAAGCACCATTGAAGGTGGTGGCATCTTGTCAGCCATACATCCTTCATAACATTTCCACCACCAACTTATAGACTTTCTTGAGGCCTGCTGTTTTATTTTCCTGATCCTTCCTCAATTTGAAATTTTCTGGGTCCTCCCACCATCCCCTTAAGGTCTCAGGTATGGGGACTGCATGAGTAGTACCCCATTTAGTGTTCAAAGTCTGTTCCCGGGTGGGGAGTGCATAGTAAACCTCTGCATCCTGCCCCTTTATATTTGCAAATGACTTTCCTGCATGATCTCAAATGACCTAGATTTTGGAGTTGACCTTTTGCAAGATCCATTTGATCATCTCTGCACATGGAAAAATGGGAGGATGGGACCCTGCATAGTGCATTTTAGACCTCTTGACCTGAACATACACCTGTTGGTCTGGGAGTTCTTCTGGAAACTCGGGCTTTGTGAACTCTTGGTATATCTGATACCAACTCATGCTATCTCCTTTCTCGAACACGCAAGCGGTGTATCCATAGAGAGGAGGAGGGGAAGGAGGCATCCCTTCTTCTGAAATTTCCACCTCAATACTCTTGCCTCTTTTTCGCACTGCCGGGGGCCCCATATCGCTTGAGGCTGAAGAGATGGACACACACTCGAGCTTGAATTCAATGTTCCCTGGCATATTCATGAAACAGTCCCACAATAAGATGGATGACATAATTATAGATACCTAGGATGCTACTACTTCTTCTTAACTATTATTCAAGGAAATGGGTAGACCTACGACTTGGTGACCTTACGAATAGGTCATGGGGTTGCTAATTCGTGCTAGTTCAAGCTTTCAAAGAAACGCGACTTGGTGACTTGCGACCAGGTCGCTGAGTTGCTAGGTTGCGTCGGTGTGAAATATCAAGGAAACAAGACTTGGAAACTTGGCAACTTAGTGACTAGGTCATTGGGTTGCTAGGTTGTGGGGTTACGTGATGGGCTAGCTCTACGCAATGAGTGACTTGGAGACCTCGCGACTTAGGGACCAGGTCATGAGGTCACAGGTTTGCCAAGTTTCAGAGTCGTGGGGTCACGCCAGGGCTCTATCGATGGGTTACGTGGTGATTAAGGCTTCCATGGAGGGAAAATGAGAGATAACGCTCACATGAAAGCACATTTGGGCCTTGATGTTTTCCCTAGGCATGCTAGGAAAGGAGTTTGAGACCGTCATTGGGGAGGAGTGGTTTCAGAGAAAAGAACAGAGGGTATATGTCATGAGGGAGAAAGGTAAATATTGAATAGGGATGGAAGGGAGCTTGAATGGGGCCAGGGAAGGGATAAATAAGCTAGGGGAAAAGGGGAAAATGACAACAATTAATCAAAAAAATAAACAGTAGGAGGATTAGGCGACTTACCCGAAAAAAAAGCACTCTAGCTGGCTTGTCAGAGGCGTTTTCTTGCTTCGTCGTGTAGGTCGAATGCGACCCACATGACCCTTTTATTTATAAAGGGGTCGCGCGTGTGATCAATTAATGAGGGTTGATGGGTCACAAATTAGGTCAGGTTGATTAGATGTGCAACCTTGAAACCTTGCAACCTAGCGACTTGGGGGTTGCAAGGTCGCAGGGTCGCATGGTCGCAATTCTTAGGTTTTGGAATTACATGCGACCCTGTGACTTCACGACCTAGGGGTCACAAGGTTGTAGGGTTGATATTATTAGGTTTTAATTAGTTCTGCGACTTTGCAACTTGGCACTTTAAAAGAGTGGACCTAGATTAGACTCTATCTTTACCAAAATGTTAGGGGCTCAAAAATTTAAACAAGGTGAAATTTTGGAAGGTGTTGTAGTGGCTACAACAAATGGCGATTCACTGGTAGGACCCAGGATCTCTTTCGGTGCCTCATATTGAGGGGGGCAGGGAGTGATCTTAGCAGGTTGCTCCTTTCACCCCGTGGGTCCCACTACTTTCATCCTCGAACCTTGCGCGTTTGCTCCACCTTTTTGCATGCCCCTAAGTTGTTGGTTCACCATGTTTTCATTCCTGGAGACTGGACAGAAAGGATTGGAGTAACTTCAATGATTTCCAGGATATGATATATTTATTTCATCCTCATCATGTTTCTCTACTGTCAGTGAACTTGGTGGTCTCGGCAGATTCACTGCCCAAGAGTCACGAGTGTTGCTCTACTGCCAGCGAACCTAGTCACTACACCGGCGGAGTCATCGTATCACCTCTTTGCGCAGGAAGCTTTTCTCAATCCTTTACCCTTTATTCATGTGATAATTGCACTTATTTAAATGTTCTCAAGGCACTTATTTCACTGTGCTCAAGGAACTTATTTTATGGCGGCAAGTATTTCCTGGGCGGATGAGGGATCCCGACTTATTTTTCTTGCAAGAGAGGTTGCTCCTGTTCTATATGAGGACTTATGGGTTTTCCCGGATATCCTTTCGTCACCTAAGGTTTTCTCTGTCCCCTTTCCGTCTAGTGACCGATTTCACCGAAGCTTTCTTTTGTACAACAGTCCCTTGGGCCGACATATTAGGTAAGCTATGTGTGCTTGGTTCCTGGGACTTGGTCATTTTTTCCCCATTGGGTGCCTATCACAGGAAATCTTGTGCTGTCTTTTGCATTCCAAGGGCGATTCTTCACCATCATATATTTCAATACAATATGCCATTTGAGTAACTTCTGCATCTCTCCTTCAACTTGAGGTGCCAAAGGGAAAAGGGTTATTTGAGAGCTTGCTCAAAACAAGCGATTTATTGAAAACACACACAACAAAAAATAACAGAAGAAAAGTGAAAAAAAATATGGTACAGGGTATGGTGATGGCCCCTGGAGGCTATCAGGTGAAATAGTGTTTAAGGTCATGCTCGTTTACCAGGAGTACCTCAATCCTCCCTTCAAGGGTTTGTAGCCTGTAAGTGTGGGAGCCGATCTTTTCTTTGATTTGGAACGGACCTGTCCACAGGGCCTAGAATTTGGAGTGTTTACCTTTATCTTCATGGGCTTTATCCCATTTCAGGACAAGGTCACCTTCTTCAAAAGCCTTATTTCTGGCGGAATTATTATCGAAGCATCGCTTTATCTGACTTTGGTGGATGACGAATTTTTCCTGGGTTTTTAGCCTTTCCTCATCTAGTTTCAAAAATGTGTCTATTTGGGATTGTAAGGTAGGGCAAGGATTGCCATGAGTCTCTTCAAATAATATAAGGGCTGGGAGCGACAAGTTGGGGGGAAGAATAGCCTCTTTGTCGTGTATAAGAAAAAATGGGGAGGTGCCCAAAGATGATTCGAGTGTGACCCGATCAGCCCATAAGGCATTATGGAGTGTGTTATGCCAGTTTCATTGTTGGGATAGTAGAGTATTTTTTATGATGCAGATGAGGTTCTTATTGGTTGACTCGGCTAACCCATTTCCTTGGGGATAATAGTTGGCGGAGTGCTTGAGCACTATACCATTTTCTAGAGAAAATTCATATAATTTGAGCAATGAAAAATAAGTTGCATTATCAGACATGAGGTTGGAATGCCAAACCCGGTCATGATGTGTTGAGTGATGAAAGCTATTACCTCTTGGTCGTTGATTTGAAGCAACAATATTGCTTCATCCCACCTTGTGAAGTAGTCTGTAGCTGTGAGGATGTATCTATGTTTCTTGGAAGAGTGTGGAAAGATTTCCATGGTCATGTCAAGTCCCCACTGGTGAAGAGGTTTTTCCATCGCGACAGACTGCAACCAGGTGCACGACTGCATTTACCTGTTGGAAAAATTTTGACATTGTAGGAATTTCCAAACATAAGCATGTGCATCTTTGAACAGAGTAGGCCAATAGAAATCGGCACGCATGATTTGTGATCGGTGGTGTCTCCTGCATATTTCCCACCAGCCGAGCCATTGTGAAGTTCTGTCAAGACTTCCTGCACCTCATCATGTTCCAAACAGCGCAACAGAACTCCGCTGTGGTGCTTGCAGAACAACTTACCCTGCACTAGCTGGTAGGATGCAGCTTTCAGTCTTATTGCATGTTTCTGCTAGGCGGTTAAAGTGGGTTCCATGATACTGTGGCTTAGATATCACTGAAGATCAACGTACCATGAAGAGGTATTCAGTTGGGTTGTATTATCAGTTTGATACATGTCGATTTCGTGTTCCCAACTCTCCTCTTCATTACCTTGTGAGTCTACGGCTTCCGCAGCCATTTAACATAGTCCTTGGCCTTTTATAGTGTGTGTTGGCTTGAATTCTAGGTCATACTCTTGAAGGCACGTCATCCACTTGCCTCGTCTCTCACCTAGCTCTTGTTGTATGAAAAAAGAGCGAACAATTGGGTGAGGTACAATACTGTGATGTGACTCTTCAAAATATATGGCCTGAAGTGTTTGACTTCCATGTACACCATGTAAGCCTGCTTGTCAATATCTGGATAATTCAGCTCAGCACCTTGCAATCTAGCGCTCATGAATGATATAGGCCAGTCATTGTTGCTTCCATATTTCTGAGTGAGGATGGCCACGAGAGATGAATATGAGGCAAAGGTGTACAAGATAAAGCCTTTGCTGAAATACAGACTATGAAGGGCAGGTGCTTCTACGATGGCCCGCTTGATGTTGTTGAATGCTTCTTTCTCGGGAGAATTTCACTTGAATTTTGCGTTCTTCTTGATCATAGCTTACAGAGGTTTCACGAATTTGGGGAAGTATGATATAATTTTTTGCACAAAGTTGATCTTTCCAAGGAAAGACTGCATGGCCTTCTTGCCGCTTGGGGGAGGAATCTGGGTGATGAATTTTGCGCATTCTGGATCCACTACTATACCATCCCGGGTTATGATGTGTCCTAATAGATTTCCTTCGAGACAACGAAAATGATTTTCTTTGGATTAAGTGAGATCCCATATTTTCGGCACCTTTCAAAAATCTGCTTGAGGTTATGTAAATGGTCATACTTACGCTTTGAAGATACAATGACGTCGTCAAGGTATACTACCATGCTTTGCCCCATTAGGCCCCGAAAAGTGATGTCCATGGCTCTTTGGAAGGTTGCCCTAGCATTGATCAGGCCAAAGGGCATGCGTCTAAATGAAAATTTCCCCCATTTATTTTTGAATGTGGTTTTCAGCTAGTTAGGCTCAGCCACTAGTACTTGGTTGTAACCTGAAAAACCATCTAATAACGAGAACATTTTCGACCCCGATACTGCTTGAAGGATTTGGTTCATAGGTGGCACTGGTTAGTTGTCCTTGTCTGAATCTATGTTCAAATTTCAGAAGTCTATGAATAAACAGATTTCGCTAGATTTCTTACGGACGAGAACCAAATTAGACACCCATGTTGAATGATGGACTTTGAAAATTATATGTGCATCCAAGAGTTTCTTCATTTCCTTTTCAATCATTGGCTCCAAAGTAGGGTGTACTTTCCTAAGATTTTATTGGAATGGTTTCACTCCTTCTTTCATGGGTATTACGTGCTGAATGATTCGTGTGTCATAGGTTCGCAACTCATCATATGTCTAGGCAAACACATCTCAATATTTCTTGAATAACTTAGTGAAAGATTGCCTCTCTTGAAGGGTGCATTCATTACCAAGGTTGACGAGTTTGGTTTCCTTCTCTGTCCTGAGGTTTATTTTCCGGTGTGCTAATGTGGAACTCTGCACCTTCATGTTGGGAGGTCCTCAAAAACGGTTCTATAAATCAAACAAATTTTCAAGCGACACAATCCCTTACGATCCCATTTTTCATTTTGCAAGGCCTGATCATGATCCTCTTCTTCTATAACTATGTCTTTGAACACGTTCGTATTAAGCATGAAATCTAGTACTTGGTGATCATCATTAAAAAAACGCAGATTAGTGACATTGTCTGGTACAAAAGGCTTGTAATTAATTTCAATAGAAAATCCATCTCTAAGTGGGGTGAAGCTAACAGTAGCATTGGCAAGTGTATTAGCTGCTTCATTGTGCATTCTAAGTATAGATTTAATACCGTAAGCGTCAAGAGAAAAAATTCAACGCCATACCTCTTGTTGGTAACCTTTAAAATGTGGAGACAAGCAATGGATGGTGTTACGTACCTGACATGTGATAATATTGGAATCTCCAATTACCTTTAAACAACTAACTTTGAGATCTATGTATTTCTTGAGCCCGAGAATCAATGCTTGATACTTGGCTATATTATTTTTGCACTAGAACTCTAGCCAAAAGGAGATTAGAAACTTGTTCTTCTGAGGATCCAACAGAATACAGCTTGCGCCGACCCCATCATGGGTCTTGGAACCGTCATAGTAAAAGGTCTAAATTTCATTCTGATTTCACATGGCTATCCAAGCACATAGGAGACGTACTCATGGCGGCGGCTTCTAGCGGTTCTTTTGTTGACGCAGAGTGGTTGTCAGTGACCAACAAAAATTATGACTGGGTGTCTTGGGTGATTAGAGACTGAGGGGTTTGATAGCACCCAAAGATGGATTCTAAGAAACACATGTCGAGTTCTTCTTGTGAGAAACTGATGGGTTCATTGGTTGCGTCTAGGTTGGCCACGGTGTGTTTCATGTAAGGTTCTCTCTCGACCTAGATTTGATTGTTCCTACCCTTGTATGGGAGCCACAAGTGGGACTAGTCAGTGGAAAAGTATCCTTGCAGTTTTCTAGACCAATATCTACTCAAGAGAAGACCATAGGCTTCAAGGATGTCCACGATAACTATGTCTATGCACTAATGCACCCTGGGATCAGAGGATAATTGGATAATGACATTATTCAACTCCCCCATAGCAGGAACCTAGGATCTATCGAGCTGAATGATCCTGGTGTCAGTTTCCTTGGGGTGGGTATTTAGCTTCTTGCATACAAACAAGGGTATAAATTTTTTGGATGCACCATAATCGACCAGGCAGTTATGGACAGTGAAGTTGAAGATCTCGAAAGATAGGAGAAAAGGGGGGTGGATCCCTTGGAATTTGCATTAACGACATTCACGATGGACTGGGGGTTGGCGGAAGCTTGGGCAGACGTGGTACTCATGAGTTTGGACGTTGATGGGTTGGAAAATGCTTTGAGAATAAGATCTCACTGATTTGCGATATGAGCAAGTTCATAGAGGGAAATTTTGGCTCGTATTTTCTTCATATCTCCGATAATGTTATACCTGGAATCTAGGTGCGAGATAGGTTCAACGAAAACTTTTGGAGAACTTGATGACGATCTAGCCTTTTGGTTTGCTTGGGCATTGGTTGGGCTAGATTTTTCTGGAGTTGCAGTTTGGTTCTCTTTGTTGGGTGGAATTTTTTTTCCATAAGAAAGCATATCTTTTCTCCTCGAAAGATTGTTCTGGGACCAGGCCTTTGCTCCTTAAGCTATAGTTTCAAGGGGGTTTGGATTTAGGGTCGTCAACCAAGTTTATATCAGTTGTGGAAGGGGAGTGTTAGTATGAATCTTTCGTCGTAAAAGATCACTTTAGCTACGCATAAAAAATAGCCCTAACATCGATTATGGCTGCAAAATATCTTTAAGTTTGTTGCACAAATTCATATCTAAGCACAAAAGACATTAAGAAGATAAAATATAACATAGCTCCATAAATCCAATGGACAAGACACGAAGAATGTATTTAAAATAATTTTGTATTATATTAAAGAATGGGGCACTTGAGAGGAAAACAAGAAAGGTGTTTTCCGGTTCTCCTAAGTGGGATGGGTTCTTGAAAGTCCTCAGTGTTTCAGATCTAACGTTTCTCTCTCTTAATGGTATGGAAAAACAAACATGGAACTCAATTGGAGTTCATAAAGCAAAATGGAAAATGGTGACCAAGAGTAGATCCAGAGTGATCTAATGCAATGAAGGTGACTAATGAATGGGGAAAACCCCCCTATTTATAACAAAATATTGGGGTGGTCTAGAACTCGGTACATGAATAAAATATTATTAATCGAATTCTAGAAGCACCCTTTAGGAATATTTTATTATATTTGTTGGAGGGAAAATGGTTCTTGACTTGGGTCAATTCCTTTATTTATAAATAATAAATAAATAAATGTATATTTATCATTTTAGGAAGGATAGAATATAATTAAATAAATAATGGTTTATTTAATTATTTATGGATGATTTAGTCAAATTTAACTAAGAATATTATTTAAATAATGATTTGGGGCCATCTTATTCTTAGGGAATAATTAAATAAATAAGGATTTATTTAATTAAGTTCCTTATTTTGGGTTAAATATGACCAGGAAATATAATCAAATGAGTTATTTTATATGGTGAAAGCAATTTTACTTAGGATAAAATTGGTCTTACATGGTGTACTTGGGTTCATCTAATAATAATAGGTTAGATGACCAAAAATGGTGTAACAGATTGCCCCCCAACGTACGAGTGTTAGGAGAAAATCGTATGACCGAAGTACGTTGTAAGAACTCAATCACTAGATATCGAGAGGGAAGTGAGAGAGAGAAAAAGCAAAGCTATTCCATGGGGCAAAGGAAGGTGAGGAGACGAGACTGACAGGTGCAACAAGTCTCTTTTTATGAAGTGGTACTCAGGCAGTAACGGAGGGCTACTCATGCCTGGCTGAGACAAGATACAAAGAATATACTGAAAACCATTGTACCAATAAGGCAAAAAGTGAAAGTCTTGAAAACCACAGCAATAATGAAGCATGTGTTGGGCTGAACATGAGCTAGATAACTGGGGAGGAATCCTAATATACTTGTGACTGGAATAATTGTCAGGACTTATACAGTAATATGGTATTACATGAGATACAAATATACCCAAATGCCCCCTACACACGAGGAAGGGCTCTCAAAATCTGACAGAGACATGTGAATTGAAAATGGTGCTGCAAGCGGTTGAAGCTGATATCATCAAATGAGAGGAGCTGCATCAAGGGCAGGAATGAAGTCATCCGGGCATGTGTGGGGCTACCTGCAGGGCCACCCCCTCATGAGGGTTGACACATCTCACACATGCCCGGGGATCACCAATAGTTGCTGCGGCATCACTGGACCACCAAGTATACGTATCGCGAACATGCTGAAAAGAGGCTGGATCCAAGGTACCCAGACGAAGACTAATGATGATGTTGAAATGATGAAAGGTCCAAAGGGGACCCGAAAAACATGATTATGAAATGGTATCTCATGACGGAAATCGACACAGACAAGAATAAAGATGGAGGCTAAGTGGTGCCCCAAGGAAAAGTGTTGTAAGTGAGGAAATCTGATTTGAAAATGGAGGAAAGGAAGACTTCGTGGACAACATGTGTCCTGGTGAAATAGTGACTGATGAAAACAAACATATGTTGGCTATCTACAAGAAAGTAAAACATGCATTTCGAGCGGGAAATACTAAGGGTAATACCTCTTGAGATAGAGTGCATTGCGAGGATTAGGAAGGGGGTGGCCTTCAAAGTCCTCTAAAAGATATGCCCCCTTCCCAACATTTTTATTGATGATGTAAGGACCTAGCCATAATGAGTCGAACTTCACATGATTGAGGGTATCGTGGGCCTGGTCATATACTAGAACAAGGTCACCTTCATCAGAGGTGCGAGGTTGCACTTTTCGGTCATACTGAGATTTGGTGCGCTTTTTGGCCGCTTCAAGAGTTTGTAATGCAACACGATGATCTTTAGAAGCACGCTCAAGCATGATAAGTCGTTGTTCTAGAGGTTGGGTATCAGGGAGAAGTTCGATGGCCAAATGAAGGGAAGGGATTTCACATTCGATTGGTAAGACTGCCTCCTCGACTAAAACAAGGTGGAAAGGAGTGAAACCGGTGGCGGTTTTAACAGAAGTATGATAAGCCCACAAAGTAGGGAAGAGCATGAGATGCCAATTGGTTTTGTGTTTATTCACCGTTCATCGAAGCATGGTCTTAAGAATTTTTTTGACCGCTTCAACTTGGCCATTACCTTGGGGGTAATAGGAAGATGAATATTGGTGTTCAAAACCCAATAAGGAGGAGAGCTCATGCCAAATATGATCTTAGAAATTTCGGCCATGGTCCGAGACTAACTGTTTTTGAACTCCAAATCGAGCAATGACATGGTTAAAGAAAAAGAGGGCTGCAGTGGCTACCGTATTGTTGAACGTAGGCATAGCTTCGGCCCATTTAGTGAAGTAGTCAACCGCCATGATGATATATTTGTGGTTACCAGCAGATGGCGGTCGACATTCCTTAAAGTCGATGGCCCATTTACAAAAAGGACCAGCTGTGACGACAGGATGGAGAGGAGAGGAAGGAGCTCGTGCCTTGGGGGCGAAATGTTGGCAATTGGAACAGTGTTTGACTGCTTCAATGCAATCACTGAAGAGAGAAGGCAAAAAATACCCAGTACGCATGATTTTTTGGGCGGTGGCGAGGCCGAAGAGGTGGCCACCACAAGCGCCACTATGACAGGAATTTAGGACTTGCTCGACATCAGCGTGGATGAGGCAACGACGAAGGACATTATCTATGCCACGACGATAAAGTTCATCGCCGATTAGAAGGTAGCGAGAGGCTTGGTGTCGAATACGTCGTCAAGCATCATGATCAAGGTGAAGGGCGAAATTTTGGGTTCGCAAGTAAGTAAGGATGTCACCGTACCAAGGATCGTCGGTGGTGATGGAAAAAAAAATTTCATCGGGAAGAGCGTCATTAATTGGAGTATCTTGCATCCAGTAGGCAAATCAGAAATGAGTTCAGCTAGGACTAAACCTTTCTTAATTTTTGGGGTGACAAATTCAAGGTCGAATTCTTGGAGAATAACGACCCAACGGGCGTACTTTCCATTGAGGATGCGATGACTCAATAGGAAATCCATGGGGTTGGAATCAGTCACAACCTTGGTGGAATGCATGAGGATATAATGACGCAAATTTTGGACCAAGAACACGACAGCTAGTGCTAATTTTTTTTCATGCGAGTAGGACACAGGTGGACCGACAAGGTTCTTACTGACATAATAGATCACATGTTCGACACTGTTATCATCCTCCTGGATAAGGACACTAGCAACTGAATATGTGGAAGCGGAGATGTATAGAATGAAATCTCGGTCAAAGTCAGGGGGACGGATCAAGGGAGTAGATGTGAGAGCATGCTTGAGGGCATCAAAAGACTCTTGAGCGTATGTATCCCAGACAAAAGGAGTGTGAGATCGAAGAAGTCTAAGGAAGCCGTGTGCAGTAGTGGCATAGTCAGGAACGAATCGGCAAAGAAAAGTAGCTTTGCCTTGGAGACTTTGTAGCTAGCGTAAGGTACAAGGCAGAGGAAGTTCAAGAATGGCTTCAACCTTCAAAGGGTCGAGATTTATCCCATATTTAGACACGATGAAGCCGAGGAGACGACTGGCGGGAACAAAGAAGACACATTTCAAAGGGTTAAGGCGAATTTTATACTTGCGACATCGGAGAAAAATGGTACGCAGGTCATGAAGGTGTTGCGCCCGATGTTTAGAATGTGCGGTAAGGTCGTCTAAATAGGCAAGGATAATATGGGATAAGTCATGGAAGCAATAAGACATGGCTCATTGAAAGGTAGCACTAGCGTTTTTAAGGCCAAACTACATGACTCGGTATGCAAAAGTGCCCCATGGACTAATGAACGCGGTTTTAAGTTGATCAGCACGATGGATAACAATTTGGTTGTATCCGGAGAAGCCATCCATAAAGGAGAGAATCTCGTGCCCCGCACACTCATCGATGATTTGGTCAATGAATCATGTGGGGAAGTTGTCTTTGGGACAAGCTTTGTTCAGATCGCGAAATTCGGTGCAAACACGAATGGTGCCTTATTTTTTGAGGACGGGAACTGGGTTAGACACCCAAGTGGTATATTCAATGGGGTAAATGAAACCAGCCTGCCGGAGCTTGTCAATTTCATCTTTGATGGCTTCACGTCTAGAAGGATGGATGGGTCTCAAATTTTGACGAACTGGAATGGCATCAGGCCATGTGTCGATGTGATGTTCGACAATGGCAGGATCGAGTTCGGGAATTATTGAGTATGACCAGGAAAAAACATCACAGAATTCTTTGAAGAGTTTCGTGTAGGATTCAATTTCTTCCGGAGTGCATTGGGCGCCCATGGTGATATGTTCTTCAATACCTGGCTTGACAGAAATGTCAATTTTGATGGTGGGAGAGATATTATCCATATTGCCGTCTTCGAAAGCATCAGGTGCAGGGATGGGGTTTTTGAACCAATCGACTTTAGCAGGGATGAAGTCTTTGGATTCGAGGGCATATTGGTCATGCGATTGATGTGGGAGAAAATATGCATGATGGTTCATATCATCCCATGGAAAATCAGGGTTGGTCATGGCTTCCATGATGTCTTCATCGAACTAGAAGATGGGAAGGGAGGATGGAAGAGGTTGACCTGAGGAGGTGGAGGGATGAGACTCTTGATTGTGATGGGAAGGGCTCACAGGTACGATGTTATGTGAGGTGACAGAGTGAGCAGTTGAATGATCAGGCGAAGCATTGGGGGAAGGGAGTAAGGGGTCGATATCCGAGAATCGCGGTGATGAGGAAAGGTAGGAAATGGTAGCTGAAGT
This sequence comes from Pinus albicaulis, assembly GCA_034641835.2. Classification (NCBI taxonomy): domain Eukaryota; kingdom Viridiplantae; phylum Streptophyta; class Pinopsida; order Pinales; family Pinaceae; genus Pinus; species Pinus albicaulis. The sequence continues at coordinate 710,448,937 of CM076571.1, read as the reverse complement.
CTCGGTCATTTCAGTATCAGGAGGAGGAATGGAAATCGTGGTAGACAGGTGGTCCTGTGTGAGGGAAGAAGGATTACGGGCGAGGGCGACTTCAAATTGGCGGTATGCAGCTAAAGATGCACGATACTCATCAAGGTGGGGGAAAAGGTGGGTATTGTGGCCATGGAAATTGCACAAAGAACAAGGGTGATTGGTGTGCAAATTCTTAAGTTTAGGGGTAGAATCCGGTATGGTGACATGGACTTCTGGGATGTCTGATTCTGGAAATGTTTCATTAACCATGGTCTTGAGAGGTGGTAATTCAGGGCAGGTATGAGTGGCGTGACCAACAACATCACACAGAGCACACTGGATGGGATGCTTGGGGGGCCGAGAAGGGGCAGGTTTGGGTGCGGTAGATTTGTCCTTTGATGCCCCCCTGCGAGATTTGCCATTTATACTCGAAGCAGTTGTAACAAGAGGTGGTGCTTGTTGAGGTGACTGAGGTACTAGCGTAGCAAGAGAATTCATAGGGATTGGTTGAACCGGGGTCAAAGTAATATATGGTTTAGGTTGACGGGGTGGAGTGGTGGCTGAAGGGTCAAGGTACCAAACAGGTATACCCAAGGTCAAGTTGGGGAAGGATAGGGTGGCCAGGGTAGGGACCGAATAAGCTCCAGGAGGGGGAGCGAGGAAAGGGATTTGAGCAGCATGGAAATGGCTAGGAGGAATGGTGCCAAGGGGGTGGATGTCAGGTGGAATCGACCCGTGAGGAATGGCAGTAGAAGAAGAGTCAGAAGGAAGAAGGGTGGCTAACGGGAGCGAAGGGCTAGGAGCTAGTTGAGGTGGAGGTTGCTGACTAGCCAAAGTGGGCTCTGTAAGGTTAGCCCAAGATGATTGCATCATGCAAATGTTTGCCAAGTTAGGATTAGAGACGGGAGGGGAGTCGAAAAAGGTGCCAAGCAAGGAGGAGTCTTTGTAGACGCCGGGGGAAACACTGGTCAAAGAATCAACAGTTTGCTTGTTGGTGACAGTAGAGATGGTGGATTTAGGGGAGGTATGAGATTTTGGTTCATGGTAGGTCAATTGGTCAATGGTGACAATCTTGCCATTATGAGGGAAAAACATCTTGTGGTGGACTGCGAACGGGACGACTGACATGGCATAAGTGTAACTATGCCCCAAAAGGATGTTGTAGTCAAGAGGGGCGTCGATAACTTCAACGTCGACACAAACAGTCTTGCCAGCGAGGGTGATAGGACAGTTACAAAATAGGCCAATGGGCTGGGAGGCATGGCCATCCCATGCATGAAGGGTGATGGTGGAAGGGACCAGTTCAGGGGATCCGAGTTGTTTCCAAACCGAAGCAGACATTACGCAGGTAGATGCCCCCTCATCAATAATACATCGAGCAACATTAGCGTGTCGAATTTTGACCGGGATTTGGAAAGAAACTGAAGGAGGAAGAGGGGGATGGTCTGACTGATAGGCGTCGAAAACAATCAATTGGTCATCAGTAGGATCTACAGCTCCCACGACAGATAGTAGAGCCCTCTTTTGAGAAGGACATGACTGGAGGAGTTCCAGTGTTGAAATGGTAGTAGGAGATTGGGCCAGATCATCTACTATGCTATATGAATGGGAAGCCCGACCAGAGGCAACATTTCAACATAATGGTCCCTTAGGAGGCTTGGGATGAACCTTAGCTTTGGGTAGGGGAGTTGCAAGGGACCATTGGGTGTCGATAGAGGCTCTATAGGACTTGGCGATGGAGACTCAGAGACAGTCGGAACAGGAGGTGTGGAATACTGACGGGACCGAGTTTGAAGGTTGAGGTCGACAGTGAGAGGTGGGTCAGAAGCCATCATGAGAATCTGGTAATCATAGGAACCAGAAGGGTAAGGTTGAGTGGTTACCGGGGCAGGAGATGGTTGAGTGGCCATGAATCCTTGTTGCGGGAAAGGAGTGGTAAACACAGTAGGTTGAGAAGTAACGGGGGTAGGAGGGGTAGTAGGGGAGGAGTGTTGTCCCCGTACGGTGGCCTGAGAATCCCAAATTTGTCACATTTGTGGTAATAAGGGCCAATCGTGAGTGTAGTGACCATAAACACCGCAACACGAACAAGGCTTATTGGTGCGAAGTGGCCTGTCCAACTTGGGATGAGAGCCCTGTGGCTGGTTGGCAGTGGTAGAGCCGATATTGGAAGGATTGGGTCCATGATTACCAGAAGCGGATTGATTGCCTCTTCTCCTTCCTTGAGAAGGAGGAAAATTAGGTGCCCCTTGCTGTGCAAATACTTGCCCTGGAGGGGGTAGTAAGTGCGGCTGTGGGGGTGGGGAAGGCAAGGGATTGGGAGGTCCAAATGCTGGAGGAGCTGGGACACCAGGTTGTGGATATGGATAAGGAGTAGGGTGGGTAGCAGTAAGGTAAGCATGGGGTTGGGAAAAAGGAGGAGGCATGCCGTAGCTGAATACATGCTACCGGGAGGGGAAAAAACGCCGGAGGGGCTGGCCCCTAGAGGAAAACCATGGCCCGAAGGAGGTTGGGCAGAGATATGTGACAGCGCTCCAACGATACCTTTAGCAGAATGAGATGCCCCCGAGGCATTAGGGCCATCGGGTTTGGGAAGGTCAGGAAGGATGGTATAAACATAACCAGATTGGGCATAGATAAGGTCATACTTCAAGGCGATTTGGAGGGTGACTTCTTCGGTTTGGGGAAAATGGGATGCAACATCTTTGCCAATGGGAGGTAAGAGAGAGCGAAGGAACTGATCCATGTAAACCCGATCTTCAAAGGGGGGAGCTCGACATAAGCTTCTTCTGCGCCGCCATTCTTGGACATGAGCAGAAAGGCGGGTTGAGGAGGATTGACGGAAGGAGGTTAAAAGCTCGGTACCAGTGTCGTATCGGAGAGGGAGCTGGAAATAAGATAAAAAGGCTTGGGCAATGGTCACAAAAGTGGTATGGGAGGAGGTGGCCTGTTCAACATACCATTTAGAAGCTTCGCCTGTAAGCGTGCGTTGGAACAATCTAAGACGAATAGAGTCATTAGTAATGGAATTGGAGGAACACCACATATGGAAGGATTGGATATGGTTGGAGGGATCCTCAATAGCAAGGCCTTCGAACTTGGGAATGTTGGAGGGGAGCTTGGTTGGCATAGTAGGCCAACTAACATCGTGGCGGATAGAGTCATTAATCCACTGATTGAAGTCGGGGAGACTAAGACTGGCCATATAAGGGAGTAATGGGGCAGTTGAGGTAGGTCCCGAGGTGGTTCCACTGGAAACAAACCCAACAGTAGTACTTGGGTTACTGCTGGTAGTAGGCCCTGAAGTAGACATGGTGAAAGTGACAGGGGGAGAACCAAGAGTAGGGGGAGAATCCAAACAATCAGAGGAAGAGTCGGAGTGCGGACTTGGGGGAAGACTTACTCGATGGCGACGGGAAGGAGGAAGTCGACCAAGCCGAAACTGTGGGTGAAGGCCAAGAAGTCTCCGAGAAGCGTGCCTTGGGGGTGCAATGATGACGGGAAGAAGAAAAATCGACAAGGGCAGGGAGGGAAAAAATAAAGTGAGGTCAAGGGCAAAAAGGTGCAGTGACAATTGATTTTAAAGTTTTTTCCAGGCGGTGTTAACCAAGCGCTTATTCACTTAGGGTCAGTGTGTGGCGTGCATTAATTTTAATTTTTTAAACCCAGACGTTTTGAGAGTAAAATAAAAAAGTGCGCTGCGTAATGGAAAATAAATCTGCAGTAAATAAGACTGAAAGAACAGAAAATTAACAACTAACGATGCAACAATCTAACCCAAAAAGGTGGGTCTCTCAAAACTAGTCTACAAGAGGGAAAAAACTAGGCAAAGCACACTAAAAATATGCCAATAGGGCTAAGGTCTGGAGGGACTGGGATCTAAAGGGTAAATCTGCTGAAAAGTGGCGCAGAGAACATCAAAGAGGCAGAGGCAAGGTTGCTGCTAAAAAGGAGGAGATCAGCTAAAGATAGAAGAGACAAGGCGGTGGCCTTAGAAATGAACCCAAACAAAATGATATGAGGTGGAGGGAGAAGAGTTGATCAAAAGGGATCTGAAAAGGAGGTATCAGATCGGAGAAAAAGAGGACTGAAACTCTGGAAATTCAGACTTCTGAAACATTAAAGACTCGTCCACAAAAAGTGGAGGGTACTAGAGCCCTAAGGGGAAATATTCCCTCTTAGTTGAGTGAAGCAAATCAGAAATAGGTCCAAACGGGTAGAGACAGAGGCTGGAAAACCCTTACAGATGCTTCAGACAAACCCAGAAAAAGTGCTGAAAAATTTGCAGAAAAAGTGCAGGTCACAGGTTTGGGGTAGAAAAGTGTGTCCTGAGGCTCAGGTCGCACTTTTTGGGCCGATAAGTGCGACCTGCATATCCGGCTTTCTCGGCGGCAGATTTCAGAAAAAAATTTCGTCTCAGCTGCAACTGATGTCTGTCACCTGCGCAATAAGGCTAGAAACACATGGAAGTTAAAAATTTGACTTTTTAAGGGTTCTTTGGGGTGAAAATCACCATAAAAATACAAAAACGAAAAAATGGAAGAGAAACCCTAGGGTTTGAAACAGCTGGATATGCAGGAATAGATAAAATGACAGCGGTCGCAAAAGAAAACCCGTGTGGAGTTGCCAATTGTTAGTATGAATCTTTCGTCGTAAAAGATCACTTTAGCTATGCATAACAAATAGCCCTAACATCGATTATGGCTGAAAAATATCTTTAAGTTTGCTGCACAAATTCAGATCTAAGCACAAAATACATTAAGCAGATAAAATATAACATAGCTCCATAAATCCAATGGACAAGCTCCATAAATCCAATGGACAAGACAAGAAGAATGTATTTAAAAGAATTTTGTATTATATTAAAGAATGGGGCACCTGAGAGGAAAACAAGAAAGGTGTTTTCTGATTCTCCTTAGTGGGATGGGTTCTTGAAAGTCCTCAGCGTTTCAGATCTAATGTTTCTCTCTCTTAATGGTGTGGAAAAACAAACATGGAACTCAATGGGAGTTCATAAAGCAAAATGGAAAATGGTGACCAAGAGTAGATCTAGAGTGATCTAATGCAATGAAGGTGACTAATGAATGGGGAAAACCCCCCTATTTATAACAAAATATTGGGGTGGTCTAGAACTCAGTGCATGAATAAAATATTATTAATCGAATTCTAGAAGCACCCTTTACGAATATTTTATTATATTTGTTGGAGGGAAAAGGGTTCTTGACTTGGTTCAATTCCTTTATCTATAAATAATAAATAAATAAATGGTTTATTTATCATTTTAGGGAAGTGATGGGAATATAATTAAATAAATAATGGTTTATTTAATTATTTATGGATGATTTAGTCAAACTTTACTAAGAATATTATTTAAATAATGATTTAAATAACTTATTCTTAGGGAATAATTAAATAAATAAGGATTTATTTAATTAAGTTCCTTATTTTGGGTTAAATATGACCAGGAAATATAAACAAATGAGTTATTTTATATGGTGAAAACAATTTTACTTAGGGTAAAATTGGTCTTACATGGTGTACTTGGGTTCATTTAATAATAATAGGTTAGATGACCAAAAAATGGTGTAACAGGGAGCTTTCCCCGCAGACCACCTCGAAGGCAAGGATAGTGGAACCCATATCCTCATCCGGGGGAGAGGCTTCCTCATTATCTGAAATAGCTTCCTCCTCTAAATCCCCCGGGGTATGGTCTTCTAAAAGTTGATTCACCACAGCGATCAAGTTATTGATCCACTGGGGGAAATTTTTCTCTGAGTGGGAGGCTTGATGGAAAGAACAGAAATTATCTTTGCCGATTTCTTCAACGTTGAGGCCAATACTTGAGTTTGATGAAGGCCGGTTGACAGTGGGGTTATTCTTTCTAAAGAAATGTTTCTGCATTTTGGTGCCTGAGGCAGAGTCATTTTTTTTCCTCTCTAAATCGGAGACTTCGTTTGTTAATAGCTTGAGAGACTTTGTGATACTTTAGAATTCCAAAGGGTCTTTGTCTTTGTCACTAGAATTATGAATTGAGGATTGGGCTCTCTTCGTGGCTGGCTTTGGATCGTCCTGACCATCATGGTCAATGGCTCCTATAGATATAATGTCATTTTCGATAACAAGGGCAGTGGTGTAATTTTCTGCTAGGGTAGCTCTAGCTTTGTGTTTTACAAACACGGCAATATCTCGAGGGAGAGCCCTTGTGTAGTATTCAATGGTAATGGAATCATCTAGGGCCATGTTCGGAGGGAATTTGTTCAATATAGTAATGAGGCACTAATTGAAGTCTTTGACTTTCTCCTTCTTCTGGCATTTCAAAGTACTAATTTCAGTGAGGAGCATAGAAGGATTTTTGTCTTCCGGAAAATTTTGGAGGAAAGTATGGCGAAATTTCTCCCGGGAAGAAATTGAAGCAACAGGGAGAGACTGGTACCATGTAGCAGCTTTATTTTCTAAAGTATGAGGAAAAATTCGGCATGCTACATCATCATACTGCACTCTCATCATTTGCAAACCCACGTAGAAGTTTCTTATGTGATCTTCGACCAGTGTACCTTTCTCAGGGTCAAACTTAGGGAGGTGCTTCTCAGGGTGTCGGGGCATGTCATGAAGGGGACCATGGAGACCCAGGGGAGACTGTGCCATCCAAGCCATCGGCTGTACATGCCTAGCCTGCTGGTGGCGTGGTATGTATATATGCCCCATTTCACTTTCGAACTCACTTCCCATGCCAGATCCAAAGGCCTCGCCCTCATGGTGAGAGTGCATGTCTTGGTTTCCCCCACAGTTCCCTACATTCCTGATGTTTCTCCAGTTATAAAGGAAAGGGAATCTATTTTGGTTTTGGTGGTGGCGAGGGTGACCAATATTTCAACCTTTCCCATGGCCTCTATCTCCCCAACCCCTATTTCCTCGGCCCCTCCCGGTTGCTCCTTCAGGCTGGTTATTTGCTTGAGAGTCATCATTCAAAGGTTGTCCAGGTTGGGTTTCAGTGATTTCAGGGCCACCTCCTTCAATCCCTCGAGGAATTTTGGGGGGTTCTACCGAATTACGCTCAACTGCATCTGCATAATATTCTATCATGAGACCTACTAGCTGAGGTAGGGAATTAAATAGGGCTCCCTGGCATTTCTGGTTAGCTGCAGGAGTTTGAGGATTGACCAGGGAACCGGTGGCCGAGACATTTTTCAAGCCTCTGATGAGATCATGGGCAATCGAGCGTAGGGCCCTTAGCTGGTCTAAGGTGATCTCATAGTAAGGGGGTTCATATCCTATGGAATTTTCAGGGGGCGGTGGACCACTACTTTCATATATGATCTCCCCCTGTAAGGTTTGCAATGGGATGTTACTTGTGTGCTGGGAGCCTGCCATTCAAACCCTCCTTCTAGTGCCAAATCTGTTGACGGGAAGAAATTTCTGGCCAACAGTAAGGGATATCCCCGGTAAAAAGTCTCTATTAGACTCTAAACCGTTTGTGATAGGGATCCTGTCTGGGGTTTAGGTCCAGCTACCGCTAAATATTCCTTTTCTAGAACACAAACGAGCCTTGCAGGCTTATGAACACATGATTATTTGGATAATACAATACAAATGGTTGATTAATCTCAATGAACACAAAACACTACAAATAGAAAAACGAGTTAAAGCATGTAGACAAAGGAAATGCTGTTAGCATCACATTATTAGCGTCATGCTTGTAGAAGCTATTCAAACCATAGAAAAAATAGTTATTTATGGTCGAAACACCCTTCACTTCCTTAAGCATTCTCAAAGATAAGATATATGTTAATAACGAAGTTGCTAACATCTCCTAATTCAATAACTTAATATCATTAAAACATTAAGTGGGATGAAATGCATAAATGATATAAGCAGAAAATGCAGATCAATTAATCATAAAAAGATATTAGATACACGAGACAAAAATATTCATCATCATATCCAAGAGTGGAATCAAAACATTTGTTTATATCCATTCTCAGAAAGGTGTATTCAATTCTATACAATTATCTTGCTCCTTTGTAGTTCCAAAAAAATATGCTTTACAATTCCCCGGAGGGAGTATTTATAGAACCAAATCGACCCTTCAGTGTCCCTGACTTTTCACATTCCTGACTATTGACATACTCTGCGACCGGAGGGACATTTGTGACTTGCAACCTAAGGTCCTGATGCAACCTATGACCCTCTGGTTGTTGCAACCTCTGAATTTCCTCCTATTGCGACCTGTGACCTATGTTTTTTCCTTATTCAAGGAAGCAACTGTGTGATTGCGAGGTCTAGTACGTCTACTTGTAGATTTTCCTTGAGCTACTTTTTTCATGTTAGGTAATCTGTAGAAACCAGAGTCATATAAATTTTCTGAATAATAATTAATTATCCACCGAGACTATCCTGATCACATACAATTCGAATTTATATGCAACACATAATCTCTTCCACTCAGATCAACTCAGATCATCACACATGCGGAAATAAAATCAAGCGATAACACATCAAATCATCATACACATTAACACGGTATGTATGGGGAAAGCTTATAGCTGAAAACCCCGCAGCTATTGTGTATATTATAATGGATAAATCAAGTAACAAACTCAGTACAATACTCCTCACAAGTACTCAGTACTTTCTCATACAGTTACTCACAATCTAGCTCAGTTTTGAACAGGTTACTGGTTCAAAACTCACCGCCAATTTCCTTGCCTCTATTGCGCAATCCAGGCCTGTTTATATAGATATCCAAGGTTCAAATCTCCTTGGCTTGACTACGCAATTTTCATGGAAAAATCCTCCAAGTGTGGTGCAAATCTCATGCACAACTGATGTCACCATTGATAGCTAACTCCACCCTTTCATCTACCTCTTTCACTGGTCTCCACTGAACTGATCATGCACTGTAGTGAACTGATGTGTTCTTGAGTTGAATAATGAGTTACTAATTAATGAATTAAATAATATTTAATTCACTCCACTCATAACTTATTGATTAGCTAGTTAAACTAATCTCAACCAGTTCAACTAAAATAAACAGAACACAACTCCACTAGCTGTCTCATTAACTCCTCCAAACTTCTGCCACTGAAGTCCAACTGAAGTCAACCATGCATGATACCATCAAACCCTTGGGAACCACGTGATTCCTCTGTCAGATGCATGAGCCACTTCTGCAGCTCGAACTGAAGTGCTCCAAGAGAGTAAACTGTTGTTTATAGTCTAAATATTATTAAGGGTAAATAATATTTGACTTCCCTGTTTTAAGGAGAGGCAGTCTAAAAATAGACTTCGGCCTCTTTGACCTCAAAAATAGAGTCTCATCTATTTTTACCAACATGACACATACTTCAAGAATCTCAAACTGGAATCCCCGAACCATGCTCCATATGTCTAAAAATAGACATAGTCTAAAAATAGATTTTGCGCCAGAATTTGCCTGCGGGCCCACTTAGTGAAGGCGGCTTCATTTCACTAAGCTCCATCATCTTGCTGCATTTTCAACACTCCCTCTCAGCAAGATATGGATTATCTGCAACCCCTATCCTACCTTTGTGGAATTCGAACTTGCTCCTGGTGAGCGCCTTCGTCAGGATGTCGGCATCCTGATCCTCCGTGGGAACATATGAAAGCATCATGATTCTCCGCTGAACACAATCTCTGATATGATGGTACCTGATGTCGATGTATTTGGACCTATCATGAAATCTTTGGATTAATAAAGAGCCAGTGTAGCTCACCGGAATTATCTGGTGAATCCTTGTAGGCTCAGATGCAACTTTGAACAAGCTGCGAGGGGTCTTCCTCATATCCAAATAGCCTCGCATGCGGCCAAGCTAGGCGCCATGTGCTGGCCTCTTGGCCCAGGTGCCGGTGGTCTGCCTTCCCTCTTTATTACCGGAAGCTGTTGTCCCAGGCCAATCTTTGAGAGCTCCTCGAGAATTGCTCTTCGGTGTTTGGACTCGTGCCCAATACGCATCGGTGAAGCTGACCGGCTAACTCCTCTTGTGCCTGCCATAGACCATATCTAGATGTGCCCTCTGCGATAGCGCAATACATGCTTTCCTGCCTTCCAAAAGAGCTTGGTAGGCTTAACCATAGCTTGCGAAAGCTGGTTAGCTGCATAGCATATATCGGGTCGTGTATTGACCAGATACATAAGCGACCCCACCAACTGTCGATAGACAGTGGCATCCACTACCTCCGCTGAAGTAGCATCCTCCTTCCTCCAACCACCGGGAAGAGGAGTGTCAACAGGCTTGCAGCCTTGCATGTTGAACCTCTCCAGAATCTCCCAAGCATACTTGCCCTGAGAAACAAACAGTCCTCCGCTGCGCTGCCAAATCTCCAATCCCAGGAAATAATGAAGGATGCCCAAGTCCTTCATCTCAAACTCTCGTGCAAGATACTCCTTGCATGAAAGTATCAACTGCTCATCGCCAGTCAAAATCAGATCATCTACATACAGTACGATGATCAACAGCTTCCCCTCCACCACAATTTGGTACAGGTTAGGATCCACCTCACTCTTGGAGAATCCAAGCCCGGTGAAGTAGTTGTCTATCCGAGTGTACCAAGCACGAGGTGCTTGCTTCAGCCCGTACAGTGCTCTCTTGAGTCGGCACACATGCGACTCACTGCTGAAGATCTCAAAACCTTCAGGCTGCTCTATGTACACTTCTTCCTCAATAACTCCATTGAGGACCGCAGTCTTCACATCCATCTGATGAATGTGCCACCCCATCTGCGCTGAGAGAGCAAGGATCGTCCGTATGGAAGAGTACCTTGCGACAGGTGCAAAAGTCTCCTCATAGTCAATCCCCTCGATCTGTGAGAAGCCACGGGCGATAAATCTCGCCTTGTACTTCTCCACACTCCCGTCAGCCGCCTGCTTCACCTTGTAGATCCATCGCGAACCTACAACTGATTTCCCAACCGGTCTTGGGACAATCTCCCATGCACTGTTCCTGATGATCGAATCATATTCTTCGATCATCGCATCAACCCATGCGGGTTCCTCCACAGCTTCCTCAAAAGAGGATGGCTCTGTCACAACACATTGACTCATAAGAGCCATGTATCCAGTGTACCGATCCGGTGACTGTCTCTGTCTGCGCTGTGCTGTAGGTGGTCCTACAACCTTCTCTGCATCCAGAGCCAGTCGCTCAGCTTCTGTAGTGCGCATGCGCCCTCTGATGGTTGGCGCTGCCTGGGTGGTTTCTTCCACCTCCTGAACCTCCTCTTGTGGCTGATCCACATCTGGAAGCTCTTCCTTAGGAACTAACAGCTCCTCATCTGCATGCAAGTGTAGCTCCCTCTCAAGCGAACACTACATGGCTTTCTCCTCCTGAAATTTTATATCCCGTCGCACAACAGTCTTGCGACTGTCTGACAAATACACCCGATAGTTGTGAGGTGTATCAGTGTACCCCACAAATATTCCAACCTCGGCGGTTGGATCCAGCTTCCTTCTTGCATCCTTCGTCACATGCATGTAGACAGGAGAACCAAAAATCCGCAAATGGGAAATATCAGGCCTCTTGCCAGAATAAGCCTCCTCCGGTGTACTCATGCCAAGAACCTTGTGAGGACAACGGTTCTGCACATACACTTTTGTATTGCATGCCTCAGCCCACAAGTGAAGGGGTAGGCCCTGATCATGCAACATCGCCCGTGCAGCACCCACGATCGTTCTGTTCTTCCGCTCAGCCACCCCGTTCTGCTGTGGGTTATGGGGTGCGATGAGCTCTCTCTGAATCCCTTCTGCACTGCAGAACTCCTTGAATTCAGGCGAGATGAATTCACCACCGTTATCACTCCTTAGAGCAATCACCTTCTTCCCCGACTCCTTCTCGACCAGTGCTTTAAACTCACAGAACTTCGCGAATGTATCGCTCTTCTTCTGCATGAAGAAGATCCAACACTTTAGAGAGAAATCATCAACAAAGATCACATAATACCTGTGCTTTGTTGTCGAAGCAACTGAGAAAGGACCACACACGTATGTGTGAAATCTCTCAAGGATCGTCGTGGCGCGACTATCCTTCTCGTGAAAGGTGGCTTTCACATACTTCCCTAAAGTACACCCCTTGCACTGATCTGACTGCGCAAGAGTGCCCTTAGGAAGTCCAGTAGAAATCTGCTGCAGAATATTCAAAGCTCCATGGTGAAGGTGGCCCAATCTCCTGTGCCACAGTTCGCCCTCATCATCCCGACTCACCACTTCTCCCGCTTTGCATGCCATAGCTGCACAACCATCTACCTACAACTGATAAAGGTTCTTAGTTCGAACCCCTATCTTCCGGGTCTCTCCAGTAGTCTTACTGCGCAGGAAGGCTTTTCCTTCGCTGAAGACCACATCATACCCCTTATCCTCCAACATCGCCACAGAGATCAAATTCTTCTTCAATCCAGGTACATGCATGACATCCCTCAATACAAAGGGTTTACCAGACTCCCTCTGAAAGGATATGGTACCGATACCAGTCGCACTGTATCTACCATCATCGCCCATCTCGATGTGCACACCCAAATCTTTGTCCTCTAGATCTGAGAACAACTCCCGATCTCCCGTCATATGAAATGACGCACCGCTGTCCAAGAACCACACCGATCCCATCACACTTGAAACCAAGCATGCAATTAGTGAAAAGTCAAGCTCGAACTGTGAAGCCAAAGCTTCTCCATCTACAGATCTTCCCGCTTGCTTGTTCTTCTTCTTCTTTGGACAATTGGTAGCATAATGTCCGTGATCATGGTAGTGAAAACACTTCACTTTCGCCATATCCTGCTTCTTGCCCTTTGCACCAGAATGAGAGGTTTTCTTACCCTTCCCCTTCTTTGCTTTTGCAACCAAAGCGCAGTTTTCTTCATCAGCTCCCTTTGATGAAGATCCATCTCGAGTAGTCCTCCTTATCTCCTCCTGCATGAGATCTGCCCAAAGGCGCTCCCATCCTGGCAGCTTCTCCAGACCATTGACACTATCTTTATATGAGTGCCAAGCCTTCAGAAGACCAAGGAGAGCCAGGTCAACCATGTCCTTGTCTTCGATAGTCACCCCCACACTTCCCAGCTCATCTCTGCACTGAGTGAAATTCGTGAGGTATTTGGTGATATTGTCGCCTTTCTCCATCTTGATGTTCCTGAGCTTATCTGGAATAGATCTGTCAAAGATTTCCACATTAAATATGGAGTAGCCTTTCCATGCAGGCTGGATACAATATGATCCTTGACGCCCTCCAACAGGATCCTTCGACACTTCGCCATCTTCTTTTGCCATGCATCGACTTCAGCTGCATCAGTGGGATTTTCGACATCCGTATCTACGAATTCCTTCAGACCATTATCTTCTAATATTTCTTCCATGCGATCCTTCCATGCAACATAATTTGAACTGCCTTCAAGAGCATATTCGAGTCGCAAACCGTTGAAAGACATTTTCAACACTGGCACCAAGAAAACAAAACTGCTGCAAAATTTCGAATTCCACCTCAAAGCTCAGCTGCTCTAGATCTGTGAGAAAAAATTATTTCTAGCACAGAGATTGACTGCAAGGGGCATTTACCAGACCTTTCACTTTCCGAAGAAAGATGAATCCGGAGGCTACCTGGCCCGCATGCAGACTCTGTCTACCGAAATAAGTTTGTAATCACTGTGATGATCAATCTCTGCTTCAATAGCTCAGATACCATGTAGAAATTTGCTGAATAATGATTAATTATCCACCGAGACTATCCTGATCACATACAATTCGAATTTATATGCAACACATAATCTCTTCCACTCGGATCATCAAACATGCGGAAATAAAATCAAGCGATAACACATCAAATCATCATACACATTAACACAGTATGTATGGGGAAAGCTTATAGCTGAAAACCCCGCAGCTATTGTGTATATTATAATGGAGAAATCAAGTAACAAACTCAGTACAATACTCCTCACAAGTACTCGGTACTTTCTCATACAGTTACCCACAATCTAGCTCAGTTTTGAACAGGTTACTGGTTCAAAACTCACCGCCAATTGCCTTGCCTCTATTGCGCAATCCAGGCCTGTCTATATAGAGATCCAAGGTTCGAATCTCCTTGGCTTTACTGCGCAATTTTCATGGAAAAATCCTCCAAGTGTGGTGCAAATCTCATGCACAACTGATGTCGCCACTGATAGCTAACTCCACCCTTTCATCTACCTCTTTCATTGGTCTCCACTAAACTGATCATGCACTGTAGTGAACTGATCTGTTCTTGAGTTGAATAATGAGTTACTAATTAATGAATTAAATAATATTTAATTCACTCCACTCATAACTAATTGATTAGCTAGTTAAACTAATCTCAACTAGTTAAACTAAAATAAACAAAACACAACTCCACTATCTGTCTCATTAACTCCACCAAACTTCTGCCACTGAAGTCCTAACTGAAGTCAACCATGCATGTGCCATCAAACCCTTGGGAATCATGTGATTCCTCACAGCCAGTCGTGAGCCACTTAAGCCAGCTCGGCCCAAGTGCTCGAGAGGAAATAGCTAGCATTTTCCAACAAAATATTATTAAGGGTAAATAATATTTGACTTCCCTATTACAGGAGAGGCAATCTAAAAATAGACTTAAACCTCTCGACCTAAAATAGAGTCTCATCTCTATTTTGTAACATCACCAATGATCCAGAATCTCATGAATCTCAAGCTAAGAATCCTAGAACCATGCTCCATATGTCTAAAAATAGACATAGTCTAAAAATAGACTTTGCGCCAGAATTCGCCTGCGGGCCCACTTAGTGAAGGCGACTTCATTTCACTAAGCTCCATCATCTTGCTGCATTCTCAACAAGAGTTACCTGGGGAGTATCTTATTTCAGTATATGGAAGCACTCAAGATCATCTAGGATCAAGATGCACCTTTTCACTGTGATTTGATTTGATAATGAAGCTAGTTTGTTGTAGATTCGAGCCAGAGTAATGTAACACCCCAAAATTGACTGCTTAGCAAGGCATGCCTGAAAAACGCATTTTTCAGGAATGTATGATACAGGATTGCAAACCAACCCTTGGATCCATTAGATCTAAAAATCTAAGACTAAATCCAAGATGGGATCAAAAACAAATCTTTCTAGGTGAGGTAAACAGGTCTCCCACACCTAGTACAGCTAAAAAATACCCAAGAATGGGACTGTAACAAGATTAAACAACACTGCTTCAGAAATAACCTAGTTCAGTAAGGTAGCATTAATAGGCCAATATGGAGGCTCAATAACGTCATATACATCAGAAAATAAGAATTATATTGAAGCCCATGAGTTTTAGAACATAAAATAGAAGACTTATACAGAAAGAAACCCTCAAAAGGAGGTGTTGCAACACATATATTGACTGCAAAGGCTTGACATTGTTATTTAATTAAGTGTATTGTATCATTATATTACAACTTAGATCTAGAGAAAAATAATGCATGAACAGTCATATCTATGATAGATCCATACACTATAATGTCTCTACTTTACATTCCCCTTGGGGATTTCAGCAAATCATGAAGCACGTGGAGTAGATCTGAGATTCTATGCAGTAGATCTGTAGATCTATTCATAATTTCTAAAGTATATACAGGAGTATTCAGATCAGATCTGAATATGACATGGAATAGAATAGAAATTCATGGAACACCACAGTGAAGGGCAGATCCCTAACACCAGAGATCACTCCTCAAACTTTGCCAAGACACCCTGCAACTTTCCTCTTTGCAGATAACGCAGTACCGGAAGAGGGACTACACTATAGGCTTGAAGAACAGTTTGGCCTGATGCCAAGATGTATATTTGAAGCTCCAATGATCCAGAACACTCTTGCCAATGGGATATAAGCCTTCCCCACTCAAAAGGGGCACTAGATTGGCCTAGATCTGAATAGATCTAGCCTCCACTTGCTGTAGCTTACAAAGACAACCAAACCCTCAGTAGGATCTACATTGTAGTTGAAAGTAGAAGCTTTTCCTTAAGCCTAATAGTGGTCAAGAAACACAAGACTCTTCCAAGAGCTACTCAAGGAAAGAGAAGGATTTCTAGACAGAAGATCCTTGTGCTAAAACGCGCAATTCTCTGCTAAACAGGCAAGAGAATGAGAAATGTCTTAACAGAAAAATTATTTAGAAATAATATGGTCATCAACAACCCTTCTCTTGTTGTCCTCCGCTTCCTTTTATAATATTGAGATCTTGTAAAACCCTAAACCATCTCAATGATTTAGCTCCTTTCACATGTGTGGCCTCCATCTAAAACTGCATTGTGCATCTAGGAGGTTCATTGCATCTGGAAAACGCTGTTTATTTGGTCCTGTTGACCTAGTGAAATGTCTCAATCCCTTTCACACACAAGGGTGTTTTATTAAGGCCGCCCAGAGTTAGCCTTGTTCACATGGGGCATTGATTTATTTTGATCATTTAGGAGTTTTTATGTACCTCCTTTATACATTTATTCATGAATAGAAAATTAAAGAAAAAAATAATATTCCAATTAGCTTGAGGCTAATTGGGAATATTACAGTCCTCCCCTCCAAAATGTTGCTTGTCCTCAAGCAACTCACAAGGACCTTGCAAAATCTCCAATGGAATTTTCTCCTCCCAAGAATACAAGTTTGCCTTTGGCGAATAACCCAAATGGCTATCATCATGAAGAAGTGGGAGATACATAGAAATAATCATGTCTTGTCCATTTTCCTTCTCAAGGCATGGGAGATGATGAATAGTGGGTGCTTCAACCCTCATGAGGAACTTCAATCTCCATTATGTCATCCAAACAAAGTGATCCATCCTTGATAGCTCACAGAAATAGTCACCAATCGCCTCCTTATGCAATGCATAGGGGCTGCATGGCTAGAAATGAGAGGTAATAATATTCAAATTACACTGTCTCTCCCTCCATTTATGATAAATGTGGAGGTGTTGATTCTAGACTGCAATAATATAGTCCTCATGAAGCCAAAAGATACTTGGAACCTCATGATTACCTTCATTGATTCTAGGGACTCTCCTTGCCTAGTATTCCATGCATATAGTGACTAAAGTATCATCACCATATGTGCTCCAAAAGAAACATGGACTAAGTGTCATATGATATATTGGATGGTGACAATAGTACCTCCATTGAGACCAGCGTTTCTCTTCTTCTTGCTGCCTCAAAACATAGTACAATAAGTGGCCACCTAACCACCTTCTTATGCCATAAGCTTCTCCAAAGCTTGAAAATAATAGAGGATAAGAGGCATTAGCTGAAAATGACTCAAGTAACACATGTCTTGCCAAAAATATTCCCATGTGAGATAATTTTACCAAAGACATAAGTCAATCATATGGATTCTTACATAAGGAAATAAGAGACATAGTGTAGTAGCCACACAATGTTCCATCCTCTTCTTGAAGTATGCATAAGTATGGGAAGTTTCATTCCCAATGGACACATCCAACCCATGTGTCCTCCCTCCTATCATGCCCCCAATAAATATCAGAGCATCATTATCGTCATGATACAAACAAGCTCTCTTATGCCTCCTCATGTGAGAGTTACGTTTTTTTTCCAAACCCAAGTACATACCTGATCATGAGATATATTCCAAACAGAAATACATGTAAAGACATGAGATACATCCCAACCAAAAGTAAATATATGGAAATGAGATTTAACATGTGATGTCCAAACTCTCTTCTTGTCAACCAAAGCAACCATGCCTTCTTCTTATGCATCCTCCCATCAAAACACAAGGCATGAGACAAGAAATTATGAATCTTTGGGTAGTACCCACACTCACCCAAGAGCAACCAGCACAGTGAATCTCTTGCCCACCTTAGATATAGATGTGGTAAGTGGTTTTCCCACCACTTACTTTCTTCCCATAACATATCTCCATGGCTGAAAGTGGGAGATATATTTGCTGCCTTAGGAAAGCACCCATCATGCTGCAGAATCTCCCTTTGTTCACCAAGGGAGTGGCCATATTCATAAATATTTTTGGTCCAAATTTGGCCATGAAGTTTATAAGGTATAACACTCCTCTTTGGAGTCATGGCCTACATATACATAGTAAAAGAATGCATACAATCAGAAAATAAAATATGATTTACATAAGTATGCTTTTCACTAATAGTCCTCCTCAAACAAATGGAGTGGTGCATAGATCTATCCCTTTCCTCACAAAGAGAAACAGAGGGTTGAATTAACCCTTTCATAGAGTTATGTTGCTGCTCCATCTCCATATGTCACATGCATCTTTGATAATGCTGATAGTTCTTTTTCAAAGCCCTCCCAATAGTAGCTCCTCAAGATGATGTTATTAAGCTTTATAGATTATGTGTGGCTGAAATAGAACTCTTCATAAGCTCTTTGTAGTAACATCTCCTTGAGCTTGGAAGCTCTAGACAAGAATATCCTACCATGATTATAGATGACCCCATCAAGGATTGAATATCTCTCCTCATGCAACCAATCATCAATAATCTGTTAGGTAAACATGACTCGGGGTAGAGTCAATGTTGACTAGGGTAAATAATAGTGGTTTTGGGGCACATGGTATTGTGCACCCATGGTTAGAAAATTATATATTATGGAGCAATGAAACACATAAAATATGAGGAAAATACAAGCACACAAAACACATAAAACTATAGAGACACAGATATACGTGGTTCACCCAGTTTGGGCTACGTCCACCCTGAACAGCCAGTCCTTCCTTTCTATTATCCAGCAAAATGAAGAGACAAAACCTAGAGCAGATCTGCTGTAATATCCTCTGTTCTCTCTCACAGACATCCTATATATTTCCCACTCAGAGAATACACATATAATACACAACCGCAATACAATACCCTCATACAAAGAGAGGGGTTGCCTTCTAGGGAAAAAAAACCTAAACATAACTTCTAACGTGAGATCATTCGCCTAATGAACGACCCAGATTGACTAGAAATTACTGTACTTTTACAAGGCAATTTTACATCTGTTTTTAGCTTTGGGGGTGCTGCCCCCGAAACCCCCGCCGGGGGACCGCTAGCCCCCAAACCCCGCGGGGGGGACAAGTCCCCCCCGCACCCCCCCGCTGCAAGGGTGTACAATTTTCTTGGGGTATACATCCAGCTAAAACAAGGATCTCTGAATCAATATGAAAATCAAGCTCCACACCCAACAGAATCATGCAAGTATGAAGATCCTTTGAATATTCCACTAACAGTTGGGATTTCCAATAGGGATCTAGTGTGCCCAATAATGAGAGCACTGATAATGTGTCATCTGAAGTATCTGCCATGTTGTTGTTCTTCTCCTTGACATCTCCCATGTCAAAGGTGTATGTTGGAAAGCCAAGCTTCCCATTTTTCTCCTCCTTGACATTTCCCATGCCAAAGGTACAAGGTGGAAGGTTGCCATTCCTTCCTTGCGGCCCTCCTTGCACATGCACATGCTCAAAATAAAATGGAAGTTCTTGGAAGTTAGTCTCCCATGGAATGCTATCATCTATCCAAAACCTTCTTTTTTTTCCAAAGTATGCATGTGTGACCACCATCTCTCATCATGTATGGAAGAGGATCCTCCAAATAAGTTTACGTTCTAATTCAAGGATTGCCTTCCTTGCTTCATGATGGTGTCATTCTTCATCCTTGCAACATATTTTCTCAGCGCAATATGAGATGAGAGAATGGATAGTTAAGGGAAAAATATTTTCCCTCTCCTTGTACTTTCCCCATACTCTCAGCGATGTAGCATGGTCTTCTAGTGCTCCCTTCCTCCTTGGATCTATGAAAGGAGCATCAATGCATGAAACATATTTCATCGAATTAGAATAAGGTGGCCTCCCAAGTGGTATACCACAAGATAATGATGTCGCATGTCTCATTCCCATGTGAACAATAGATGGGAACATGTTATGACTTATTCCACTACGAAAATCCATCTTTGATTTCTATGTGGAAGTTTCATGATAATGGGGCATTGGAACAACTTCCCCATCTTCTTCTTCATCACCCACCTTCTACAAGATATCATAGTCTAAGGTGCTCCGTTTAGATGTAGTTAACTCATGAACACCCATCTTCTCCTTGGTGTCAAGAGTCTTGATCAGAAAGGACAGATCTATCATAGTGTGTGTTCCCCAAATTGGATGCAATTTTGGAACACATTCCCTCCATTGTTTTATCTCATTATCTTTCATCATCGACACATGTTGCTCATACTCTTCATGGATAGGATCCTTGGGGCCTTCCTGCAAAGATACAAGAGCCCTCTTAGTGGAAGCAATGGCTTCATATCCATCTCTTAGTGAGATTATATCTCCTCCTGTTGTCACAGCGCTAGAGGAACCTTTCAGCTCTTCTTTTTTCTTCTCCTCATAAATGGAATATGCCTCATCAATAAGAGATATTTTCTCTTGATCTCTCTTTGAAAAATGAACACTCATGTCTTCTTCTTCAGAAGAATGTTCTTGCTAAAGTGGGGCCTTTGCCCTTGGAAAATCATGTAACAGATCTTTAACCCCTTCAACAATGTTCTGAAATGGAGTTATCTTCATGGATCTTCCCATATCATGCAAATTTTATGATTTCTTGGGCTTAGTTTGCTTACCCAAAGAAATTTTAGATTGCATAGAATCAAATATTTTCACTAAACTCCTAGTGAACTTTGCAAAAGTAGAGATGTTTAAAATTTTCAATGAAGAAGACTCAAATAACCACCAAGCATATGCTTTACCTTAGAGGTGCAGCGCTGCTACTCTTATGGATTCTTCTTCAGAAAATTGATGCAGATAAAAATATGTGTCCAGCTTCTTTACCCAAGACTTGGCTGAGCTCTCAGGTGACCCATCAAAAGTAGGTAGAAAAGTTCTACCCAAGGTGTGTTGCATGCACCCTCTTCTTCTCATATTTCTATTGGATCTTCTTTCTTATTTGAGTTGACAAAACTCTAGGAAGCTTAGATGTTCTTTGAATCTTTTAGACTGAGATTCATATTCTTGGAGATAGTCACCAGGATTCTCCTCTTTTGGTGTCTCACCTTCTTCTTCTCCTATTGCAAGGAATGTAGGCATGCTACAACATTGTAGATAAGATTGTGTGGCTGAATGCTCACACACATCATATGAATTAGTGGGAATTCCTTCATGTTCAAACCTCTCCAAAATATCTTCTTGTCTTTCGTTCCTAATTCCCTTGATTTCATTCTTTAGCTCATGCATAGTTTGGAACAGGGTTTTTGAGAACTCTTTCCTTTTCAATCTTCCAGATAAAGGGTTTGGACCCTTTACTTCTATGTCTTCAGTGTAACCACACTTCTTCATCAATATTTTCTTTCCATGAAAAGACATATTGGCTCTTCAATAAGCAGATGTTGTGCCAAGAAAGTTGCTCCAATACCACTATAATATCCCCAAAATGGACTGCTTAGATGGGCATGCCTGAAAAATGCATTTTTAGGAATGTATGCTACAGGATTGCAAACCAACACCTGGATCCCTTAGATCTAAAAATATAAGACCTGAATCCAAGAGGGGATCAGAAACAAATCTTTCTAGGTGAGGTAAATAGGTCTCCCACACCTAGTACAACTGAAAAATGCCCAAGAATGGGACTGCAACAAGATTAAACAACACTGCTTCAGAAATAACGTAGTTCAGTAATGTAGTATACGTAGGTCAATATGGAGGCTCAATAATGTCATATACATCAAAAAATCAGAATTATATTGAATCCCATGAGTTTTAGAATAGAAAATAGAAGACTTTTATAGAAAGAAACCATCAAAAGGAGGTGTTGTAACACATATATTGACTGCAAAGGCTTGATAGTGTTATTTTATTGAGTGTACTACAACAGTAGATTAAAACTTAGATCTAGAGAAAAATAATGCATGAACAGTCAGATCTATGACAGATCCATACACTATAATGTCTCTACTTTACATTCCCCTTGGGGATTTCAGCAAATCATGAAGCACATGGAGTAGATCTGAGATTCTATGCAGTAGATTTGCAGCTCTATTCATAATTTTTGAAGTTTATATAGGAGTATTCAGATCAGATCTAAATATGAAATTGAATAGAAGAGAAATCCATGGATCACCACAGCGAAGGGCAGATCCCTAACACTAGATATCACTCCTCAAACTTTTCCAAAACACCCTCCAACTTTCCTCTTTGCAGATAACGTAGTACTGGAAGAGGGACTGTGTTGTAGGCTTGAAGAACAGTTTGGCCTGATGCCAAGATGTATATTTGAAGCTCCAATGATCCAGAACACTCTTGCCAATGGGATAGAAGCCTTCTCCACTCAAAAGGGGCACTAGATTGGCCTAGATCTAAATAGATCTAGCCTCCACTTGTTATATCTTACAAAAACAACCAAACCCTCAATAGGATCTATGTTGTAGTTGGAAGTAGAAGCCTAGCCTTAAGCTTGATAGTGGTCAAGAAATACAAGACTCTTCCAAGGGCTACTCAAGGAAAGAGAAGGATTCCTAAACAGGAGATCCTTGTTCTAAATAGCACAATTCTCTGCTAAACAGCCAAGAGAATGAGAAATGTCTAAATAGAAAAATTCTTCATAAATAATATGGTCATCAACAACCCTTCTCTTGATGTCCTCCTCTTCCTTTTATAAGATTGAGATCTTGCAAAACCCTAAACCATCTCAATGATTTAGCTCCTTTCACATGTGTGACCTCCATCTAAAACTGCGTTGTGCATCTAGGAGGTTCATCGCATCTGGACAACATTGTTTATTTGGTCCTATTGACCCAGTCAAATGTCTCAATCCCTTTCACACATAAGGGTGTTTTATTTAGGCAGCCTATATTTATCCTTGTTCACATGGGGCATTGATTTATTTTGTTGTTTTAGGAGTTTTTATGTTCCTCCTTTATACATTTATTCATGAATAGAAAAGTAAAGAAAAATGTATTATTCAAATTAGCTTGAGGTTAGTTGGGAATATTACAAGTAACAGTGAAATATATGAGTTTTTCCTGTGAGACAAGGAGATCCTGAGAGGAAGCTTCTTGTCTCATGGGTTGCAGGAATGTTTGAATGTCATAAGCAATTTCTTCTCTTGTTTTCTTAGTCTCCAACATACCCAGAGAATGGATGTGGTGAGTTTTCGCCATTGATTCGATCCCACTGATTAGGTGCTCATATGAAGACATTACCTTTTGCAGATCCTTGACCAGCTTGTATTTAGACTGTATCTTCATCTGAATATAAACCTTATCATTCTGTGTGCAGACCTAGTCATTCCTGGGAAGAGTGTTAGGAGCCTGTGGGTATATGATTGACCATTATACCATTATACCATTATACCATATTTTCCAAAGCAGTGGGGGCCTCCTTTAGCTGTGCAGTCCTCCATTTGGTCTCTGCTTGTGCTTTTAGTAATGGAGTGACTATCTATTTTATTGTGAACATCTCTTCGTATACCTATTTCATAGTGACTTCTAAAGTGCCTAACTCCCTTTGAATGGTGAGTGGCAAGTTGTAGGCTCAGGTGCTTGTGAACTATAGCCTCTGAACTTTTTCCTCCAGCCCCTTCTTATCCTGTTCAGCATGAGCTGCTCTTTGCTCTAAATTTGGCAGCCTATTTTTTAGAGAGAGAATCTCTCTGCTCATTCTGCTAACATTTTCCTCTGTGGCCGCTGCAAAGGTGGTTCCTTCTGATGTATTCATTATTAGTTTGGTCCTGGTATCCAAGACTATGTCCTTTTTCATTGTGGCTGCAAGAGGTGCGGCAGGGTTCCGCACCATTCATCTCCTCTTTTCTTGCTTGATCTTGTGTGTGAACTGGTCATAAGTTATCATATTCAGATCCAAGACTTCATCTTCATGTTCCTCGGAGGTGCCAACTTCCGAGAGAGTAAAATGCACACTTTTTGTAGGGTTTTTTTAAGGCACCTCGAAGTGTGGCAACTCTATCTGTTTCCTTGTTTCTAGAGGAGGTCTCTTGCTGCCTTCTACTTCCTTGGAGGAATATTCCTTTGTTTTCTGACCTTCTTCGCCTTTCCTCCTTTGCTCAGCTTCCTCTTCATCCTGCTTTTCCTTTAACTGGTGCTCAGCTTCTTTCTTGTCCTATTATTCCTTTAGCTTACGCTCAGCCTCTTTCCGCTCTTCCTCTTCTTTCCTCTTCTATTCCTCTTCCTCCTTTTTTCCTGTTCTGTTCCTCTTCCTCTTTTTTCCTGTGGGCTTCTTCTGCTTGCTTCCTTTCTGCTCTTCCCTCAGTTGTTTCTTTCGCTTATCCTCTTCTTTATTTTGTGCTAGGGCATCCTAGGTCCTTTTGAGTTCCTCTTCTTTTTCCTTCTCCTCGGCTTCTTGTTCTACCTTAGCTTCTCTGTCTCTTTGCTCCTATTGTTGTTTAGAAGGATTGCTACCTGTATTAGTCCTTGGTTTCTTGGCTTTGGAAGATGAGGCTCCTCTTAGCATGTGGATCCTTTCTTCTAAAGTTTGATTATATTGTTCCTCTTGATCGGTCGATTCTTCTAGACCAGCTTCCATGTCCTTGTTGTACCAGTTCCTGATTTGATCTTCAGCTGGGCACTCCATGTGCTGGAAACTCCATTTGAATTTGGCTTGTTTGCAATGCGCGGGGATGATTCTTTCAGGATCATATGTCCGGTATGATACGGGTGGAAAATGGAAACCTTTGGTTTCTTCAGCCTCTTCTTCTACTTCTCTAAAATCTCTGACTGTGTAGGCGCCGATAGTAAGTGGGAGAGTCAGCCATGGTTTCTTCTTGCCTTTCATGAGAACCATAGAAAACCCACTAGCCATCTGGTAACACACTTCTTGCAAGAGAAATTTATTAGGGATGAATTGAGGTAGTGTGTGGGGCGCCTTGTATGAACCAAAAACCCTGATAAAAGTACTATCTTTAGCAGGAAACCAGCTAGCTACTTGGGTTATTGTTTCCATGGCTCGGCTAGACATGCATGGGAAATATTTGCCAAATAGTTTTCTGTAGAGTGCGAGGATGAAGTTATGTGCGATTGATTCTATGTATTTCTTGTACTTAGAGGCCCAGAATACCTGCAAATCTTTGTGGATTGGCCCGCAACGCTCTGCATCCTAGTTATGAGACCATCCGGAAATTTTACATCTCATGCATACTGCGTCCAACAGATAGGAGGCCATATAGAATTCGGATGCACACCCTCCATCGAGTGCTTGCACTGATGATATGTTTGACCTAAGGGTTACTACTATTAGGCTGGCCCAGTTGAAGTGTGTGCCATATGTGGTAACAGCGTACATGAAGGAAACCCAAGTACCATTGAAGGTGGTGGAATCTTGTCAACCATACATCCTACATAACATTGCTGCCACCAACTTATAGACTTTCTTGAGGCCCGTTGTTTTATATTCCCGATCCTTCCTGAATTTGAAATTTTCTGGGTCCTCCCACCATCCCCTTAAGTTCTTGGGTATGGGGGCTGCATGAGTAGTAGCCCATTCAGCGTTGAAAGTATGTTCCTGGGTGTGGATTTCATAGTAAACCTCTACATCCTGCCACTTTATATTTTCAAATGAATTTCCTGCATGATCTCGAATAACCTAGATTCTGGAATTGACCTTTTGCAAGATCCATTCGATCATCTCTGCGCATGGAAAAATGGGAGGATGGGACCCTACACAGTGCAGTTTAGACCTCTTGACATGAAAATACACATGCCGGTCTGGGAGGTCTTCTGGAAACTCGGGCTTCATGAAATCTTAGTATATCTGATACCAACTCATGCTATCTCCTTTCCCAAACACGCAAGCAGTGTCTCCATAGGTAGGAGGAGGGGAAGGAGGCATCCCTTCTTCTAAAATTTCCACCTCTAGACTCTTGCCTCTTTTTTTCACTGCCAGGGGTGCCATATCGCTTGAGGCCGAATAGATGGACACACACTCAAGCTCAGCTTCGATATTCCCTGGCATATTCATGAAACATTCCCACAATAAGATGGATGACATAATTATAGGTACCTAGGATGCTACTACTTCTTCTTAAATATTATACAGGGAAATGAGTAGACCTGCGACTTGGCACCCTTGCGACTAGGTCGTTGGGTCGCTAAGTCGCGCCAGTTCAATCTTTCAAAGAAACGTGACTTGGCGACTTGTGACTAGGTTGCTAGGTCGCTAGGTCGCGTCGGTGTGAATTCTCAAGGAAACACAACTTGGTGACTTGGAGACTAGGTTGTTGGGTCGATAGGTCGCGGGGTCATGTGGTGGGCTGAAGCTAGGGGATGAGCAACTTGGTGACCTCGTAACTTAGCAACCATGTCACAATTTTGTGGGGTCACCCAGTTGCAGAGTCGCGGGGTCACGCCAGGGCTTTGTCGATGGGTTACGCGGTGATTAAGGTTTTCAGGAAGGGAAAAGGAGAGATAACGCTAAAAAAAAAAAGAGAAAGCACATTTGGGACTTGATGTTTTCCCTAGGTGTGCTAGGAAAGGAGTTTAAGACCGTCATTGGAGAAGAGTGGCTTCAGAGGAAAGAACAGAGGGTATATGTCATGAGGGAGAAAGGTAAATCCTGAATAGGGCTGGCAGGGAGCTTGAATGGGGCCAGGGAAGGGATAAATAAGCCAGGGGAAAAGGGGAAAATGGAAAAAATTAATCAAAAAAGGAAACATCAGGAGGATTAGGTGACTTACCTGGAAAAAATGCACTCTAGCTGGCTTGTCAGAGGCTTTTCCTTGCTCTTTCACGCAAGTCAAATGCAACCCACATGACCCTTTTATTTATAAATGGGTCGCACGTGCGTTCAATTAATGAGGGTCATTGGGTCGCAAATTAGGTCAGGTTGATTAGATGTGTGACCTTGCAACCTTGTGATCTACCGACCTGGGGTTCGCAACGTCGCATGGTTGCATGGTCGCAATTCTTAGGTTTTGGAATTACATGGGACCTTGCGACTTCGCAACCTGGGGGTCGCAATGTCACAGGATCGCAATTATTAGGTTTTAATTAGTTCTGCAAATTTGTAACATGGCACTTTAAAAGTGTGGACCTAGATTAGACTCTATCTTTACAAAAGGGTTAGGGGCTCAAAAATTTGAAAGGGGCGAAATTTTGGAGGGTGTTGTAGCGGCTACAACAAAAGGATAGGAATGAAGCTCAATGAACAAAGGATACTCAAGGGGATCCTAAGGGGAAAGGAAAAAGAAAACTCAAAATGGAGTTGTAATGTAAAAAGAACCTATCCAAAAGGGATGAAATAAAGTGATCAACCCAGCAAACCAGTAGTTAATTTTTTTTGAAAACCCTAGACTCCTCACTCGGCCAATCCCTTCCTAAAAAGGTGGAGGATTACTACAAAACCTGAGGGGATTTTTCTTCCTCAAGGAGACAAACTAAGAGTATCCAAGACTAAGGATGACTAAAATTAGAGTGAAACAACTATAACCAAGTACACAAACAACACTCCCGCAATGATGGAAAAAAACCTCAACAATTTCTGGAAAAATTTCATAACGTAGGTACTGACCTGGAAAGGGATAAAAACACAGTTTTTAGGCCAAATAGTGTATTCTAGAGCTCATAGCACATTTCTGGGGAAAAAAGTGTGTTTTTCGCCCGACAACCTTCGGTCATAAGATCTCGCTAGATGTTGTCATCTCCTACTCGATTGGTACCCGTGACTTGAGGAAAACACCAGAAACCACCAGTATCCAGAAATTTGTTAGAATAATAGAGAGAAACCTATAAATAACAAAAAGAAGCTAAAAATCACTACAAAAAACCTTGAAATTTTTGAATCAAAAGTCACCAAGGAAACTAAATTGTTACACCAATGGAATCACCATTTGTTAGTATGAAATTTCTTGGAAGGTGTACCAAAAAGATCTCACTTAAGTCATAGGTGACTAGTGACCCTAAAAAAAAATTTGGTAGCTTATGCTTCATATCTACAACAAATATGTGAGAAAAAACTGCAGAAAAATAGATGTATTGAAATCTAAAAGGAAAAACAATAGAAAATGAATTCAATGTAATAACCCAATCTTGGAAAAGCATTGAAACAAAAATATTTTACTAATGACACATCGTGAAAGAGATTTACAAAGGGTCATAAGTCCCCCTTCATAGGATGGGTCCTTTGATGTCCTTGTCACTTCATTTTTCAAATCTTCCTCTCTCAAATGTGGGAAAACCCAAACAATGCAGAACTAAAAAATGGGAGCTCGAAATGCATGTGACGATAATGGTGACGATGATAATGATCATGGTGAGAAATGAATGAAAAAACCCTCTTATTTATAGTAAAGTATTGGGTTCATCTTGAAAATAGAGAATAATAAAATATTATTGACCAAAATCTAGATCTAACTACTTGAAATGCTTTATTATATTTTTGAAGAGGGAAAAGATATTTAAAATGGTTAAATATATTTACTTAGAAGTAATTAGCAAATATAATTATTTCGCGAATAATAAGAAAAATGTGAAATGAAATAATTATTAAATAATGATTTAATAATTATTCCAAGGATGGAGTTAAGGAAAAATAAATAAATTATGATTTATTTAATTATTCCTAGGTGATTTAGTCATATGTGACAAGGAATATTTATCAAACAATGATTTGATAATTATTCCTAGATAAAATTAAAGAAATTATGGTTTATTTAATTATACTCATGGGTTTTAATCGAAAATAACTTAATAAAAGTGGATTATTAAATTATATCTTATATTGAAAATGATTTTACTATTTTAAAATTAAACTCATGTGGTGTATTTTAATCCACCTAGTTAGAAATGGCTAGGTGGTCATTTTTTGGTGATAACACCCTCTTGTAGACAAAGTATACCATCCACCGTCCCTCAAGCTCATGTGACTCCTCAGACTGTCCTGCCAAAAGTGCATCATGAATTTCCCTCACAATCGACTGCCCATGTGTGATCCAAAAAGTAGAACCTATGCTACCTCGAAAATAAACCAAGTCGTCCCTAAGTCTGTGTCTATTAGCACATGCCTCCACCAAACGTCCCAACTTCAGATTCATGGTTGGGTAGGTTCCCAAGTTTAGGATCAAGAGTCTGGTGGGGTACTGAAGAATATTCCTATGGATTCCCCTCTCTATGTCTTGGATCTGTTGATAAACCAATTGAAGACCTATCTCTGTACACCACAGGATATCCCTAGATACCGTTGTACCACCCAGTACCATCTCGTGCCCTGTATGTGTCAACGCACCATTCACTCCTCACGTGTACTCAATGTGATGTAAGACACCCCTACTCCAAAACACAATCCAACATGCTACGATACACCACCATGCACCTCCATGTCCACTGGTATTCCACTACTCAATGCTAGATGCTCCCACACATCCCTGGATGTGATGGCCTAGAGTTGTATATCTACGTGTCGGTCCATCAACGATCAGTATCATCACCTCCAATGTCACATCACTATACCCACTGATGAATTAATCTTCACTCCAAATCCTCCTTGAGGGATCCGAGAAGTGAATCTCCCTATTTTCCAGTAGTGAAGCCACCATTTCTCTACTCCTCCATGATCTCTATTCCCCACACAAAGGTGAAGAATCGCCAGCCCCATACAAGGCACTATATGGTGGCTTTCAAGTTCCACCTCCACTAAAAAAATCCTTCTATAATATCTTTATTACCCCGTGACCTCATGTACAAATATCATACCAACATAAATCAAGAAGTTTTTCCATGAAGTGGTTAGCCACGGGTGATGACCGAAACTTCCCTACTAAATGTGCACGCTCAACTGCTAGGTCAATTGTACCATGCAAGTCATATTCAACCGGCATACCTAGGAAGTGATAGGTAGTCCCACCACTACAAGAAAAAATCACATTGGTGAGGGTCATGCTTGTGACGGACCTTTAAGGTCTGTCACCAATGTCACATATGGTGATGGTCATTAAAAAACCGTCACTGTAAGTGTATATAGTGATGGTCCTTTATGGTCCGTCACCAAAGAAATTTTCAATGACACTTTTGGTGAGGGTCATTAAAGACCCATCACTAATTCTCTCTTTGGTGACACTTCTAGTGACGAACTTTTAATGACCCTCACCAATGCTCTTTTTGTTACCTTTGGTGACGGTCAAAAAATGTCTGCCATCATTGATCACTAAAAACCGTCACTGTAAGTGTATATAGTGATGGTCCTTTATGGTCCGTCACCAAAGACATTTCACTTTTGGAGAGGTTCGTTAAAGGCCCATCACTAATTCTCTCTTTGGTGACACTTCTAGTGACGAACTTTTAATGACCCTCGCCAATGCTCTTTTTGTTACTTTTGGTGACGATCAAAAAATGTCCGTCATCATTGATCGTTCCAATGAGTTTTTGATGACGCTATGTGCCTGTTGATATATTTTTTGTCAAAATATAATGATTTAATACCATTATTGTGGAGCATTTTGTATAATATGTCCAAGGCCATAGTGGTTAGGGTCAGTCAATTTTTTAAGAAGTAATAAGCGTGTATCATTTCCCTCAAGTAATGACTAGTCAAATAGAGATTTCCTATGAGTCAACACATGATTCATATCTATTAAGTTTATTATCTAGCAAATTCCATTTAGATAAAGTTCCACTATTGTGTGTAGAAAATATATTATTTAATACATAATCGAGCTCTGACAATTCTATTAATGAGAAAGACCTACCAATCCTCAACAATCTGGGCACACCTTAAATTAATGCTTTGGCACACACTAACATTTCTTAGCACCCCACATGTCTTGGAACATATTTGTACCTAGAACATCTTGTGATGGCACTGACGCCCAAGCACATGGTGGCATGTGCTAGCACAACATGGAATTCTCCTAGCATGTATTGGCATGTTGCATATAGTCCCTAGCATGCCCTGGAACACATTGGTTGAATGCATTGACATACATTAGCACTTGGCACACAATGCCACTTGGCATGTATTGGGACCTATTATTAGTGTGCCTAGCATGCCCCTTTTCAAAAAGATAAAGTCCTGACTTATTAACCCTTTTATTGGTTCTTCCTTTTGTTGCCTTGACACATATTGACATACCCTAGCACCCTGCGCCACATCCTTAGCACCTAGCATGTATTGGCATATCTTGGCACTATTAATTGGCACACGATATAATTAGCACACTTTGGGAATTCTTAACATGCCTTGATATTCCCTAGCATGTCTTACTAATGCTTAGCATACCTTGTCACTTCGTCCTTGGCATGAAAACTAACACTGACCATTAACACTAGTCTCTAGCAGTACACGTTCCTCATATTCATTAACTTCCATGAATTTTTACCTAGTTCCCCCTTAATGTTTTTTCCCAGTACTCCTTAACACTCATCAACATGCATTATCACTCTCTAGCACACCTTAGCACTCTTCAACATTCCCTTCCACTTCATAACATGCATAACACTAGTCCCTGACACATATTGGCGCTTGGAAAGTCTTAGCATGTATGGAATATGTTGAGATGCCTTGGTATGATTTAGCATGGTTTAATATTAAATTTATTTGTGATGATCAATTGTTGGAAAGTAGATGAGAAGCAACAAAGGAATACTTGGCACTTAGAATGCACTAAGACTCTGCACTTGGCACCTATTTCCACCTAGTGTTGGTGTGCCTAACATGCCCCTCTTGGAAAAGGTAAATTGATGACTTATTAACCCTCTTATGTGTTCATTTCCTTGTAGTTTAAATTTTTTCTCCCTTTTGTTGTCTTGACAGTCCCTGACATTCATTGACACACCCTTGCACATCTTGGAATGCCTTATCACTTGGCACATCTTAGCATGTTTGACATGTATTCCCACTATCTCGAACATCAAGGGGGTGAAGAGAGATGTATTCCTAAAGTAGGTCGAGTACGAGGGTCGAGTAAGGGTTGCTAAAGGGAGGTCATGATCATCCTCCAAGAGCAAGATCATCATGTGAGGGTTCAAAAGAATGTTGCATACCTTAATGGTCGATTTGCGCTAGGAAGTAGGATGGCATATTGTTGGTTCTCTTCTGGCAGATCAAGCTTAAGAGAGGTTTCTCATGAGAATTTGGGCATGTGATTTCAATGGTGTCTTTGTGTGAAGGCCGCATCAAATTATGAAATGTTGAAATTTGCAACAAGAAACAGTGAGATTGGAAACCAGAAAGGACAAAAAAAAATGCACCTAGATTGGTGAGAAATTTTGATGCACCAGGAGTGAGGAATGTGGGGCGTCTAATTTATTTTTCCCTTAAATAAATTGGACAATAAATTGTAATTTCATCTCATAACAACTTGTGTCAGCTAATTAAGTCATGATGACCGAGTTAACTCAAGAAATTCGATTTGAGGGTCTAATATGAGGCATCTAGAGGGATTCTAATATTTTTGGGGTCCAGTTGAAGTTGATGCATTAGTGGGGTGCAAGTGTAATTAAATCAATTAAATGAGTTAAAATTAGTTTAACTAGTTCTAACTAAGTGATGAGCTAGTGAGAGGTCCAGTGAATTAAATTAGATTTAAGTCACAATGAGTGATCAATCAGATAACTGATAATTCACTATTAATAGTTGCATGCATGTCATTTTCGAGCAATACCCAGTTGAGAAAGAGGTTAAAGGGAACATAACTATTAGTTGTATTCAGAGAAAATTTTCCATGTGAAATTATAAAGTCATTTGGATGCCATGATGGATTGCGCAATCAAGGAAGACTGATTTTCCTAATTAATAAGGAGTTAATTCCCTAGAAATTGCATGAGCAAGGTAGGTTGAAGGATGATAATTGGCTAAGTACTAGACCAAGTTTGCATAGATCAACGAGAGACAATTGACAGAGTGCTGGAGAATCTCATGAGAGATTAAGCATTGTATTGTTTCATGATTCCTTGACTTAATACACAATAGAGATAGAGGGGTTTTGATTAGTTTCTTTCCCCAAATACATCATGTTGTTTTGCAATTGATAATTTATTTCTCTTACTTATATGTGATTGTGCGATCGTGTTTTGTTTCCGCAAATTGTAGGAAGGATTCAATATCTTGTTTTAGTAGATTACAAGATCAGATTGAATCTCGTTGGTTATATTTTCTACATGGTATCAAAGAAAGAAATTTTTGGGCGGCGAGTTTGTAGAGAATATCTGAAGATTTTGGCATAAATTTTTTGAAAACAAATAAAATATTTGGATTCTTTGCGAAAATCTACCCAAATGGAAAAAAAATCCGGTCAAATCAGAGATCAGATGAGGGATATATCATTGATTTAAAATCAACTCTTTTTTATAAACTTTTTGTAACTTCAGGACAATTACACTATGCGCAAGTCAAGAACCTATATGCACTTGAGGTACCAGATGCATGCAAAGCTTTGAGGAGAAAGGAAGAAGTTAGAGACTTGGTGGTTTAGAGGGAGCATAAATTACCTCTCAACATGCATCCTCATGAGAAGCAGTCTCAGAAGATTGTGGAGTAGTTGCCACAATTGGAGAAGTAGAGAGGAGACTGAGTGGAAGCATCCACTCAAGCAGAGACCTCCATGAGGGGGAAATTTTGAGCTATATGGGAAGAGGGAGCAGCCATACCTCGAGGTGTAAGGTGGGGTTACGTGTAGACATAATCCCAAGATAAGAAATTTGGGCAAAGTCCATTGAGATGGTGTGTCTCATGGATCGAACCTGGCTACGAGGAGCCCACAGTACAATAGTAGTAGGAAGGATCAGTTAGATTGATGTAGTTAGATGTCAGCAAAACAGAAATCAGAGTGGCAGATGTCAAATACTAGAGCACAAATAGAGTTAGCAACAGTTCAAAGGGCACATATGCAGATGTCAGCAGCAGTGCAAAGAATCCAGTACTAGATAGGTGCAGTAGCTAGTAGCAGTCAGAAGACTCTAATGACAGATGCATTATACTGATTTAGTTGTTCAGAGGCTATTCAGTTTTAGGATTTGTAGGTGCAAAAAACACTAGAGAAGTGTAGCATGCAGAACATTCCAAAGGTACCAGATGGGGATAGATTGAATTCCTTTCTTGTTGAGAGAGAGTGTTGAAATTTGCAACAAGAGACAATGAAATTGGAAACTAGAAAGGACAAAAAAAATGCACCCACACTGGTGAGGAATTTTGATGTACCAGGAGTGAGGAATGTGAGGCGTCTAATTTATTTTTCCCTTAAATAAATTGTAATTTCATCTCATAACAACTTGTGTCAATTAATTAAGTCATGATGATTGATTTAGCTCAAGAAATTCGATTTAAGGTGATCGAGGTGGATATTGGTGGCCACCCGCCTATTCCACTTGGGCCATCGCCATTGTCTCTTTCATTTTTTCAGTTTCCTTAATTATAGCACAATTTACTATTTTTGTCATTTTTTTGGGTCCTGAACTTTCGAAGTCGTTTTGAGGCCCCAAACAATGTTTTTTGGGCATGAAAGGTTTGGTGATTTCATAGAAATCATATTAGTAGTTGTAGTCCTCGGAGAGATCTTTCTAACGAGGTATCATGTGCGTCAAACGAAGATCATATGACCAATTTATGACCCTGAGAAGTTGGTTGCCCAACTAACCCCAACGGGGCCCATAAACTCTTGGTGTTACATCTCCTTGAGTTAGGGTTTTGGTTGTTTAGGGTTTTCTCTTATTTTAAATAATAAAAGGACCCTTGATCCTTATTGTAACACAGTTAAGAGGAACATAACTATCAGTTGTATTTATAGAAAATTTTCCATGTGCAATTATAAAGTCATTGGGATGCCATGATGGATTGCGCAATCAAGGAAGGTTGATTTTCCTAATTAATATGGAGATAATTCCATAGGAATTGTGTGAGCAAGGCAGGCTGAAGGAAGGTTGAGAATTGGCTAAGTACTAGACCAATTTTTCGTAGATCAGCAGAAGACAATTAGCAGAGTGCTGGAAAATCTCAAGAGAGATTAAACATTGTATTGTTTCATGATTCCTTGACTTATTACAAAATAGAGATAGAGAGTTTTGAGCAGTCGCTTCCCCAGATACATCTTGTGTTGTGCGATTGATAACTTGTTTCTCTTACTTATATGTGATTTGGCGATTGTGTTTTGTTTCCACAAATTGTAGGAAGGATTCGGTATCCTGTTTTAGTACACGATTACAAGATCAGATTGAATCTTGTTGGTTAGATTTTCTACATGAAATAGAAGAGAGGGTTGATACCATCTTTCCTTGTGGTGGTTAGTAGGCCGCAAGGTCTGTGATAAAGACCAACATAAATGGAGGAGGGCTTGCACTGTAATTTAGAGCCATAACAGAAGTTGACGCAGGCATAATATTGACTGAGTTAACCCTAGTTTGAGGGTCGACATTGAGATTTGAAGTTCACGTCAAGATTCAGTCAAAGAAATGCCAAGAATCTATGGATCCATATGAGCTAGGTCGAGTCTCTTATGGAGGCAAGAGTCGTGTTTTTTCTATGTGTGGATAGGGTTTGTTCTACAGCAATTAGAAGTACATAAGTATAATGCCCTAGTTAGGACAGGTTCCTAGCATGTTTAGTTCATAAGGTATGACCTTAAGACTGTGACAAATTTGCGTAGAAGAAGATGGGTTGTGACCCTTAGAGCGAGGTTTATTTCTGAAATAAAGACCGCAGATCTGGAAGATGGTTTGCAGATTCAGTATGTGTGGAGACAACAAATCCAAAGGAAGGTGGAACCTGAGCAAAAGATTGAGCATGCAAAAGAAATGTGCCATATGAAGAATGGATTGATATGCAGAGGAGTTGATTTTGGTGGAATTTCCATAGAGTTTTAGACAAAGACTTGAAGAAACCTATAAAAAATTAGTAAATGGACTGTTAGACGTAGCTGATTTGTGACCCTAGTTCAGTCATCTAAAAATTGTTAGAAGTATGATAAGAGGAGTAGTTCAT
Organism: Pinus albicaulis; assembly: GCA_034641835.2. Lineage (NCBI taxonomy): Eukaryota > Viridiplantae > Streptophyta > Pinopsida > Pinales > Pinaceae > Pinus > Pinus albicaulis. Next base: position 710,413,041 of record CM076571.1, on the reverse strand, counting down.
ATTTTTTCATAGATTGGACAACAAAGATCAAATTGTCGATACACAAGAACAGTGATCTTGAAAGGACTCAAAGCATTGTTAGGTGGCAGATTTGAAGAGCCCTAGATGAAGACAATATTGTGGGCCCTAGATCAGTAAAAATAATTGACTGTGGTTAGGCAGATTGATGGTAGGACAAGTACAGTTGGAGGGTTGTTAGGTTATTGTCAAATAAGAGCCCTGACTCTTGTTTTGGTGAAGGACAACAAAATTGGTAAAAGGGAAAGTGTATAGGGCCTAAGGATGTGCAGACTTTGAAGGAATAAAGTAATAGTCAAGTGGGCCAACCAACTAGCCCTAGTTCACTATATTGTAGAGGATTGATTCAATGAGAAGAAGGGCAGCCTCCATAGCCTTGGACTTCTCATCTTGGAGCTGTAGTATGGAAAAAGTGGGCCTACCAAAGAGTTGTTCACAAATGGAATTGTGAACAACTTGTTACCACTCAAACTAGTAGTGGATCTAAAAGGGGTTCCTAAGAGGGCAACTGCTAGGACAAGGGAAACGATGGAGGCTTAGCCCATTGTCACCACAGCTAAGGCTCCTTTCTCTTCATGGACTTTCACCGATGGGTGGAGTCCCGGTAGTTTAGGAAGTCACTTGTAGAGTATAGGTCAATGAATAGGTGGGAAGTGACCCTCGAAACCCTTTCCCTAAGATAAAATAAAGAGTGGGACTTGCTTTCCTTTTAAGCAAGGGAATTATCTTCTAGGGAGAGAGGAGGGGGATTGAAGGGTTGAGGGAGAAGAACAAGACTTATGAAGGAAGTTCTCAATCACTAAAATCCTTTGGGAACTTGGATTCCCAAATGGTCCTTGATGAAAGGCCTTTGACACCAAATGGGACCACACGGGGCAAAGTGGACCTAGCCCAGGTTCAGGGATGGAATTTAGCAACCAATGATGTTCCTATCCTGGACAAGGTGATGGGAAAGGATCAGACAAGATTTTTTACTTCGATAGGTAAAATTGATCCTACTAGGTTCTATCCTTGGGAACACCTAGGAAAAACTTGATCCTAGAGCTAGGGCTTGAGGTATCTGGAGATTCCACCATCAAAATTGGCTCAATTTATGAGGAGAGTGAGGGCACACAGCAATGCAGCTGCCTCTAGGAGATAGAATATTTTCTCTAGCTAGATTCCTAGGAAATTCTTGCCCTAGGTGACCTAATGGGGCTAGACCTAGGGAATGTGAAATTTTCTTAATCTAAGAAACCCTATTGCAGTATCTTTATTTATTTCTCCTACTTGAATTAAGTTACAAGTTAATTTCTGAAATATTCAATAAATTAGCGAAGTAAATAGTAAATACAACTAGCAACCTACACATACAGATCAAATACTGAATAACATGCTCATAGAAAAAGTGACACACGGATTTTCTGGACAAATATCCCCAGAAAAAACCCAATGTGGGAAAACCGGTGCAGCTAGCTCTGGACAATTTTTATTATTATGTAGAATCTAAGTACAACAATCCTGGGCACCAAAACTGGTTCACTCAACAGAGAAATAAAAATGATAGTAATACGCTGCTCTGAATCCCTCTACATCAGCCTAACTAGCCTGTGTCAGCCTCTGCGTTGCTCAGTAAGGGTCTGCGTCACACCTGAAGGGCTTACACTTCCCCTGCGCTGCCCTGACTAGGCCTGCATCAGCCCTGCGTGGCTCCTGCTGCCTCTGCGCTGCCCCTACTGGGCTCTGGATGGACTACGTGGCTCCTGTTGCCCCTGTTGCTCTTGCTGGCTGGAATGCTTAAGCAAAAAAAGCATAGGTAAGAAAGAAGGCACTGGCCAAAGGTAACGCATAATAGTCAAAAAAATTGAAGAAATGAAATGAAAATAGATCAATGTCCACAAATAACTGAAATAGCTCAATGGGACTAGAGAGTAAAAGCTTTGACAACAACAATAAGTGCTTATAGAATTAGCTAAAAGAACATAGGAGAATAGTTCATGAGGTTAAAATGTTGTATAATTTTTGGCACAGGAAAACTGTAGAATTAAAAAAATAAAAAATCTCAAGAGTGTTAGATTACCTAGTTGGTCCGAGTTGGTCTCACCTCAGCCTTGAGAAGTTGAGCAGCGCCAGGATTGTAGAGCTAGATTGTGGTACACCAGTCAGAAATATTCTTAAATACAGCTAGAAGCTTATAACGACACCTACGAGGATAGATGAATTAGTTTTTGGGTCACACCCACCACGTATGGCACACTAGTTGAGGAGATTAACACCATCATCTCAGGTGCATTCATGAGTGCACACTTATGGAATGAGGCACCTTCAGGAGAGGAGTTATATCTACAATGATAATGCACTACTCTAAAAGAAAATTCTTGCATACAAGGCAAAGTTATGAGGGAGTTGCTCATGCTCAAGGGAGATGCACCACTAACGCTATCATTAGCCTGTTTTCTAACAACACCTTCTCTTAACTTATAAATGAAAAGGATGGGCACACTAGTTAGACATTTGTAGAAATAGATAATAAGAGTGAGTACTATTAGCTTGTAGGTTGTAGTATGAGCTTTTGTGAGATGACAACTTGCTGTGACATTCTTCTATTTGAGTAATAAATACTTCTATGCAATTGTTGTTGGAGCCTGCTCTTTTTATCTTGAATTCTTAGATTACAGATTTGTGTAGAGTGGGCCTAGTATATTTTTTGTTTTAATCCACTGTAAATGTTGTGTTTGCACTCTTGAATTTACATCCTTCAATTTCTGCTCGAACAAAACTGAAATTTTGATAGGCAGATACTAAAGTTTAGTCCTGCTGTTAGGATTTTTTAATTCTCTAAGGGTATTCTCTTGTTTTCAATAGTATTTTCATATTTTTGCATCACAACTCATCTCTTCCATTTCATTCTACTATAATACAAAAATCATTTCTAGTATAGTTTAGTTTATATCTGCTTTTTACTTAATTGATCTTTTATTTTATTTTATAGGAGCAGTACTTAGCAATCTCAATTCATACTCCCTTTGTATTCACACTGTTGTATATGTGTGGTCGTTGGAAATTATCTCATCTTTATATTATCTTTGAGTACAGACTTGTGTTTCACAATTCACATGTTAGAATTGACAATCATGAATCAACAGGTTGCTTTTTGTGTTGTATGACCTTAAGTTGTTGTTTCTAGTTAGTCTTGCAGCAAGTGTCTTCATAGACAACCCCGCAACCATAATTTTGGCTAAGGAAAATAAACTTGTTGTGTCCAATGGCTGAAAAGCATGACAAATTAGATCTCAAAGATGAAGATAGTTCAATACAGAGAATGTGATTGAAATTATCCAAAACAATACTTGTAGCCAAGTATTATATCATTTTCAGGGAAAGCCAATAAACTCAATACAATTTTCTAGGGAAAAAATAATGTAGAAGCCAACACACATGGCCTTGGAAATTTTAAAGTCTAATATTTGTCGGGATAAAGCTAGGAAAAATAACCTTTTCCCAATTGTAAATCGTTCCTGTGCTATAAATGTCATGAATTAAAAAGACACAGTAACATGAAGTATGGAATTGGTTTGTTGACTTGTCATTTGAGTAAATACTAAATGCCCCAACAATATTCTTATGGGGCTAAGCCAAATGTTTACGTAATACTTATTGGCAACCACTACTTTTGATGGATTCACCCTTCAAAGGATTTATCATCACATGACTCCAATGGTTATTCTTGTCGAGCCTCTGCTCCCCTGAAATCTTCATGGGTATACACAAACTATTAGATATTCTAATGTATATTAAGGATTTAGTGGAATATTGCAAAATCCAAAGATGGGCACAAGTTAGACAAGGAAACAATCTCAAATCCTAGAAATGACAAAGTACAATGGTAGTCAAAGGAATGACTCAGAAGAGAGATTGCAACAGTGGAGGCACAAGTCTTTAACATCTCCGGGACTATAGAAATATTAATGCCAATGCTAGAGAACAAGATCCTTTGAGGGCTCATTGGCTATAATATGGATGATGGTTGTCTCTGGATAAAGAAGAGAGAGAGAGAGATCCTGGTTGATGGTTGTCCCATGTGTTTCACGACATGGACTAACTGCCTCTCATGGATCCCTATCTCTGGTGATGTGATCGCTGACTAATACATGCGGGTTTTGTTTTAATGACAACTATGTTTCCCAGCAAGTGGTATCAAAGCATAGGTCACAAGTTCGATACACAACCGACTCGCGTTGGGGGGGATATTGTTGGACACTGGATAAACCAATGCTCCTTGTGTGTTTCACAACACAAAATAACTGCCTTTTGTGGATCCTTATCTCTAGCGATGTGATTGTTGACTAACACCTGTGGGTTTTGGTTTAACGACAATCGTGATTCCCAATAGAATGATACCCATTGTTTCTTATTCATTCAACATAGGTTCATCAAGCAACTGGGCCTTTACTTGGTTTCCTTTTTCTAGTTAATTTCCTTTCCTTTGTGGCCCTTCCACTTTGCTAGGGAAACCAAGAATGCCTTCTTTGTTGATGTGGAGTTCCTTTCCTCAATGCAATGGAATGAGCCTTCAAAACCCTTTTTGTTGAGAAGATGACCACCAAGTATATTCCCCTTTTCCAGAGATTCATATATTTAAACACATGATATATTTTAATTTTTCTCATGTGTGCTAAAGTATTGCATTTCCTCCACTCTATGATTGATTCATCCATTTTATGAATTTACTTGTTGAATGCTCACTAGAATTTCCTCTTACTTTGATCTTCAATCCATGGCCTTTCTTTCTTTTTATTATGATGACTTTTAGCGTCCTTCATTTAGCTTTTTAACCCTCCTTTATGGCCTTCTTTGAGCTAAACAAAGTATCATGGGAGCTTCAATCAATGGCATACTTAACCACTTCTTTGAAAAACATGCATGTTCAACAATGATGGAGCTCATAACTTTTAATTAGACTACCTAACTTGCTTGTTCATGTTGCATTATATCTCGCATTTCTCTTCAATTTTTCGACCACCAGCCATGTACTCATTGTTAAGCAGTATCCATGAGCAATGAATTTTTTGCTCAGTGGGATAATTAATTTCTACCTCTCATGGTCATCTTTTGCTTAGTGCTTGTCTTGATCCCCTTGCTTGGGTACCTAATAATTTGTACTCAATAAACTATGCTTCCTCACCCACTAAGCACACACTTTGGGTACTTGGTGAGTAAGGGCACTAAACACATAACCTTTTCTCCATGCCTTTTACTTACCACTTTCCTCTATTACTCTTCCAACACTTTTTTGGGGCTCACACCTTCATCTATGATTTACTTGAACCTAGGGGATTTCACCACAAATATGGGGGCAAATAACTCATTCATTTTTCTTTTTCATTAAGGATTTTAACATCACAAGAATTTGATACCACTCTAGGGTCCATTGTCAAAGGTTATTGGACATTCCTTCTTTTTTTGTGTTGTTAATGGGGAAAAGACCAATGGACAATGAATTTTGTTGAAATTAGGGCTTTAAAATGTAGGAGACAGATTCATGCACTAACACATCATCCTATTCAATAAATGGACCAACAATGCTTATTTCATCTCTACATTAATGTGCAATATATCGCATGTAAAGGAGTATGTCAACCACATCTTTCATCCTATTGTGCATTTCATTTTAGAATGACAAGATAATTATATTTAAGTACAATATCACTAAGAAAAGAAAGGTGCATTATCAAGCAAATGGAATTAAAGAGAAGAAATTTTCGCAAATGTAGACATAGTGAGCAAACTAGCTTTACTTGGTGAATGTGCTCAATGACAAGATGAAGCATTGTGCTTAGTGAAGATTAAGGCAAAGGCCTACACTTGGCATCGAGCATAAGAACTAGCAAAGAGTGTAGGGACAAGCAAAGCAACAAGTAAAGGACTTCGCACTCTATAAAGGAAATGGCCTATTGACTATAGGTCGAGTTGCTTGATGTCTCTATGTTGGACCTTAAAGAAGACATATGAGGTGTTAAGTTGGAGTTCCCCAAGCTTAGTTTACGAATCTCGAACAAATGAATAACCTAACCACCACGTAGAGGAGAATGGATTGCCATGCAAGGGGAACAATAAACACATTTTATTTGATAGTACTCTCACATAAGGAAATATAAGTTAAGACATTAAATTCATTCATTCATCACAGGTTAGAATAACCTAGTCCACTCACACTTCAAAAGAAAATAATAAGCTTATAGTTACACATATCAGCCACGAAAGTGAAAAAGTAATAATATATATATATATATATATATAAGATGAATTAAACCATTACTAATCATATCATAGCATAATGACATGTTAAATGTCCACACCATTATTTTTTCTTCATTTCTAACAACATTAAAAACCATAGTAAGATGACATTGCATTTTTTTAAGGACGTCACTTGTATTTCTCCATTTCTAACAACATTACAAACCATAGTAAGATGACATTACATCTTTTTAGGAAGTCACTTGTATTTCTCTTCATTTATAACAACACTAGAAACTATAGTAAGATCACATTACACCAAATTTGTGAGTCCATAACCAAAAATTCCCATATACAACCACAAATTTATTCAACCTGCAATTCCAAATTCCTACACACCACTACTAATTTCAAGGAGAGTCGAAATTTGAATGAGTTCAATTTCACTTCTAAGTGAACCTACTCACAATGACCATCTAACCACGTGCTATCTCTTCCTACAATTTGTTGTACCTTAATAATCACTCTATGAACTTTCAATCAAGGTTGTTTAGTCAAATTTTTAGTCAAATTTGTTTAATCAATTTTGGGAAGGAATTCGGAGGGAAAACACAATCCGGAAAACCAGGCATCCAGCACAACATATCTCATTGTGCAGATGAGCATCATGGAAATTCTCTGATCATTGTGAAGATGAGCATAATCAACATTCTCACGCACTCGATATCTCATTGTGCAGATGAGCATCATGGACATTCTCTGATCTGATCATTGTGCAGATGAGCATAGTCGACATTCTCACGCGGATGGATGCCATCTACAAGAATAATGAACCGGCGGGATTGATTTGAGAAGAAACGAAAATGACTGGTTGAAGAATCGAGAGCTGATTGAACCCATGAGGCAAGAACCTGATGCGTTCAAGACCAATCGTAGCCAGTTATTCATGGGCATTGCGTATCATTTATAGGCAACTATTTGCTAGGATATTACATGTTAATGTTGATGCTTTAGTCACAGCTGTTCGCATGATTCTGGCACAAGTAGGGGAAGTTTACATAGATAGATAGATTCAAAAAACCTTATAATTTTCATTTTTCCTCTCCCGTTGGTTCATCCATTACGGTGATAAAGACTTATTTGGTTCCAGCCAAGCAGCCAGTATGAAAAGTACAACATTGACGAACAGAGGGAGAATCAGATCTCCGGCAGCGACACCTTCGTGAGGATTTATACCATTGTCAAGCCCGACACTAACGCTGCTAAGCAGGTTAGTAAACCCTCAATTTCTCCTAGCTCGGTCTTTAAAATTCCTGGAAAAACTGCTAAATTGTGTTGGCTTTTTTGGTACCAGAAAGTCGATGATGTCGCGAAGTAGAAGAACAGGGCAGTGGTCACGACCCTGAATGCTGAAATTCGACGCACTTAAGGCCAGATTGCATGAAGAGATTCCCAAGTTGCAGAAATTGGCTCAGAAAAAGGTAAGGATTAGCTATCCTCAATTTTATGCAAGTGCTTTTCAGGGCTTTCTCATGGTTTCGTAGATTTTCTTTTCAATTACTCGATTTTTTTGATGATTCAACAACCTTTTCATTATTGAATGTCGTAGTTACAGGCTGCTCAGTTTTGAGGCATTTTGGGACTTAGGATAAATGTGGTATTCCTTTATTTGAATTCCATTTTTTGTATGACTAGTGTTTTGCCAATCGGCAAGAGTCTTCAGCATGAACCTCGAATCTAGCTAGTTAGAAGCTAGAATAAATGGAGTTTTAATAGATCGTAATGATACACATTGTTTTGATTACAATATAGGAAATTTATTAAATCAAATGTGATAGAAATCAGTTGAAAGTTTCCACACAATTTCTAACATCTGTTTAGAATGAATCATCAGAGCACAGATTAAGTATAACATTAGTAGAAATCTCCATAAACAATAAACACCACGACCCAAAAATAATTTTCGGGGTGATGAATAGTTATCTGGTTCGGTTTTATAAGTCAGTATAATACCCCAATGCTTAAATGAAAGTCACACCAAGGTTCTGGTAGCCATAAGAAATGATCCTAAATTATCACACCGGTATTCAAAAAATTCCCCACAGAATCTCACTTCCAAACACTCTAGCTGTCTGGAAAATTCACCATAAAACAAAATTAGGAAACAACACCCGAATGAACTAACATGTTTCTTCTAGTGAAACTTTGATCTTCAGCCATCTTATTTGAAGTGACACCCTGAGAAGAACCATCCACTTCATCAGATGAATTGCTGATGTTTGTTTCTTCGGATGAGTCAGATAATGATTGCTCTGACTGATCTCCAAAGCTACTCATTGGATTTTGGGTTTCTCTAAATTCGGAACCATCTTGAACAAAAGGAATAACTGGGGTACTAATCGATTTTTTTCAAGAGTGAGATCGAAAATAAGGATAGTCAGAGAAGAAGGTAGAACAGTACTCTGCTACAAGCATCTCACGTAGTAATTGAATAACTGTAGGATGTGAGAGACTGAACATCTCTGTCCCTCTAATGGTGATCTTGCCATGTTCTGCCAGTTCCACAAAGAACAGCCAATGCACCAGATGCATAATCTCTTTCAATGACATTTTCAGGGCTTTCATCTGGAACTACATGAAAAATAGGACCTGCATTTCCACCGTAAAGAATTCTACAGGTGTATATAGTCCATCCATCCTTTTCCACCATATTGGCATAGTTTCTTATAGATTTATAGCCAATAGGGAATATGTTTCGGTCTGTATGAAATCCAACACGTTTATATTCAATTGTCCCAAGATCCACAATGGTAAGAACTTTTTTTAGAGCAAGGTGAAGAATAGGCCTCCTATCTGGAGTTTGTGGAATGCTAGGACAAGAACACTCGGAACATCTAGGCTCTGTGGAGATTTTGTTCTCCTTGTCATAAAAAAAATGTTGCTTACGCCGAGCCTTGAGCTTACGAAGGCGACGATGCAGATGACTTCCAATAAATCTGAGGTGCTTCATGCAATCTTTAGGATCAGGGTGATTACCAGCCTCTGAAAAAGAATCAGAAACTCTGAAAATTAGTTTATTGTCTTCGAATATAGCCTCCCAATTCCAAAAACCATGTGCCAATACACCCTTCAGTAATTCTTTATCATGATGGCCTGCTTGCCACCAAGATGGTATATTGTTCCTTTGATTCAACTGCAAACCCAAATGCCCCCAATCTTCAAATGACCTTGACATTTTAGGGCGGCTTTATCAGGGTGGAATGAGTGTCTATTCCCGATATTGTATTCTCGATCTTGGGCCAATGAATAATATAGGGGCATGCATTTAAACTTAGTGCCTTACTCTTACTAGCCAAGTTGAACTTGCATTTATATAGCTCCACAAATTTTTAATTTCAAGCCATCAAAGCTGAGGGCTAAAACATAAATTCCTGCTATTAGGCATCAAGGCACCACATACTCACTGTGGCTTGGAAGTTTTGCAATTTGAAAATGATATTGTCATATTGGCAATTTCCACTTTCCACAGTACCAATTAAAAGTCCAATTGAGTAAGGAACAAATGAAATAAAAGAAAAATGATTTTGTTTTCCTAATCAATATAACTTTCTGTTGCTTTTGCTGCTAATGGGTTATAGACGGTTAAAATTTGACATTCTGAGAGCTGACATCTATAATACACCTCATTTCGTAGTTTTACCTATAGTTTCTATAAAGAACCTTTATTCATGCACACGGTTGTTTACTATAGGAGTATTGCCAACATAGATGGCTCGAAGGGTGTTATATATATATAGACATTCCTTTAAATCCATCAAGTAACTCGTCATATCTAAGCAATTAAGTAAATTAGGTAGAATTTACAATGAAATAATGCTCTAAGAAGTAGGCATTAAGTACTTGCAATCCTTTTGCCTTGCTAATGACCCACATCTGGTACAAACTGTAATTCTCTAGGGTAAATTTTCTCTTAGGGTTTCTATTATGTCTAGGTTTTTTCAATAAATTAGTGTTACATACTCATAAACAGTATATATGCATGAATAATATAAATATTGACAACAACAATATGATTCTTCTCAAAACCACAATAATAGGGTTGACTGCTCAACGAAACCATGTAATATGTTCACTAGTATAGATTTATTTACAATATCAGCAATTTAGGAAACCAGATCCAACTGCAATTATGATATGTTAATAAAAACTAGGTGAAATATATTAATCCAATATCTACTATGTTATTCTAGCTTTATGCATAGGAGTTTGACTGTACTGAAGTCTGAAGATAATCCACAGGCTTAGAGAATAGGAGCCCGACTGCCTTTCCTATGGGTACCTGCAGCCCAGATGGGTAGCTTGATCAACTCTCTATACAATATATAGTTATAGAATGACTGTCGGAATGGAGCAGTTGTCTGTTATAGGGTGTGGTTTCCCTAATGTAGTTATCCACATCCCTCCTAGGTTTTTTCCTTCAAAACAATCTCAGACTAATTTCGGTCCTTTGTTTTTTTCTCATTGTACCTGGAATGAGCCTCAATTACACCTTTGTTGTCCTCAAACAAACCCTAGAAGATTCACAAACCAAATTATTCTTAATGAGTAAGTGCCTTGCTATGTTGGTTAGGGTTTGTAACCTCAAGGAGGACTTCTCTTCCGCCTGATCTTCCCTTGACCAAACAAACTAGATAAAACTAGAGCTTGGATACACTGCGCAACAATCAATAATAGCCAAGATATTGTAACACACCCCCTTACATCCTGACCCAAAATATGTGGTTATTAGGTTGACCCAACTCTCTGGGTGCAGTTAAATAATCATAATCTATGCCTTCTTTTTGAGAGAAGCCTCGGGCAACAAATCTTGCCTTGTACTTTTCTGCACTTCCATCGGCTCCATGCTTGATCTTGAAGAGCCGTTTCGAGGTGACAACATATTTTTCCTCTAGTCTTGGGACCACTTCCCAGAAATAATTCTTCATAATGGACTCATATTCTTCATGCATAGCATCCTTCCAAACTTGATGCTTTATGACTTCTTCAAATGATCGAGGCTTAGATTGTACAATTGTACTCATGACTGCTAGGTACCCTTGGTACCTATTCAGCTTCTTGCTTTCACGGAATGTCCCCCTTGGGGCAATATGTCTCTCAGCATCTTTGAGAGTGTCCCTGAGCCATGAAGGTCTCCTATTATTTGAAGGAGGTGTATCAATAGGATCCATTGGTCCTTCAACATTGGGCATAGGTTCATCCTTCGGCTCTTCCTACTTCCCTGCTTCTTCTTCTTCTTTGTCTTCCTTTGAGCTAGGAAGAATCCTAACTTTCTTGAGGGAAACATCCTAATCGAAGGTGACATCGTGGCATATCTCCACTTCTCTTTGACCAGGCACATAGATTCTATATGCCTTCAAAGTTTCACTGTAGCCCACAAACATTCCCTTCTTTCCAGAAGCATCCAACTTGCTTCTCTTTTCTTTCGGCACATGAAAATAAATAGGACTTACAAAAACCCTAAAGTGGGAGGCATCAGCTAAAGTGGGAGGCATCAGGCTTCTTACTAGAGAAGACTTCTTCGGGAGTCTTGGAGTCCAATGTGGAATGCGGGCATCTATTTTGAACATACACAATGGCACGCACAACTTCCACAATGGTTCTATTCTTCCTTTCAACAAAACCATTTTGCTCAAGAGTATACATAGTTGGATTAGCCAATCCTCCAAGTGTCACACACACACCCCTCAAAGACAGCTCCAAAAAGGTCAACACTGGTCAACAGAAAAAGTCAATTGAGAAATTCAACGTTGCGGTCTAGGGCTGTGGTCAAAGGTCACCCTTCTCCTATTTTTGCTCTCTAATGCTGCCTCAAGAGATTGGATTTTCTGCACAAGAATGGAGGTAAAACTCCAAGCTTTGACCCACAGTCAATGCTGGTCAACGCTCCAGCAAAGAGCCCTAAAAATAGTTCGCACTCCTTCCGCTTCAGATCCACACATGTGAGAGAGAGAGAGGCCTCCAAAGGCTGAATGAACCAATCAGATCACAAGAGTAAATGTGTGATGAGTTGATTATGAAATGGACATCATCTCTCTCCAATTTATATCCATCAATGAGGGTGTGTGACACATCTATTGGGCTTGCAAGCCTTCATTACAATTCTAGTCGACCTTGACAATTTGCACATGTGTGGAAAATAAAATCAAAATATAAGTTCTTCTCATCCAAACAAGATGATCTTTAGATCAATCTTGCACCTCTCCGAAAGAGGAATCCAACAAAAATCATCATCATCATATGAGCAATGCAACATGGATTTTGGATCTAGTTGCCCAAAATTAACAAAATGATACCTGTAGTCTGATAAAAATTGATACCTGTGCCAACTCTTGCCCAGTTGATCATGTAATAGAAGTCTTCATCTAGCACAACATGATGATGTCAAGTAAATAAAAGCATTCCTTCCTATTCTATTGCTCACCACTTAACAATTTCTAGAACATGGCATTGAATTTTATTCATTTCTGGTCCATTCTAATCTACTCAAGTGGTATATGTTGTCTTGATGTTACTTTCTTGCTGTTGGAGATCCATTTCTGGCAATGGATACTCCACTTCCAATAGACACACCAGTTGTTGCAATACCATAAATCAATTTGCATATGTTGTTTAACACACTCACTAGGAGTATAAATAAATTATGTAGAAATACTTCAAACATTCTGGCCAATGCACCTGTCAGAGCATTATTTCCCATTTTTCGAAATGGACTCCTGGAGCTTGTCAATTGTAAATGAGTGTTTATTCCCAAATACTCCTCACTTTTAAGAGGGCCCGCCACCTATTTTTTGATCTATTATCAGATTTATATTTGCTATACCTATTTCCTTGAGTAGAAGAAATAGGTAGTACAAACACACGCAGTGAGCTATTAGAATGTCATATGTACCTTTTAGACTCATGAAACCTGGTTTGGTTAACAGAGTAAACTAATGAAACTTGGTTGGGTCTTGTATTACAAAAAATGTTGAACCATTGAGATGGCCAAAATTTTGTTGGCACCATATTGGAAATGAGGAATCCTGTCATGTTTGTATCCAATCCTTCTATGCAGTGTAAGTTTCCATAAAATGATGCATTGTGGGGTTGTTAGAGTGAAATTTAAAGTTCCTACTTGGGCACTTGAGGTGTTGTGAAACTCACAAAGGAGCAGTATGTGTAAAATAGGTTCTTTTCGTATTAAATTATTCTGAATTGCTTTTTTCCAGCAACTACAGTAATTGGATATAGGTACTAGAGATTTTCTTTTTGTAGTTATGGCAAGAGGTCATTGTCTGGGCATATGCATGCTAGATAATAAACATAACAGTAACAAATTTACAGGACAACAAAACGAGAGAAAACCAAGCAAATAGCATTAACTTCATTTTAAAAAGCACAATATATAGGTTCTTTGTGATCTAGATAACTCTTTAAACTTTCATTTTTACAAAGATTCATCACCAAATTCTCCAAATCCATCTTTGTACACCAATGCAATATTCTCTCCTCAACAATACACTTTATTATCAACTGATATGCAATCACTGGTTTGTCTTGGCCTACACTGTGAGATCATGATTAAGATCATAAAAGAAAAAAATGACTGAAATATAGATCATATATAATAAACTGTATCTGCACTTGGAAAATATATTTTTAACCCCTGCCACCTCACTGCCTTAGTTGAAATAAGAAAATTAAAAATTTCATTATCTGGGATACTGAAGTTCTTTATTCAATGTTTCTTTTCTAATGTTGAAGTGCTCCCATCCATTCGATAATATACAAAATATAAGAAGTTCAAGAAGTCTTCTAGTATATCAAGCATCCCTGTAAACATTGTTTCAATTGTGGAAGAACCTTTCTAATACCTGAAGCTTTCTAAATGCTCCAACTAGCATCTCAAATACCTTTCTTATGAAATCAGTCACCTGCTCTTGTCTTGGGAAAAGATATGACGATTTACAATCTCGAAGGAGGAGAATTTCTGGAATTATGTTCAAGTATTAGTTGTAACAGGATCCAGTAGGACTCATAAATTAGGGTTTGTTGAATAGTCGTCTCTTGAAAATAAATTATGGCACCTTGTGAAACAACTACATGAAGTCTTCCATATAATGCTCAAATAACAGAAGAAAGTGATGATTTCAATTGCCATGAAATTTGTAGAGGAAGAGAATAAATGGAAAGAAAATAATATTGTAATTTGTGATCGTGTTCCTCCCATGTTCAAGCATATATGAGAGTTTTGCAATAGCTACAATAGATGTGAGGCAGCGTAGAAATACTTTCTAGAGGTGCACGAGGTCTCCATTTTTATTGAAGTATCAATAAAAAGCGTATTTGCACTTCCATAGTCTACTAGACCTTCCCAGCCTCTATTCGAATCCCTATAACATCCATGGAATTCATTGCCTTCTCAGATGAGTCTTGCATGGCATAGTCCTGAACTGAATAAGAAAGAATCCCACCTAAAAAAATTATAGTTCCTCCCAAAATGTGTTGTAGGACCAAATCACGCACTCCTCTAGGTTTCTCTGACCACAAAACCACCTTGAATACAGACAAACAAGCCCACAAAAACATGCAAGTCTGAGGCAGCAACTTGTCATGTTCCCTTGCTGGCTGCTCCATCCAATTTTCTTGACAAATAAATTCCTATTTTCAAACCAGTGACCCAAATTTTGGCCTCTGATAGGCAGTCCTGTTTCCCTGAAAATGTTTTTTTTTTGGCTCCACTGATTTTCTATAACCAAGCACTGTAGAAAAACTTGAGTTAATTTCGAAATGCGTCAAAAATCCTCAATGGAGTCCCAAATTTGGCCCAAGAGTTTCCTGATGGATTCGTCTTTTACAACATAAGGCTTCAACCAAGACTTGTCCAATGCTTGGAGCTTGTCATGATTATCTATTTCCAGCCACCTTAAGGGTTGTTAAGGAAGTATGCATGGTTTTAACTCCTCCATGTCTCTCCTCTCCATGGTTTTGGAGAGGCAAAATTCAAATGAAGAGGGTGTATTATCATTGAAACTCGAGAACAATGTTGAAGAGTTTCTATGATATATTTCAAAACATCCTAAGTTAGCAGCAGCTGCAATTGTATGTGAAAATGAGATGTTAGTTCCTTTTTTTTCAATTTCCTTATCTGACGTTAGCTTTCTCACGTTGACTACATCATCCCATAGAAGTAGCATAGATGTTTGACAATGTCACATATGCTCCATTAAAGTGTCTCGAGTCGCCAAGGAGTTCAACCATGCATGCAGGATGCTCCACTCTAGGCTTCACTTCAAAATTTCTACTAATTCGATTGAAATGATGCTAGCCTTCATCTACTGGTCCTGCATGGCCGCAGGCAGATAAAATAGCAATGAAGGTGATATGGCCTACTTTAATGCCTACTTCTTGTATTTCATAAAAGAGTGTTAGGGCATCTTCCTCATGCCCATGCATTCGATACCCACACTATAGAGCTACTAATCAGCACATGAAGGAAAAATAATTGCTATGGTAAAAGAGTTAGGCTTCACCTCTGCAACATGCATTCAACTGCATATTTCCATGGATTCAACACTATGACCAAATTGAGTATACCTCACAATATCTGCACTCCATTTAATTACATCTGGGTTCATTCCTGTCATTTTGAAGTTGATAAAAGAGCGCCAACACCTCATCACAATATCCATTCAATGCATAGAAATAAATTACTGCATTCCATGAAATCAGATCCCTCTTTGGCATATTGAAAAACACTTCATATGCATCATCCATTTTTTTTGTTGCAGCAATGCTAATTTTGCACAAGAAGCGAGAGCACTAGCAAATAGTGACTGAATTGGATTTCGCTCCAGGCAGCTGCATTTAGAAAAGATCTCACTACACCATTGTTGTGACCATTCAACTCATACTTGGATATCATCACGCTCCAATTTATCACATTGGGTTTTGACCTTCCCAGCTACATTTCGTCAAGTACCTTTCCTTCCTCTTCACAATTTCTAATTTCGAAATACCTTGTAGTCATGGTGTTCCATGTAACTATGGATTTCCCTGCCCTGCTCTAGGGCCACAATCTCAGCGCATGCCTTGAGGACAATTGGAAAGGTGTGTCTCCACTAAGTCCCCCCTGTTGTGTTTGGTAATATAGCTTGAGGGCTTCCTGGCAGTGTCCATCCCTAACACAACCTCTAATAATAACATTCCATGCGGTAAAATTTTTCTTGGGAATTTTGTCAAACACCTGGCTTGTGCCATTCATACTTCTACAATAAGCATACATGTAAAAAGTGCAGCAGGATCGCCCGAAAAGAGGCAAATTAGTGATATGGGAATTTCAATCTGCATGAGAAATTCTGGCCTTGTATCGATCTTAGATTCAATCCAGTACACCTTTATCTACAGCTTAAGCCATTTGGGATTAAATAACTCTATCAACATCACATTGGGATTCAAGTACAACTTAATGTGCCCAATAAGCAACAACCTTTGGGTGAGACAGACCCCATGAAAAAAAAGCTACCAACACTTACAGAACCTGGCTATCTTTATATCTCTTTTTTGTTTTCAAATCTATTTAAATCCCACCTTATTTAAAAGAGTCTGTTGATGCTGATGATTGTTGGATGACTCTAGTTTGCCCATCTGTTATCATATGACCTTCCAAAACTACTGCATGTTTTGATCCTGCTCTTTCTTCTTTACCCTCTGCCTCAAAAGTCTCTGTGCCAGAATTCAAATCTAATTTTAGCCTGGACCAGATTCTATCATTATTGGGAGTTTGAAATTTTGTCAATCCCATTAAGGATGTCGGATATGGGGCGGAAGAATTGCACTAGAGGTCAAAATCTGAGAAGTACTTGGAGTGAACTTGAAGAGTCTGAGAAAGGTGCAAACACAGCAGGTAAATAGGCAGAGCTACATCTAGAGAGGTGCCCAGTGTACAGAAAATAGGGTGACTGCATTGGATATGAAAATGTTGCAGTTGTAGATGACAACAATCCAGTAGGTGGCCTATATATATCTGCATGGAATGAAGAAATGTCTTGCCCTTGCCCTACACTGAAGAATGTCTGGGGAACAATAAAAAAAATGGATATTTTTGCCTCATAGGTGCATATGCTAGCATTGCAACTACAGGAATTGGTCCTCCAACTTGAGACCAAAGTGTCATATTTCATTTCACCAGCCAGTATACTATTGTGAACGTTACCTCAGCTCAAAACCTATTTGGAATAGACTTCCTCTGCAACTTACACCTAGCCATCTTTGTGATAGTACAGTTTTTCCTCTCAACCAATACATTTTGTTTTGGAGTGTAAGGTGTAGTATATTGTCTTTGGATCCCATGTTTAGCACAAAATTTATTGAAATATTTTAAGTAGAATTCCCCACCAGTATCATATCTAAGAGAGGAATTATGACAACCTAACTGTTTCTCTATTAATGCTTTGAACTTTTGAAATTCATTAAACACATCATATTTTAATTATAGAAAATATACCCACATTTTTCTACTGAAATAATAAAAAAACGGAAGGAAGTACCTAGCACCAGTGGTTGATTTCATTTTCATTGGTCCACATATATCTGAAAGTACCAACTGAAGGACCCTCTACGCTAGCTTCCCTGCCTGACAAGCTCTGTAAACTCTGTGGATCTTCTACAGAATGTTCGGAAGTCCATCTACTAGTTTCTCTCATGGAAACTGAGAGAGATAGGTCAAGTTGAGGTGCCCATACCTATGATGCCATAGGGGTGCTAGATTTTGCAATAAAAATTATCTTTAACTTACAATTTCTAATAAGATCAATATTCAAAAATCTGAAGACAGTGAAAGCTAAGAAATTCATCTAAAATGCATCATTATAATCTTGGACATAGAAAGCACTCATCATTGCATAGTTTCCCAAAAGGTAAACATTTTAAGGGCTTCTTTCCTAATTCAAAATCGCTGAAGATATATAAACTAACGATTTCATTTGTCCTACAATTCCAATAGTGCACATGGCAAGCTTCTCTGCAAATCTCTTTTGTTGCATATGGTAGGCCTCTAAATAAACTAAGCTTGTACTAGCATAATGCAAACATGACCTGCAAGTCACCACTGTGTTTTGGTTTCTGAAGACTGCTGCATTATTGAATGACTAGTGAAGTATCAACCAGTGAACAAGTTTCAAGCTTTGGAGAAGTCACAGTATATATTATAATTTTGTCTTGCAGATTGGCCTCTTGACCAATTTTTTCTAGGAATGCCTCTTATGAAAAATTGAGTTCTTTCCTAACAGGTTATGAGCCTATTGAAAATACCAGGTTCACTAGAACATTGGAAGAAAATATCTAATGCACACATCATGCTACCACTACAAGCCATTGCAGAAAATAGAAACCAAGGTGAAAAAGGATCTACAGCTACATTGTAGACGTGTTATAGTGACAAAATTTCTTGAATGTCTATTCTCCAACATCCATAGCATTACCACAAATAATCATAGTTTGTATTTAACTCCAAATAATATACATTCCAATAAGAAGTTGTCAATCATAGTTTTACCTTGTGACAATGATTTTCCTTATGCCTTGCTCTCATTTTCAGTCAAAAACTAGATTTCCTATATTGATGACGTTCCTACTGTAATATGACCAACTATCGGACAACTATCTCACTGTAATTCTAGATAAAATGAGCAGTGTACCCAAATAATATCTTTTCAAGCATATCATTGTCACTCACAAGCTTCTGCCATGTGGACCACAACCTAGATTTATTGTCATTTTGAGCTTGGTACTCCTACAGTCCCAAGACAATGCTTAGAGATATTGTCAATACATAGAGATCACCATACACGTACTAACCAAAAGGGTCATACTGTGTTCCTCTAAGTCAGGATCATATTTACACTGTAGTCATCAGTGTAAGGAGATAAAATATCATGATAAATAGTGATATTTTCATACTTTGCTGTCAAAGAAATTCTGTCAATGCACATGATATTCAAATTTATTAGCATTGAAGGTACTCCTTTATTGGTGAGAGATTACAATGCACTGTAATCAAATTACTTCAACAAAATAATTTTGTCAGTCCTTGAAATGATCATAAATTGGAATGAAGCTTGAATGGTCCACTTCAATGAGACTGTGACAAAGTATATATATAGAACCTTCCACAAATTTCAAACGACTCTGGAAACTCCAGAAGTGAGCTTTAAGGACTGAGACTTGACAAATACTATCCTCAGTGATTTATTTGCAATATTGGTGCCTTTAAAAAGACATATGTTATAACCGGCCTCCTTATGAGTTTGATCACATTAGTCACCCAACCATGTCACTGTCACAGGCCAAGATGAGTTTGGACTGTTAAAACTTGTATGATTGCCACTGAATTAATACAGATTAACCTAGGATGTAGATCAAACAACAAAGAGCTGCATATCCAATTCCATATGGCCACAGATCAGAGCTTCGCAGATCCAAGAATTATCATGAGGTCACCAAAGATACATTGTGTATAAAATCTTCAAACTGGAGAGTTATAGTTCAACATAAGTCCACTTCATTCCAACGATTGACTAGATTCTCTTGAAACCAAGACTAGAATTTGAAAATTTTCAAACCACCAATCTCTTTTAAGGCAAATGACCCTGTAACAAAATAGAATGAATCCCAGAAGCCCAAAAACTCACCCTAAGCCAAAAGCTTTTTCAATGCCACGGGAATATTCAAAGAAAATTCCACAATTCCTTCAACACAAGAATTCTGTCAGTCCTTGAAACGGTCAGAAATTGGAATGAAGCTTGAATGGTCCACCTCAATGAGACTGTGACATAGTATATATATAGAACCTTCCACAAATTTCAAACGATTCTGGAAACTCCAGAAGTGAGCTTTAAGGACTGAGACTTGACAAATACTAGCCTGAATGATTTATTTGCAAGATTTGTGCCTTTAAAAAGACATATGTTATAACCAGCCTCCTTATGAGTTTGATCACATTAGTCACCCAACCATGTCACTGTCATAGGCCAAGATGATTTTGGACTGTTAAAACTTGTATGATTGCCACTGAATTAATACAGATTAACCTAGGATGTAGATCGAACAACAAAGAGCTGCAAATACAATTCCATATGGCCACATATCAAAGCTTTGCAGATCCAAGAATTATCATGAGGTCACCAAAGATACTTTGTGTAGAAAATATTCAAACTGGAGAGTTATAGTTCAACATAAGTCCACTTCATTCCAGCGATTGACTAGATTCTCTTGAAACCAAGACTAGAATTTGAAAACTTTCAAACCACCGATCTCTTTTAAGGAAAATGACCCTGTAACAAAACAGAATGAATCCCAAAAGCCCCAAAACTCACCCTAAGCCAAAAAAAAAATCTTTTTCAATGCCACAGGAATAGTCAAAGAAAATTCCACAGGAGTGGCCTTCATGCAAGGTTAATGAGCTTGGAAATAAAGTAGTGCAAGTGACACCAACGAAACCCCATAGAAAACAACTGAATCACATTAATCATTCCTTTTTGGCTGTAGAGATGATGGGCTTATTTTTGCTGGACCAAAATTACAAAATACAAGAGGTCGAGCCAAAACAAAATAACAAAAGAAGGCCCTTCGATCTTATTTACACAAAAAACTTTGCTTATTTGCTTGCCATAAGAGAGATACCAGTAAACAGGGAATGAGAGACTTGTGGCACAATGTCGAAGTTGAGTGAGGCTTGTATACTGACTGGGAGTGAATAGAGATTAGCGTCAGTCAACCAAACTTGAAACAAAGATACCTGATTCTCATATGAATCCTCAGATCACATTTTCCATCCAAATCACGAATAAAGAGCTCGACTAATGCGGAACTAATCCTTTACACATTGGACTGAAATTGAGTCTCTAATTAGGGCTATTAAAATTAAAGGGTTTTCTCCCTATTTCCGGTCTGAATATTTCGAGATCCCCTTCTTGTGCAACATTCCACAATCCATAAAGTCTAGTCAACAAAGTTCTTCTAGCGATTTCTTTCTTTTTCCACTCTTGCTTGGGCTTGTCCTCTCCTAGCTCTTATACCATGTTAATTTAGATTAACATGTTCTTGCTTAACACAGTAACTTAAAATTTCATATAAGCCCATTATACTTTTATTAGCACTGAATCATTTTCCATTGATAGAAACTTAAGAAATAACATGTATGATTGATTCAGAAGACAAGCCAAGACAAGAGAACACAAGTATGTGGTACAAGCCAGGGAAAAACCCCAAGATGGGGAAAACCCTTCATCAATTCTTCTTATTATTAAAATCAAATTTCCAACAGAGAAAGAGAGAGAGTACAATAAGAATTACTTGCCAATTTGAAACAATCAATATGAAATAATGATCACGAGTAAGGGTTTGCTATCAGCTGAATACAACCCTCTTTTCTTCATACCCAGACCTCCTTAATCACTGCATATTTCCTTCAATTATTACGGTTCAACTTTGCTGCCAGCGTAGGCTAGAAGATAGCCCTTTGGCACATCATCCACTTATCTGATCAGGAGAAAATAGGCTTGTGGCCTACCAGTGGCCCGAATGTGAACACTGTTTGAATATACAATTGTCCTAAAACTTATTTTGAAAGACACATTTTTAGACGACTTTCAAAGGTGAGAATGGCCTTCACTATGATTGTCCACATCTCTAAATGACCTTGAATGTGTTGATAAATTTATGAAGCCTTCAACATGGGGCTCAATAGGGCCCCTTCTCGTGCCATGCACCATACCGATTGCTACAAGAAAAATGCTGGTTGTTGATGATATTTTTTTTGATAAATGCTTCTTATATCCTAATGTGGCAAGAATGCACCTTTTAGATATAAGAAAATTATTTGTCGAATCAAAGTCATATTACAACATTCAACTACTCAAGCTTCTATTGGCCAAGTAGCCATGAATGAGGGGTATCTATTTTCGGCAATGTTACCCAATGCCCAACTCCAACTGTTTTCACTTGCATTGGCACAAACACAAGGATGAGCACAAGTAGAAGTGTATCGTTAGAGAGGCTTCAACCTTGTGGGAGAAATATTAAAACTCTGCTTTCATTGACTCAACAAGCCACTGTTATTCATTGCACCCCTCTCTAAACAACCATTTACGGAGAGCCCAAATTAAGAGCTTGTGAACAAGAATCCTCCATAGGCTGCGCATTTTTAGACGTCTTCACCTTGTTTATTAGGAAATATGTAAACACTCCTCCATCTTGAGTGGGGGTTTTTTCTTCTTTCTTAGCTATTGATAGGCACTCAAAGAGGTTTGCCTGTGGGATTTTAGAAACACTTTTCAAATGGGAGAAGCCAAAAGATCTCAAACAAAATGACTGGATTTTATTTTGAAATGACTAGAAATGAAATTCTAGTACCATGGATGAGTAGTTGAAGAAACTATGGATTGGGAGAAACCTTTGCCTCTTGCTGCCACCCATTGCCAATCCCCTTTTTAGCCTTATGATTAATAACCATGCTCACAAAATTGTCCACAATAATTTATTTACACAATATTTTGGTAGGCTAATTCCTTGGCTTGCATGGTTTTCAATTGCCCAACCTACTAGGTTTATAACACCTTATGTTGTAGTCAAACTTTCCTATTGTGTTGTCAAACTTTCCTATTGTGCTATCAAAATTTTGCATTGCCTGAGAAATCATCAGTAAGATGAACATCTATTAAAGTCTGTCATTTATTTGTTTCGTTTGTTTATAAATTACTTTGGTATTTCTACATTCCATCTACCTAATTTGTAGTCTACCTAATTTGTAGTCTACATCATTGTGAAGATTATCCAATAGTTCTTGAAGTTCAAAATGTATTTCTAAAAGGTTGTCAAGATTACTTTTAAACCAAGTAAATTATAGTTGAATTAACATGTAGATTGTAGCTAGCTTCTAAAACACATTATTGAATGGCTACTTTAAAACTAGTTAAACTAAAGATGCCACTATAAGAACCATTGGTTAAATAAGAGATCTGTCTTACCTTATATGTCTCTGTAGGGAGCTTTAATATTGTATGCTATGAAGAAATAAGATATCCTGTGGTTGTTATCAACTAAATGAGATAAATATCAAGAGTGGAAATCCGTTGTTGTTGGTAGGTGTTATATTTGACTAGATGGAAGGAGATCAAGCATATATTATGATTGATTTAAGTTTTAGATATTGCTAAATTTGGATAAGGTTGGGTATCTCCTTGGACTCATTTATTTCTTAATGGATTGGTAATATGCCCTATTGATAGGGGAAAATGTCCTGTCAAACAACAACAAGATTTAATCGTTGACAACAAGCTTCAATGGGTTTTAATGGTTGAGATAAATACAATCGACTAATTCAAGCTTCAAAGCACTCTACTATGAATGATATCAAATAAAATAGGCTATGGTTTAGCAAACAAGATTAGTCTGAATTAACCAGATCATAGCATCACAAACTATATTAACTGCAGAGAAAGAAAGGCTAAGTTAAATGATAGAAATCGAAATAACTAATCTATACTAAATTGATAAATGGAAATAGCTGTTATCCTAGTATGCAGAAGAATAGAGGCATGTACAGAATTGGTTTCAGAATCATGAAAAATGGAAAAAAATTTCACCCATATTAGATTATCAAGACAGAGTAACAGACTTAGACAACTAAAAGAAATTCTTAATAAGCATTAAAATTTAAAAGCCATCGATTCGTTTCCAAAAGGATGGTCACTTGAATGTTATCACTTAGAGTCTGTGGACAGAACATTAGTGCTAGAATATAAATTTTGATGTGGAATAAAGTAACCATAGTGATGGAATAAATAGGATTCATAACATAATGGAGTATTTTCCCATATATGCCCAAAGCTTGAAAGTGGTCTCTTAAAAAATTCCATTTTCAGTGTCCTTTTATTTCAACACTGACTTCCTTTCCAAATCAGACACAGCATATAATATGTAAAGTGTTGCTCATAAGGAGGTCATGAAAAATGGCAAAACATTTCACCCATAGTAGATTATTAAGATAGAGTAACAGACTTGGACAACTAAAAGAAATTCTTACTAACCATTAAAATTTAAAATCCATCGATTCGTTTCCAAAAGGATGGTCACTTGAATGTTATCACTTAGAGTCTGTGGACAGTACAATAGTGCTAGAATATAAATTTTGATGTGCAATAAATTCACCATAGTGACTTAGGAGTGGCAGGTGTAGGGGTGGCTATTTACAACCCTAGAGGACCACAATAATTTACTTATGCCGGGGGATTGGGAGAGACATCCAAAAATCACACTAAAAACCTAGCATTTTTTTAAGGTCCTATGTTGTGTGCAAGGAAGGTCAAAAAATTGGTGGTAATTAGAGATTCCATGGTGGTAATTCAAGAAATAATCAAGCATTCAACAACAAGACATTCCAACCATGTCCAGATTGCAAGACCTTCCAACAAGACCTTCCAACGATGCTTGAACGAAGTCAAACGGACGTCGTGTGAAATAGATGTTCTTCAATAGGTCTGCTAGATATATTCACTGTAAAATAAACTCAATATTGTTCCTCTCAAGACTTCTCTGTAATTTTATTCCAAAAACAGAGATCTACAGGTCTGAAATTGTCTTCAAAACTTCCACTATAGATCCGAATTACAAGACTGTTGCAAGGTCACATATTTCACCACAGGTCCGAATTAGAAGGGTCTGAGTTGCAGAGAAGAGTCTCAGGTCCAAGCTTCTGGAAAGGCCAAAGTTACAGGCCTGTTAGGGCCGAAATTTCAGGCCTGAATTCAGTTCCGAAAAAATTTATTTCCACAAGTGCAAATAGGTCTACAAGAGATATATCCTTCTAGCCCAAAACGTTGTAATTATGTCTCCCTTTTAACCTCCTTGGCCGCCTGTTTTATCTCTGAATTCTCACTATATTTTTCACCGAAATTTTCATTCCAAAATGATGAGCATGACTAGTTATTTATAGTTGTTTGTGTATGAACTGAACAGGTGTGTCTTTTGATTAAGGAGCCGACATACTGATTTGAGCCAACCTATGCATAATTTTTGGCATTTATTTAAACCAATTTTAAGACTGATACAGGGGGGCAATTTTATGGTTAAGTCTGGGTCTCAGCACTTGATGGGAACACCATACAATATAGCGGTACTTATTGTATCTTCTGCTGTAGTGCATACCTGTTCTAACACCTCCTTTGCTGAATACTTGATAGTTGTAGGGGATCAAAAAAATTATGTTATATCCCTCCTTTGTGGCTCAAAGACTCTTTTTGTCATATAAAATTCTGCATATCAAAGCCTCTCTTCTCCTTCACTTCCCACAAGACATTTTCAAAGCCTCTCAGCCCTCCTGCATTCATTCAAAACACAAAACTACACATATGTTACCTAAAATAGTAGTTCTTTAGACCTCCATAAACAAACATACATATACAGAAAAAGAGAGATTTTATTCCTGAGTACTGGTCATTATAGGGCTCTAGTTAGCTGGATAAAACATGCATGTAGAATAGAAAAGGCAGATTTTCACCATGGAGTGTGTTGTTGCCATCATTCTTAGGCAGCTGATATGTTTTCCGGTTTAGTGTGAATTCTCCATCCTTGATACGGTTGGCTACACGACCCACCAAGGCACCAAAGTAAGGTCTACTGGAGCTCATGTTCTGCATTAATAAACAATCTCATATTCCCCATGGTAACACATACATTTGAGATCCATTCCAATATGTTAGTAGAAATTGTAAATTTATCTTAAAATTCTAGCATATGATGGTAGTACTAATTTCCAAAGGGAAATGAAAATACATGCCATGTATGAGGCAATATTGTCATAGCCAAGAAGTACATCTGCTAGATGGCCTGAATGCATAGATACCAATACTTAATGAGCTAGCTCCCTCTGAGTAAATGATGGTAAAGCAGTTGAAGGGTAGGGTTTAGGGATGATTACCTTTAGCATCAAGGAGAGCGAGGGAGATGAGGGTAGCTCCCCAGTTGGTTATATTTGTATACAGGTCTCCTCTGTGAAGTTGAAAGAAACTTGGGGCATTGATCTTTCTATAGGGATGACCATAATGAGCCAACTTGCCTTTCCCTTCCAAATTTCTTGGATTCAATTCCCATTTGTGCCCTTGACTGCTAGCATGGAATTTGCAGAGGTGAATGAAAACCTGAATGCAACAAAAATGCAAGAGAATGGATGACACTTTCACCATAATTGATTGATTGACTGATCAAGGGATGGATGGATAAGCTAAAGCAGAACATTCAATGATATATATAGAGAGACTCACATATTCAATACTTGACTAGGGTGTGTCTGTATGCCTTAAGATAAGGTCATTGTGTAAGACATAACATGGATTGTGTGAAACTATAGACAACCCATGCACTGTGGCTACCAAAAAATGTAATCTTTGGAATCTAAACATGTTACATTTTTGAGTTTTTGTCTTATTACCCCAAATTTGTTTTTGGCCAAATCTTATTTTTGTTATTTAAAATGGAATTTTGACTACATATATGGATTCAACACCTTGAAAATACCCTAGTGCAGTACATTTTTGTTGTTTGTAGATTGAAGGACCTAAACTAATGCAACATGGTTTTGTGGATGCCATTTCTAAAGTTGGGCCGGCCAAATTCATTTCTGACCTTTCTACCACCTTACATTTTTGTTGTTTGTAGATTGAAGGACCTAAACTAATGCAACATGGTTTTGTGGATGCCATTTCTAAAGTTGGGTTGGCCAAATTCCTTTCTAACCTTTCTACCACCTATATAACCAAGTAATTTTCTATCACCTGTATAACCTTGCGTTTTTATAAAAAAAAGAGGTTCCTACACTCAAAGAATTGGATTTTCCTAGCCATGGGGCAATTAGAATGTTGAAATTCTATAACCTTTTGGATGATTAGAAGATCCAATTTTTCCATTGCTAGCCTGAACTAAGTTCAAATTTCGGTTTCGGGTGTAAACTGTTGGTCATTTGAAATTGTTTTTGGGTGTAAACTGTCTGAGTAAAGCCTAGATAATATCTAAGATGAGGAGGCTGGACCTATTTCAGGCTGTTGTACTCAAGCTAACGGTCAAACATAAGTTTATGCATATACATGTGGTTCAAGGTCTCCTTTTCCTCACGTTATTTTCTATGAATTAAGGAATGTATTTTGCCAAGGAGGAACACCTGCTGGTCTAGGATCTGATACAACCAACAAGTTACTAGGAACACCCAAAAGATTACTAGGATCTGATACATGCTTTAGATTTCTAGGATCTAGTCTAGGAACACCCAACAACGAGAGGTATATCCACAAACCACTCCAAGATATGAAAAGGGCTCTTGAAATGCCTTTGAATACCAAAGCACTCCAATGTTTATAATGACATATTGATGTCTAATTCAAATGCTAACTAAGGATTTCACAAAGGTTCTAGTGCCTTTGTTCAAGGGTTCTTTGTATGTTTCCATGGGTTTCAAAAAAAAAAATTTCACTAGATATTAACAACCCTTATGATATTTTTTACCACCACCATTTTTGCCACAAAATTTCTGTAAGGTGAAGACACATGAAAATTTAAATTGGTTCCTGCTTGAAGGAAAGATGAACTATTCTGATTGATAGGTATTTAGAGTTTTATTGTTGGCTATAATTTGCTTACAATGACCCTAGATGTAGTCACAAACAAGTAATAAAGATTATTGTTGTTCACAAGGCTGAAAAGTTGTCTGAAATCCCTCAAATTATCCCACAACAAGCTTCCCAAAAACCCCACATCATTGTTGGAAACATTTTTTGATTACACCTGTATTTTTATACTTGTTTTCATGTTTCCCTATCTGTCCAAACATTGGTATCAGAGCCATAATCGTGCTGTCATTAACCCTAGTTCTATTTGTTGGTGAAAATTTACCACAGTTGGAGGTATCAACCATTGGAAAGACCAACACTATTGGGTTCTAGAGAACCACCAATCAAAGGATATATCTACTGTTGTATCTTCTATTTAGGGCTCTTCACATGCTACCATCGAATCTGCGGTCATTTTCTCCTATATATCATCTTCATATTGCCTCATAATCCTACAAGAGTATGTTACATGACCTCACATCCTCCCAGCAAAAGTTGATCTTATATGCCGAGTTATATTTATGCTTGGATGGTGATCTGTTTGCTTTGTTTGGAGACCATGGAGGATGACAACATGCTACTAAAAACGGTTGTATTATAACAAGATTACTGATGTCAAACTATTCATGGAGGCTACCACCAAATACTGCAAATACTGCAATAAGGGAGACTTTCCCATGATATTTTTGGAACCTTAAAACCATGTTAAAATTGTTTGAAACATGACCCCTAAAACTAAAACAAATGCTACAACAAAATCAGTAAAATGTGATGGAAGTTCTATTATAGGACTTCTCTACTGCTGCTCATACGCTGTCTAAAATAATCAAGTTGAAATTTAGAACCTAACTATCGCTGGTTTAGTATGCAAAATCCAATTCCTGGCATGAGGCATATGATGAAGCCATTGGCTAGGTTACATGTTGGCAATGTATGTTATGTTGATCTATTAATTTTTCTTTTGGTTAGAAACTGGGAACTTCACCACAACATCATACCAATATGTAAAATCTGAATTAATTGTTGTGAGACAACTAGCATCTAGGATATTTGTTTCTATCCCATACTTTGCCATCAACATCTAAGTTGTATTGCCTGTGCATGTGTTGAATGGAGTAGCTATTGTGGCATCTTTATGATTGTCCGTGTCAAACATACTATTCTGACATGTCTTCTCTTTTGTGGGGAAGGTATTGCTACATTGTATTTGCTAAGCACGCATGTTCACCAAGACAAGTCAAATACTTCAAAATGTTGGATGTGTTTTGTATTATTGTTCTAGAAAATATTCTCTTTGTCTTTGTTTTGTATTATTGTTAGAGAACATATTCTCTTTTTCTTTGTCTTTATTTCACACGTTGTTTTAGGATATTTGAGTGTTTTATGTTATTTAGGTTTTTGGCCCTGAAATTAGTGATTGAAATGCCAAATAATCACTTTATAATTGTGGATTTGCTTGTCTATTTGAGTTATTTTACATAAGCAATCTTCATAAGTAGATCTTAAGTAGATATTCTACCCTTAGCTCTATTTCAAAGTGTTGTAAGAATTTCCGAGGACATCTTCTATTCTTTGACTCGAGGTGGTGGATTCCCCATCCCGCTGAGGCCTTTCTCTTTCATCTAGTCCTTCATTTTCCATTGAATCTGATTCAAGAGATTCTCCCACTGGATCTCTCTTGGGGGATTCTTGTGGTGGTAGTCCATGTATCATTTTTAAAAGTCTAATTCTTCCCTTCACTTACTTTTCATAACTTCCATAACCAATAGGTAGGTACTTGCAATGTCGATGGTGTTTTGTTTGTTTATTAAAAGATTGTCGAGACTTTAATTTTTTGAAAGTTTTAGAATTTACAATCTATGAAGTTTCAAGATATAATTTTTAAAAGTCTAATTCTTTAAAGGGCATTAGCTCAATGGAAGAGCACTTGCTTTACAAGTAGGAGGTTGGTGGTTCAATTCCATCGTGCCCTGATATTCATATATAGGGAATGACAAAGATCAGTTTTTGGTGACAGATGCTCTTTTGACCATCACCAATGAGCTTATGGTGACATTTTTCGACTCTCACCAAAATATCAAATGGTGACGGTCAACGAACACCACCATATATATGAATCAATAGTGACAACCATTAAAGGTCCGTCACCATAAATCGTTGTTTTTGATAAGAAATGGTGAGGGTCACTGTTTGTCATTATAGTCATTATTCGTGATGGACCTTGATGTCACCAATGCATTTATGGTGATGGTCAATGAACGTCGCCATATATATGCACCAATAGTGACGACCATGAAAGGTCCATCACAAAAAATCGTTGTTGTTCATATGAAATGGTGACGATCACTATCCGTCATTATAATCAATATTCGTGATGGACCTTGAATGTCACCACAACACATACTTTCGGTGACGCCACCTTTGGTGACGTTCAGTTTTTTTGGTGACTGAGGCTATTGTCTGTCACCATTGCCCATATGAAATTGTGACGGTCACTATCCGTCACTATAAATCATTATTGGTGATGGACCTTGAATGTCACCACAACACCTATACTTTCGGCGACGCCACCTTTGGTGACGTTCAATTTTTTGGTGACGGAGGCTATTTTTCGTCACCATTTCTCATATGAAATGGTGACAGTCACTATTCGTCACTATAAATCATTATTGGTGATGGACCTTGAATGTCACCACAACACCTATACTTTCGGCGACGCCACCTTTGGTGACGTTCAGTTTTTTATGACGAAGGCTCTTTTGACCCTCACCAATGAGCTTATGGTGACCATTTTCACCCCTCAGCAATGTGATTTTTTCTTGTAGTGATTATTTCTTAATATATAAAATATTAAATTAATATTGCAATTTTTTAAAATATGTGATCTTTAAATTAATAACCTAATAAAACTAGATTTAACATAAATTAGTTTAATGAATAAAAAACATTTTTAAAATACATAAACATTAAATTTTTGGGTACATAAGCACAAAAATTTTATTTATAATAAAATTTGTTGTAACATACGCCGTTAACTTCACATGGAAATGTAAGGAGTTAAATTTTTTTTATACAAGTTACTCATGGGTAACCATCCATTCACTATTAAATATTCCTTACTCATCATTACATAGAATGTTTACCAGTTCA
Source organism: Pinus albicaulis (assembly GCA_034641835.2). Classification (NCBI taxonomy): domain Eukaryota; kingdom Viridiplantae; phylum Streptophyta; class Pinopsida; order Pinales; family Pinaceae; genus Pinus; species Pinus albicaulis. The sequence goes on along the minus strand of CM076571.1, from coordinate 710,381,956 downwards.
TAGTGTAACTTTTAGAATAAGAATATTAAGCTTCTTAACCATTAACAACCTCTATTACAATACACTAACATAATGTTGTATGATGTAACCTTCCACTCATTTCATTATTCATGTAGTCATCACATACTTGGCATTACGAACATCATAACAAGAAAGGAATCAATATCATCATCTTGACACAATAATCAATCACATCATTGAACACCAATATACCCTGGAAACCCCGTAGGGTGAAAACCAGCAACGTTTAATTTTATTATTAAATGCTCGTGAGGGTGATCAACCCTCACTCAATGGCTTATAAGGGAGACCATCCCTTAACCATCGTTTATAAATCTTACAAGGAAATATACAAATATCTAGCTTAAAGCCATTACAATAAATATGATAGCATTTACCCTCTGGTCTTCATATCTTCATATCTTCTTATCTTGATGGCATGGATGTATCTACAAAGGATCATCGTACATTGGACCATCCTGCAACTCACGCTTATCTGCATGAACCATAATCATTTACCTGCCACCATGTTAAGCATAATATTTCCTTTGTACATGTCACCATCATTGCCTGTCATTGATGTCATCTACAAGATTTCATAGCATGATTAGATATAAGCCTTAATCAATAAATAATCAGTTTTAAGTGATCCATTAACACTTATTCATGTGCATACATGAAATTTTATTACAATATCACAACATGATTTCTTCTAATATCTCTACCTTAGTGTGAGAAAGTAATAATCAATTCATATCAAATAGTTCCCACATGATCATGACACTTCTCACACACGCTCACATTCATACAAGACCATTCACTACCACCATCCAGGAATTCCTTCAATGGAAAATGACACAATGTGCATTTGTGTTACTTAAACTTTAGCAAAAGAATCCATCCCTTCAGCTGTTCCTTTTGGTGCTAAAGCTAACAGGATGAATGTCGTTCCTATGCATACAATGCATATAGTTTTCTAAACTTAATTTCCCAACATATACTTCAAATAATATTGCATGCAAACTCTTAATTCCTCTATGAGGAAATTTAACATAATAGACATGCAAAACATGGTTTTCTTTTCCATAAAACTAATGAAATAAAGCATAAGAATACATTTCTTATTCTCCAAATATTATACCCACATTAGCCATGTATATATTTCAAGGAAACCAAAACATTACTTTAGCTTTTGTACATGTAATTCAATCTTCGTTCCCAAGAAATCCTTTCCAACGTAAGATAACAAATAGGCTATCATTAAAGAACTAACATAAACTAACATATTAGTTTTGATATCATAAAGGTACTCACATATTTTCCTAAATATTAAGATAGCTCAATATTTCTTTATTCATGCAAAGAACTTACCTCTATAACACAATGACTATTCTTGGTGCATGCAAGACATATAAACTCTTCCTCTTTGCACATGAAAGAGAGATAGCTTTTCCTTTAATGTAGGCAACATATATGCTCTTCTTAGAATTATATCATCATGAAATGATATTTTAAGGCAGAATATTAACATAGTACCAATCTTTTCCAGAGATTATTCTTTTTAAGAAAATTAACATAGTAAATTTCCTTATATATACATGTATGTTACTTATATTTTATTGTTATAGATAAATATATTTTCTTTCTAAAAATTTAGTATAATTATTATTTTTATCTACACACACTAAAATATCTTTCTTTACTAAGAAAGATAACATAAGTTCTCTATAGAAAAATTAAAGAATTATTTTACTAGAAAACGAATTAACTTATCTTTAAGCCCACTACACATATCCAAGTATTAAAATAATTAATTCAAGTATTAAAATATTAAACTCTTCCCAAAGAAATACATACTATACTATAAGTGATTATACAACTTATATTTCCAAAACGTGAGTTCTTGGTAGCATTTTTAATGCAAATATTTCTTACATTAGCTCTTACCGATCACTCTCTTCATCTGTATGTGTAGGATTTCATTAAGGGTTTGGTCCAAGATGCCATTGTTTCAAAGAAAAAGAGACAATTTTCCATTTCTTTCGAATGGTCTTTAATTCGGCCTATCAATTTACTTAGAATGCATAATGTTAGTTTTCTTTCTAGTTTTAGACCTTCGAACTATCCAGTGAAGGCAACTCACTTGTCTTCGTATAAAGAATAGGTTTTATGTTTTATACCACTTACATTAGTACTTCATTCCTCGATATAATTGTGAGTTAATTTATTTACCCCATTTATTATCAAATTTAACTGTACATGCATTACAAATTATTAAAGTAAATTCATAGTTACAGGCAAGCTCATCAGTATAGCAGGTATTACATTTACATGCTAACCCATCCATTTCTTCATAATAACAATATATCAGATTCATGCATTTGATCGATAACAAAAAATACCTAGTGGAGGCTGAATCTACTGACCAGGATATTAATGTGCAGAATCCGTCTAATATTGATTATAATCTCTCACTTGGAGAGTCCATCGTTTTCTCATCTGCGATCGAAATAGGAGCAAGTCCAAGGCCAGTAGTACCCTACGATGAGAGCAAAGGCCACGGCGGCCACAACATCCATAACCACAAGCCAGAGTAATGATAAAGGAAAATAAAGAAACCATCCTACTTTTACAAATTTAGTGCTACTGTCATAACCATCCCCCTATTCAAAGTCAAGGATATAGAAGAAAGGAGACATGGTGAACAGAAGCTTCCAACCTTACAAGAAGCCCTAAAAAGGAATAAAATTGAATGTATGGAATCTATTTTCCCTGATACACATGAGAAGTGCAATGAAAAATATTGGAATTTGGAAAATGTCACAAAGCTTATCTCATGTTCCAATTTTCCTTGATACACATGAGAAGTGCAATGAAAAATCTTGGAATTTGGAAAATGTCACTAAGCTTTTCTCATGTTCCATTCATTTAGATCTGAAGTATATGGAAGAAGAAAAGTAGGACAATGGATATGTATCAAGAATGTATGATTCTTTAGAAGGAAATGGCTTGATAAGGCTATGGAGGACCAAATAGCAGAATTAAAAACAAAAGAGGACTCTTGGGTTACTCAAGGATTTTGGAATCCAAATGAGCTACATTATCTCACTGATTCAAGCAAGCACTCAAAAAGAGACAGACAATAGTGATATAGAGACAATTTATTCATAAACAAGAGAAAGCTAGAATTATAACCCGAGATAGAGTTATGGGAAGAGAAACATTCCAATTGTAAGGAGGATTCAAAGTTACATGAGTAGTATTTCACTCAACATAATTCTCCACCGATTATTCTGGAGGATAAAGTTCCTACTACCTTATCAATTGAAGAATGCCCACATGAGAAAATCAGAAGAGATTGTCACTCAGCTCTTTTTGGTCTAGTAGTCTCTTTACATTTTCCCTTAAATTCAATGACTCATAAAATACTACAGAAAAGACACTTGCCTATTACAATCATTTGAAAAAAAAAATTATCTCTAAAGGGTCAGTTTGGGAGGAATCTATTATTTAAAAGATCGGGAAAATAATTTCATTTCAAAACAAAAATGTATTGTTAGATCTAAGAAATTTGTGATCCATAATGTAGATAAAATTTCTTTGGGATTAATCACATCATTAGGATTAGGTCGACGTTTCGAACCAACTAATGTGGTTCATCATCAGGACAATGTAGTTATTATCACTAGGGAAGGGAGTTATTGCATTTAAAATTTGTTATCATTCTTGTCACTACAAAATTTTATTGTTGCTTTTTATTTGATGGGAAAATAAATGATCTTTAGAAGGCACTAAAGTCTTAAATTATGATCCTTAAAGAAGTTGCTAGATTCCCTGTGAGTTGATTTTTTCTTCTTACTTTTGGGTCTTCATGATGTTTGTTATTTTGAGTTTGGTGAAAAGTTCCAAAGAAGTGAAATATTGGTCGCTCAAAGAGGAATTATGGAAATATGGTTGTAGATAATTTATTAATATAAATTATGTGAACTGAGATTAATTAATCATCCCCGAGGGTTAAAAAGGTCCCAAATGTCTCTTATCCATAAAATTGACAAATAAGATAACTCTATGCTTTATGTTCAAATGACAGGTGAAGGTGGATTTACCATACTCAAACTTCTTAGTAGTCTCTTATGAAGTACAACATGTCATAGTGATAAGTTTTTATTCCATTAAATAATTCTAGTTGTAGAGCAGAGTCAGAGTTCTAGGAGTAGTATGAGAGGAATTCAACATTGCGAATGTGATAGAAGCAAATAATTTTTTTAAACACACACATGGTGCATGAGGAAAGATAAACACACACATAGAAAGATAGGCATTTGTTGCTTCTTTATTACACATAGATGTACATTTATATTACATGAATGCGACTCTTGGGTTCATCTTCCAAGGTCACTTGGACTCCTTTGTGACTCTTTGCCTTCCACACCTACCCATAGAGGATTAGGTGTTCAACATTCCCCTCCTTAATCCGAAGGGGTATGTGTGAGTCCAAGAAGAGAGTTCTAATAAAAATCTGCAAAGTATGCATGACAACACTTAGGCTAAATCAGCTCTCTGAAATGTTGGCATAAATAGGTGGTTTAAGGATGACCACCAACACTGGAACGCAACGCTTATTGCAGTTCCCGGAACTCTTCCAAAACTGGAAAGAAGCTGAAGTCTTCCGCTAGAGGAAGTGTTTTGAAAGAGGAAGAATATCAACCTCACTTGGATGGTTTAAGGCTATCCATCAACCAAAGGCATGCTCAAATTCTGAGCACAGTTTAATTCCTTCTCAATTCCTTCTCATCCCTTAGCTCAAACCTCCTCCCTCCCCTCACTCCTTCCTTAATTAAAATAAAAAATAAAAATAAAAATAAAATAAATAAATAAATTAATGTAACCCTCGCCTCTTCGGCCCTCAATGCACAACAAAATATTTTGCAGTATTTTTTTCTCGGCCTTCCTCATGGCCTGTGCTCTCTCACGACCCTCACGGCCTCACGACCCTCACCACACCTTCCTACCCCGCTCACCCCTCCTCTCACCCCCAACTCACCCCCTCTCCACACTCGGCCCCCTACCCCTGCACTTACCCCCGCCCCCTCACATCTCCTCCCTCGGCCTCACGGCCCTCACCCCTCCCCATTCCCCTTTCCCACTCCCCTCAACGCTCAGCCTATGCGGTGGCTCCCTTACCCCGCTCACCCCAGCCCCCTCATCTCTCGTCCCTCACCTTCCCAACCCATCTCCCCTCTCGACCCATCCCACGGCCCCTCTCCTCTCACCCCTGCCTGCCCCGACCTACTCTCCCCCTCCCCCTCTCGCAGCTCTACACCCCTCACCATTCCTGCTCCCTCTCAACCCGCTCCCCCTGACGGATTACACCCTCCCCTCCCCCAACCACGCTCCCCAACCCCTCTCACGGTGACCCTCCCTCCCACCTACAGCTTGCCCCCTCCATCCCCCTCGCTTGACCCTCCCCTCTCCCTCGCTCGACCGCTTGGCCTTCCCTTCCTCCCACCCACCCACGCATTCTCCATCCCTTTTAATTAATTCCCTTCCCCTTTTTTTTAATCTGCAAACGATTTCATTTTAAATTTTTTTTTTATAGATTGGCCTCCCCCAGAAATACCTTCCCCAGTTTCACTCTCCCCCAGAAATCACCTCCCCCAATTTCATCTCCCCTAGATAAATCCTTCCTCAGTTAAATCCTCCCTTAGTTAAATCCTCCCCCAGATAATACCTCTACTTTTCCTTAAAAAAAAAAAATCATTAAAAAAAAAAAACAGCAGAAGAAAAAGAGAGAGGAGATGGTAAATGGAAACACGACAGTTGTAGGATCCCAGCATGATGGGAGGCCTGATTTCACTAGCTCATCCAAATCTTGCTCAAACTTCCCCACTCCCTTGGCAACCTGCTCCAAACCACTCAATGCATTTACACGCACAATATCTTTCTCAATTACCCTTCTTATTTCAATCACTCCCCTGAAACGGTCTTAAATTCCTTGGACATCCAACTCTTCAGAGCCCAATCCATTTAGCTAAGTGATATACTTCTTGTACATGACCCAATACAGAGTATAATTCCTGTAAAAGCAAAGTCGCATATGTACGTGGATAAGTATGACCCAAGTCGCGTATGCCTATTTGTGCTCTAAATTTATAAAACCAGGGGACATAACCATGGTATTGAAAATGGATTATCTATTTGATCCATTCAAAGAATACCAATAAGCAGCTGAGTGGTTTTGATTCATGGTATTGATAAAGGCTAAACTATATAAGGAGAATAATTTCATAGTGCAAAGGGAAGGAGTAAAGGGTCAGATGAATAAATTTATAGCAAGGAATATCTACATGGATGAATCACTAATTGATAGATCTCAATCTGCGATGCACCCATGGATATATTGATGGTTCAAGACTTTCAGATCTAAAGATGATGAATCTCTAGTTTGATCAACGGAAGAAATGATGAAGAACTGGCGCAAGTCTGCTGAAGAACATGAATAAATCTGGGTAAGTTTTATAGATCTAGCCTGCTCTGCTAACTATATTATTACAGATATATACGCTAGTTTTCTTCATGAAAAGCACATATATACGCGGGTTAGCTTCATTAAAAGCGCGTATGGTAGTTAGGGTTTTTGAAAAATAATATACATAGAAGTATACACTGGTCGGTGTGCAGGAAAGCACGTATGTACGCGGCTTTAGTGAATCAAAGTAGCTATTTTAATTAATGATTTTTCAGGGTTGAGCTTGTATATGCATATCTATTCTGAAGTCTGGGTTATTTCTAATATGCTGGTTACAGTGGTCTCACTGTTCTGGTTGAAGTTTTGGGCAAAGTATGTTTGTTGATGTTAAGTGAAGGGTTGTGTTGAAGCTGTTGGATCTAGTATGAAAATTGATGAAACGTGGTCAGTAGTAGGTCTGAGGGTTGAAGCCTTCAGTATGAAAGAAGAAGATTTATGTCAATAGAAGCTGGTGATTGATTTCAGGGGGTCGAATCTCCCTTCCAGGAGAGGTTGGTAAACGAGATCAGGGGGTTGGAGCTCCCTTCCAGTTGCAGCTGGAAACGAGAGAAGGTTGCAGCCTTCTGCAGGTAGAAGCTTGCGTACTGGTATGAGTCTGCATCAGTACTATGTTGTAAAAGGTTTTCTATATAATAAAGATTGAAGACAGAGACGACAGCAGCGGTGGTTTTCTCCCGAATTGGGTTTCCACCTTAAATATTGGTGTTCATGTGTGTGATGCTTTATTCTGTTACTGCTCATATCTTCTAACCTGATAGATAACTGATAAATATGTTTATAAGACTGCTTCTGAGAATTTCTCTAAATCTAGAAAGTTAAATCAGTATACGCTAGTTTCCTTCTGCATTTCCACGTGCATACACTAGTTCTGTTCATAAAAACCGCATATGGAAATCTGCTCAAAGAAAAAGTTGAATTTATTTTATAAGCTCTAAATATTGATTCACCCCCCCTCTCAGTATTCTTCCCAACACCTAGATAATATCCACATCATCAATTCTATGCTTCTTGGAGGGATGGGACCCCTCCCCTGTATCCAAACCTTCTGGTTCCTCTAAAAAATCAGCCTCATCAGTCTGCCCTTTCCTCCCTATACCCGCTGAAGCGGTGTCACCCCTTCCTTCTGCAGCAAGATTCGGCCTCCATCTGCGAAGCCAAGGGCCATGTGTCAAGGTTAGCTCTCCATTCAATGAAGGGCCTAGTCTCATGCACATATGAAGTGGACCTCATCTTCCTTTTCCTATTAGAGAGAATTCCTTTTGGGTCATAGGACCAGACTTTTCCCAGCACTAAATCCATCCCCTGAAGCAATGTCTCCACTGTGGAGAGGGGTGTCTTGAGTTTATGGTAAAAGGGCCGATGGTGGTAGGGAGCTTGAGGGTATAGCCCTTCTTCGCGGGAACAAAGTGGAACTGGTCCGCTTTCATGGTTTGGCGAATGTATTCAAGGGCGAAAACCCGCATAGTAGGGAACAACGATATGCGGTAGGGGGGTACATCTGCACCATAGGCTCTGATCTCAGTGTAGTCGTCAAACAAATGCCAATCTTCTGTTCTTGGCTAGCTGTTCGTTCTTGAGATTTTTTCAAGGCCCAAAGCTTCAAACTTGTCAGTGTGCTCAAAGAGATAAAGGTAAAACACCAGTGAATAGAAACGGAAAGCCCCCGTAGAGGGTAGTTCTTGAAACTGGGTTTGAATGGCCGAGGCCAAGAAAGTGTGGATATCCAAAACGACACCCAGCTGGGACATGAGCCAAAGGAGGGCTATGCATTCTTTTGACACCCTCTCGACCTCTCTGAGACCTAGCAACCATGAGATGAAAGCAAGAACAGGCTGGAGACCTTCTATGAATGCAGTCAAGGGCACCATGTCCGAAGACGGGATGGATGTGAGACGAGAGTCTGAGATGGAAAATAGGAATTCACTCTGTTGTTTCCAGGGTAATTTAGAAAACTGACGAGTTAAGGACAACTCTAAGAACTCGACATACTCCTGGCTGTAGGGGAAATAGAGGGTGTCTTTAATGAGTTCAAGGGATTTACGATTTCCCTAAGCCGAAAGAAATACATCCCTACGTTCGTCATAGGCGTCTCTGAGCCAACATATGAACTCGGTGACTGGAAAGGTGGGCAGAACAATTTCGTAATATGGGCTAGACCGAACGACTCTGAACTAGTCTTGGTCTTTCACATGACTTTCTAATAGGTCCGGCCTGACACAAGAGACACTGAAAGGGTACTGCGGGTTGCAGATATGAGCTTGTGTGTCAATGAGGGGCTTAGGTCTAGGGATGGTCCCAACTTTGTGGGATTGAGGGGTTTCAGGTTCAGACTTTCTGGACTTGACTCTCCCGATGACCATTTTGAATGAGTAAAGCGGAAGGAAAACTGTAAGGAGCAGGAATGGCTAACTACCTGTAACCAGTGCAGAAAACCCAAGAGGGAAAGCGATGCGTGGGCTGAAAGCGAACTGGTGCTATAATCCAAGCTTAAATGCTAGGTGAGTTTGTAAAAACAAGTAATTTACCAAAAATTAGCATCAGGCAGGGTTAAACATGCCATAAATTTACGAAAACAAGGCTCAGGTAACAACTTGGAGGGCTGATGTCATAAGGACGTTGATACTGAGGCACGTGGCATTTGGCTGTTGGCTATTAGGAGCCAGGTAGGTGTGAGCCACGAGCCTGGTTAATACTGGTACTGGTCGTGTACCATCTTTCCTGACTTACCTTATCTTTTCTTTTACGTGCGCCACCTGTTAGTCTCGAGGGATCCACTGCAGAGTTCTGGCGGGGATCTGTGAAGTTTCTTCGCGCTGCACCACCACCCCATGGAACGACCAAAACCTACCCCACCAACCGGTGACGTCATGATTTCTGGGGGGTATAGCTCCTTTCTCCTTATACATTCCTTGGTATCCCTAGAATCCCTCCACGTGGCGATGTTACTCGGGTTGTCCCATTGTATGGCCCGCGACTTCTGTGCTTAGCTATAACGCACCATTGAATCCTTTTTCCATGTTTTCTCTATGAGGGGAGGGCGTTGCATATTTCCCTCATATCTATTGGTCCGCTTACACTTCCCAATGCTATATCTTTTCTTACCTCAAGTTATCTTTTTGCCAAACCTTGTGAGATGATGGTTATCATACAACAGATGGTATGGAAGAAAAAATGGAAGGTTTGAAGGAAGACATGGAAGGTTTGAAGGAAGGTTTGACAAAGTTGATGCAAGAAATGATTCCTAATGGCGAAAAGATAGTGGAGGAAACTCATGATGAGAGAAAAATAAATGTTAATCATGATTTCATAAACTCGAATGTTGGATGGAAGACCCACCATATTCAAAAGATCTATATGAGGAAGTTTTATGTCAAGAATCCCATAACATGGATACTACAGATGGAGCAATATTTTGATCTCAATAATGTGCAAAACACACAAAAGGTATGCATTGAAAATTTATATTTATAAGAAATACATTTGTATGGTATTGATGGCTTTGCTCTCGTAAAACAATTGTCACTTGGTCAATTTTTATGGAGGAAATGATAGCACATTATGAGGATACAAAGAGCAACAACTTTTTTAGCCAATTGAGAAATCTCAAACAAAAGGGTTCAGAGGTGGAGCACATTGAGTACTTCCAAAAATTGAATATAAGGGTAACTGATATTCTAGAGGAACACAATATTGATGACTTGATAGGGACTTTAAAGGATAACATCTAACATGAGGTTCACATTTGTGAACCTGATTCATTGGAGAAGGCATTCAGGTTGGCAAGAAAAATTGAATGTAAAATTATGGCGACAAGGAAGCCTACCACTCACATCTATAAAGATGGAAGTGTTGCTACTCCTAGACTTCCACAACCTACAAGGTTGACACCACAACAATTGGAAGAAAAAACATCAAAAGGGCTTTGCTACAATTGTGATGGTAAATACATTAAAGGTCATAAGTTTGCTGAGAATAAATTATTTTACATAGATTGTGAAGAGGAGGAAGAAAATGAATGAGAAAATTCAAAAGAAGAGGATATACACCAGGAACCAACCCTAGAGAAAGAATAAATGAGTCCAACCATATCGTAAAATGCATTGGCAGACATTACCACTCCTGAAACTCTCAAGATAGAAGGATATATCAAGAAGAAAAGGGTAAAAGTATTGATTTATTTGGGTAGTACCCATTGTTGAGCAATAAAATCCCCTCTACGGACAAAGGTGATCCCTCTGGCCCTAGGGTGGGTCTAGCAACAAGGGAACACACTGAATTCCTAAATTCCTAGCCTGTAAATGAAATATGAACTGGAACAGATATCCTACCTTAGTCCAATGCTTTTTTCATGGCATGTGGCAACGATCCTTTGATATTTGTCTTCAATCCTTGAGCTCCATTGGTGAGGACGTCCATGCACCTAAATAAATATCAAACAAATGATGACAACATACAAGCATATACATTCATCTACAACTATTCAACTAGTAAAGGAGAGTTAAACACTTTGAATATAAATGGAAACAAAGTTGGAACCAGAAACCAGTCATGTATTATTGATATATGAAAAGGAAGTTTAACACCTATGCCTTGATTTTGTAGATCTCCTTCAATGGGTTCAGTCGGGCATGTCTCAAGCATTCATTCATTGTTCTGCTCAATGAGGCAATTGGCTTAAACTCTCTCTCAAAAATGGATTCTTCTCTGCTTTCTTCAACACACCAGCTATAACTATTGACTATTCAATTAGCTGAATCAATGTGAGGAAGAAGAACTTATAGGAGAGGAGGAGGAGGTTTTGGATCCACATAAGGTGGGGGAGATGTCTATCCCTTTTGGGAGTTTCACATTTGTAGGAAATAATAGGCCAAAGGGAGAAACTTGACTTGATCCAGTCGAACAAACAACCATGACTCCACTCACGAAGCTATTAAAGCATAGAAGCTTCGTTTATATTTTAAAAATATTTCCAAAAGCATCTCGACGCAGGTTCCCTTCTGAGACAGAGCACTGATGGGCGCGAGGTTTAGTGTTAACTTTTTCATGGGAATGAGGACATAAATACCTACCAGTGTCGACCAAAAAGCATAGGTTTTTGACAGTCTACTTGAGGAATGATCAATAGAGATTATGTTCCTTTCAAGTCAAGGAATGAAATGAAATTTATGAAAATGTATGATAGTACATAGGGATCACTGAAATGGTCCTCCAATGTTCAGGATGGGGATTGCAGGGACAGTGAAAAAATATTGTGTAACATATGCCCCCTAAAGCATGAAGTCCGAGAGAAAGGGAGGGGTGAAATATGCCCAAACCAAAACGCCGCTGTCGGAAGACCTGTAAGATCAAGTACAACTGATATCTCTGATACATGAATATGTGGTATGGGTGCAACCATCCATAATAGGGAACATGTAATAAGATCCAGGGTATGAACGCGACCATCCAGTGAGAAGGATCATCAAAATGGACTCAGGTATGGTCGCAACCATCCAATGAGAAGAGTCATGCATATAGCCATGATAAACCAAATCATCTAGTAGCTTGGATTTCATTAGAAAAATTCCAGGGTCTTGCGCTCTGTCTCACCCCGAACAAGTACAAATTCAAGCATGCGAATGAATGAGCTGAAGTCAAACATACAAGAAATTCACCTGATTACGAGCCAATGATGAAAGCTATTAACAGGCATGATAGAGACCACCAATAATGACTCTCAAGGTACATCTAGTACAATCCATGGAATGTGAAAAATGATCTGGAGTCGAACACCCGCGAAATCACTCGATCAAAGGGCAATGATGAGAACCTATCGTTGAATGAGAATAACTTGCCATTGAGGCATGCAAGCTCTAAGGTAGCAGAAGGGAGTCTCTAGATCAGCTTCCTAGATAATGAACTGATGTCGACAGGAAGTGATCGGTCGAAGGAGGCCATAATGTTTGCCACATCATCGACATGAGACAGAAGAATAAGATGATAGTGAATCAGGACTAAACAGAGGATCAAGGGTTTAAAGCTGCAGAATTGAATTCTCTTAAAAATATTGGCGACACGACTCTGGAATTTGGTAGTATTTGACATCAAGGGATCTGAGGTCATGGTGGTGAGAAGTCAAAGCGCAGATGAGAGGTCAAAATGGATAACCAAACCCATGGAGGAAGAATGATGAATATGGGTTATCCCCAACCCGACAAGAACTGCAGACAAGTGTCATGTTCAAGAGTGACATACTGCCAACACAACTGAGAACTAGTTCCATTTTACCTACCATTTCTGGTGAGTACCCCAATTATTTTGGAAACAAGCCTGAAGGGGATAGCATATGCTTGTCATGTAAGTTTTTCCTTCAGACAAATCCATCCTAGTACATTTTACGAGCCCTAGGAAGGAGGAACTTGGTAACGTCATGTTGACGACATCTGACGTCATTTAGTTTTAACGAGTTTGACAAAGGAAGAACTCAAAATCTTTTCATGTTTAGAGAGTTTGAATAGAAGCGGAAAATAAAACTCTAGCAGGTCCCTTTTCGTAGGTATTCTCACAAATCCGAAAAGGTGGAAAATAAAATCTAAGAGAACCTCTTAGCCATGTTCGACTATGGTATTCTTTTTCGTAAATAATCTGTCCTAGCCCAAAAAAGGGATAAACGTATACTAGGAAAATGACATTTCACAGCCTTTAACGAGTTCAAAATGACAAGAGTCTCAACAATATTTTCAATTTTTGAGAGTCAGAAAAGAGCTGAAAGTTGACTCCTCCTGGAGGAACGAATGGTATTAAGGGTAGCAACTGGTTCCGGTGATGGTGGAATTTCTCAAAACAAGTAAAGGTCAGGGGCTGGCTACAATACCACTCATCACAGTTGTTCCTTAGGAATAGGTAAAACAATCAAGTGAGGACATATGATCGGCTGAGCAGATGATAACGATGGAATGAGAAAATCAAGGCTCATTTGGAAAAACAGGCTGATAAAATGGAAATCACGAGAGGTAAAATAAGAATGGTTTCATTTTTACACAAGCTTGAAATCAAGAAACTCTGCTTGAAGTAAGTTGGCATGCCCCCACCATGATGACTCAATTCAAGTTACATGCCCCCCAAGCTTCATGGCATTCACCGGAGTAGACTGCTGGTTACTAAGAGGTGGATGGAATGAAGGTTCAATTACGAGATCAGGCGAAAAAATCAACTAGGATTCTACGAGATTTAAACAAAGACTCGAATTTGAAAAGGGAAATTATTTCATTTTTTTAACGAGGTTGACACAGTAAAATGACTATCCTCACAAGACCTAATCCATTTTTTAACGAGGTTGACATAGCAATCGAACTATCCTCAGAAGATCTTGTTTCATTTTTTAAGGAGCTTGACACAAGAAAACGAACTCACCATCCCTGCAAACCCCATCTCGAACATTGGAGGACAATTTCAGTGACCCCTGTATACTGTCATAAATTGCCTTAAATTTCATTGCATCCCTTGACATGTCAAGAGCATAATATTTGTTGATCATTCCTCAAGTAGACCCTCAAAAACCTATGCTTTTGGGTCGGCGCTGGTAGGTAGTTATGTCCTCACGCCCATGAACAAGTTAACACTAAGCCTTGCATCCATTGGTGCTCTATCTCAAAAGGGAACTTGCGCCGAGCTTCTTTTGGAATTTTTTTAAAAATAGAAATGAATCTTCTATTCTTTAATAGCTTCGTGAGCAGAGTCATGGTTGTTTGTTTGACTGAATCAAGTCGAGTTTCTCCCTTTGGCCTATTAGTTCCTACAAATTTGGAACTCTCCAAAGGGGTAAACGTCCCCCCCACCTTATTTGGATCCCAAACCTCCTCCTCCTCTCCTATAAATTCTTCTTCCTCACATTGATTAAGCTAGCTGAATAGTCAATAGTTATAACTAGTGTGTTGAAGAAAGCAGAGAAGAATCCATTGTTGAGAGAGAGTTTAATCCCATTGCGTCATTGAGCCAAAAAAAAAACAAATTCTTGAGCCGTGCCCGACTGGACCCGTCAAAGCAGATCTACAATGTCAAGGCATAGGTTGTAAACTTATTTTTCATATATCAATAATACATGACTTGTTTCTGGTTCCAAATTTGTTTCCATTTATATTCGAAGTGTTTAACTCTCCTTAACTAGTTGAATTTTTGTAGATGAATGTATATGCTTTAATGTTTTCATCGTTTGTTTGATATTTGTTCAGGTGCATGGACGTCATCACCAAAGGAGCGCAAGACATGAAGACAAAGATCGAAGGATAGCTACCACGTGCCACAACAAAAGCATTGGACTGAGGTAGGATATTTTTTCCAGTCCATATTTCATATACAAGCTAGGAATTTAGGAATTTAGCATGTTCCCTTGCTGCTAGACCCACCCTAGGGCTAGAGGGATCGCCTCTATCTGTAGAGGGGATTTTCTTGCTAAAAAATTTGGCGACTCCACTGGGTATTAGTTTGTTTGTTTCCTCTTGTTTTTCGTTTTGATGTTTTTCTTGTGTGTTCAAATTTGGTTGTTTTGTCATTTCTCCACTTTGTTTTGCTTATTTTACTGTTTCAATCCACTTCACCTATTCTCATAGTGATAAGCCTAGTTTTTCCTCTGCTGCCTTTTCTCCTTTCTTTGGTTTCCTTATTCGGCAGCGTTGTTTGCTTGAAATTTGTGCCGATTGGTGCAGGTTTCCTTTGGCATGGGTGTGATTTTCCCTGTTCAGCACGGATTACTACTGAACAGTCACGCTAATTCCTGTAGGTTTGATTTTGGGCCTCTTTCCTAAGTTTTTAGTGCATCTTACCCTTTGGATTGGTTTTTCTCCCTAAATTAATCCATTTGGATTTGTTTTTGACTTCCCTATATTGTTCATTTTGGTTGATTTTCTCTCCTCGGATCAGTGTGGCTCTTTCACCCTAGGTTTTCTAGGTGTCTTCCATCATTGGTTTGGTCACATGTTCATTGAGTCTCCGAGCTAGATATGGGTCTGTTTAGTCATTTGTATTTTCAACCTATTTTCTGATTGCTTGGTCTCCTCTTTCGATTATACATGTTGTATGATTGTCGAACAGTCATCCTCATGTCCATTTGACCCTTCCTCCTTTTCCCTTAGCATAGATCACATTTCTCATTGAGTCGATTTGAAAGTCCTTTTTTCTACATGAAGAAATGCATGTCTAGTTTTGAGTGTGTTTTACATTCACTTAGAATTGGTCTTTTTGTGTTTTGATCATTTCGTTCGAAGTTGCTCAAAACTAGTGTTGGTTTTGTCATTTTAATGTAGCATTGCATTATTGCTTTTCAATCATACAAAAGAACAAAAATTTTCCTTCTTTCGTTTTGTTTGAAAATGTAAAGTACTCTTTTGCAATAGTAGGTTTCTTCTTCATTAGAAAGTGAAAAACAAGAGAAGCATTTTTTGTTTTCCACTTTGGTTGTATTATTAGCATAAAGGAAGTGTCATTCTTACATTCGATTGATTACTGCTATGTTTCGAACCTATATCCCTCTCTTAGCTAGCTTTTCATCGAATTGAAATGGTATTCTTTCTCTCATTTAGTTGTGCATTAGATATTTGATATTACATTCAGTAAGGCCATGAACCTAAAACATACTTTCAAGATAAACTATAAAATTAACTCAATCAACCTAAGGAATCATTGAAACTTAACGCTCACACTTAGAGGTCTAGGCTAGTGACATGTTCTGACGTCGTTAAACCTAGCAACGGTCGCTCAACATCTGGCATTAGAAAATGCTATTACGGACTTGTGCTCCCCATACCATCACGTATATAAAGGAAGACCCTCATAGGTTGCAATCATTTATCCATAGGAAGCCGAGTCTGCTACCCTATAACCATGATACACCGAACACAGCATTCAGGGAGACTGCCTGCACGTACGTTAAGTCCTTGGTCATTTCTATTTAATTTGATCACCAAGGTGTATATTGCAGTTCATAGGAGCTTGGTACACCCTCTTGACTAGAGTTCCTGAGTAGTCATTTTGATCTTTCCGTGACTCTTTAAAATTTGAAAAGGTCATCGAGCACTTGTCCTTTCGAGCTCGTTCAAATTGAAAGTGACTAGAGCCACCTTTTGTCCTTTTCTCAACTCTTAAAACATGAAAAGGCAGAGTCATGTTTCAATATTATAAAATTAATTTCCCGCGAAATATTCCTGGTTAGAGTTTTATTTCTTAGTGATTCTTAGGGTGAGGTAAATGGAAATGTTTCCTGGGTTTACCAGTCGAGGATCCCCATCTGATGGGAGCCCTGGTCCTTTTCCTTCTTTTGGAAATGTTGGCTCCCCTTATATGGTGACGTTGTCCCTTCCTGGGTTAACTATTGGTTTACCCATTTGGTTATTTCCAACCTCAGTGGTCCCAAGTGTTCCAACCTATGTCCAACCAAGTTATCCTTTTCCTGAACCATGTCAACCCCATGTTGATCTTAAGGTCAACCCCTCACCTTCTTCGCCTATTTATTTACCCCATTCTCCCTCTTCTCCTGGTGAAAGTCTAGATTCTAGTAACCAGGTGGCTAAGAAGAAGAAGAAGAGGTCGAATAAGAAGAAGGAAAGTAAGCTAGGGGGAAATTAGCAACTATTGCTACCCATGCAGCTTATATCAAGAAACCTGCCACTCGGTCTTGTAGAGTCAAATTCCCTTGCAAGCTATGTGAGAGTGACCACCTTCTTCGTGATTTCCCTGGTATTTCCAAGGTGTTAGAAATGTGGTCTGTTGGCTCAATTCATCCTTCATCATCAACCTCTGGGCATCATGCTAATGATGAGCCTTCAGAGACTCGTAATAAATAGGGTAAGATCAAATTTCCCTGTAGGTTGTGTGAAGGGAACCATCCCATTCACCTATGTCCTCATATGGATGAATCTTGTAAAGTGTTGGATATCCTTTTAGCTTTCGAGTCTTGTCTTCCCGTTGGTTACTGGAATTTTTCCTCGAGTCCTATGCTAGTTGATCAAGTCATTGAACAGGATTCATCCCCAGTCAATTCTACTCTCTCTGAAAGTCAGTCTCCCGAGTCCATTTCCAACAAATAATTGGTTGAGAAAAGGTTCGACCTGATTCCACCTAAATTTCATCAGGTATTTTTTGTCAAGAGTGGGTCTCATCCCAGTCAGGTTCTTTTTGTTTCCTCTGATTCCCCGAGATTGAAGGGTGATCCTCCCATTTCCATGATCCAGGAGGATGATCCTTCGACTCCTGTCGCCACAGTCCAAGAAAGTGACCCTCCTTCTTTCATTCTCGGAGTTCAGGAGGATGGTATTTTTTCTCTTGTAATGCAAAGGGATAATCCTCTTATTCCTATGGCACCCCCTCCATGTAGTTTGTCAGAGCTATACTAAAATCATTAATCCCTGACATTTTACCATGAGTATGAGCTCATTATTACTCATACTTCCTCCTTTTGCAAGTCTAACATACTAGCTCCTCATGTCAAGCTTCAAAATCAGAGAAAAGTCCCTAAAATCCCCTAAGAATTGGTATCGCACTTTCTCTATACATTCCCTGCGGTCCCGCACCTAAATCTCAGCCTGCCTGCGGAACCATACCGCACGTTCTTTGTGTAATGGGTGCGGACCTCTGTAAAATACAAAAAGGCGAGAAAGTAAAGATAAAAAGTGAATTTCAGATGAATTCTAGAAGATTCTAGATGGGAATTTTCGGGAATGGATACGCTTTGAGAAGGTTCATACATCCCTCACTTGATGGAGCTAACCCCTTGATGTAAGGAGCTAATCCCTTTGAAGGAGGATTCTATCCCTTCATATTTGGAACAAGAAACCTCCTCTTTTTCACTATAAAAAGAGGCCTTGGGTAGCCTCAAAGGGAGTTCAAGCTTAAGATATTTGAAGTTAAATGCTGTTGAGATTCAGACTCAGTTAACTAAGACTTTCTGTGAGGTTAAATCACTCATCTCTATCTGTCTTAGTTCAAAGAGTGCAATGCTTGTCAAATTAGAAGAGATTCCTGCTTCGGACCCCGGGAGGACCTGCACGACATCAAGGCACAGGTTGTAAAGGTTTTCTTTATTTGAAGTTAATACAAATATACTCATTTCTCTCATTAAACTGTCTATTCATGGTTTATTTCATAAATTCCTTGATCATTATGATAAGTATGGTTTATAATAATGTCTATACAGGTGTTGCTTAATCTTTTTGCTTGTTTGTGACTGCAGATTCACGAGGAACGTTCTTTCAGTGCACGGGAAGGACTTCAATGAAATCAAGCAAGCGTTGGACATAAGGTAGGCCTTACACCTATATAGTGTTTTTATGAATCTTATATGCTTAGAGAGAGATTAGTATAATTGGTTGTTTGTTGCTAGTTACCTTTAGTACTAGAGAGATCGGTCTTGTCCGCAAGATGGATTAATCTACACAACAAAATGGTGACTCCACTGGGGAAAGAACTTGTTGTTTTTGGTTCTCTTTTATTTTTGATTTGAGGAAACATTTTTTCCTGGTTTTTTATTAATACATATCTGTCTGGGTACTTTAGATTTTTCCTGTTTTTGAAAATTTAGGAATATTTTATGTTTTTCTATAATTTTTCCTAGGACCACACTCTGCCTAACTTTGACAGTGCGGGCAGGTTCGCACTT
Organism: Pinus albicaulis; assembly: GCA_034641835.2. Classification (NCBI taxonomy): domain Eukaryota; kingdom Viridiplantae; phylum Streptophyta; class Pinopsida; order Pinales; family Pinaceae; genus Pinus; species Pinus albicaulis. The sequence goes on along the minus strand of CM076571.1, from coordinate 710,362,799 downwards.
TCTTTATAGAATACAGTGCGGGACCGCACCTGTCAATATTAGTTACCTGCGGACCCTGTAAAAATTTTAGAAAATCTCTAGGTTTCTTTTTCTAGTTTATTTTTAGATCTTTGGTTTTCTGCCCAGACTGATTATTGGGTCTATCAAGAATTCTTTGTGAATGAACTCCAACAATGTTAATGTTTTGATGATTTTCTAGAAGATTTTTCCGATTGGATTGTTTTTTCCGCTTGGTCTTTGTAGTGATTCGAACTTTTGACAATTTGCAGTATCTCAGATTACATTGATCTCTTTTTGTCTTTTGAATCCAACCTAATTGTGAAAACATCCTATATTGAGAAATTAAGCCTTTTGTTTCTTTGCAAATCTTCGAAAAAAACTTGGTTCAAAGTTTTGAATTTCATTTTTGTAAAAACATATTTTGAGTGTTTTTGATCTGTTTGTTATCTGAACGAATAGATTCTTAGTTTGCTGAACAACTAAGGAAAACATTCATAAAAAAAAAATCTAAAAAGCTTTTACTCAATTTAGATCATAGTTCTCAAGATTAGATTTTGTAGTTTTGAGTAGTTTTAATTTTGGTAGCTTTCTTTCGAAGGAAAATTGTTTTGTAGCTTCTAGTTTGGAAAAGAAAAGGATTTTTCTTGTGAGCTTTGATAGTTTATTGAAAAGACAAAATAGTTTCTTTCAATTATTTTTCATGTTTGAAGAAGGAATTTAAAGGATTGCATTCTCTAACTCTTTCTTTAGATAGAAAGTTCATTGAAAGAAAAAGAAAAGAAAAGAATTGAATATCATCATAGGTGCATTTTAGATTTTTTTGGAAGTCGAGTCTTCACATCATCCAAAGTTTCATTTCCACACCCATTGACTTAAGAAACAGCTCCTAAAAGTAACGCTTAAATAAAATTCATCTAGTAATCTTTTATTTCTAGGGCTCCTATCACCAACATAGCTTAGGTTAGTATCTTGGAGTAGGGAGTAATTAACTCTCCAAGATACCTAAAACAAACAAGTAGACGAATCTTGCGGTAGGAAGAATTCCAGTTGTTGCATGTATGCTCTGGGAAGCTCCTCTTAAAGGAGTGAAGCACGAGATCATATCTGAACCAGTGGGGTAATCAATCCTTCCTCATTGGGAACGATAGAAGATATACACGTATTAAAAACGGTAAACCTCGGATAGACCATTGTCGAGGAGCCAGGGGTCACTTGTCGGTAAACCTTGGATTCTTTCAAGGAGCCTTCAAGGGGATTGAGCTTTGTTACTCTTCCCTTGCGTGTGTGTCGGATCGTAGACTGTTCCCCCAGGTATATTTGTTTCAGTTGGTAACCTTAGTGACCATAATCTTTAGGATTCTTCCTTAAGGTGACGGTGGAGGGAAGATCCCACTGTACCTGGAACAGACGTCGACTAGACTCACTTGGACTCTCTGGGGGGTTCTCTTCACTCGAGATGGTTATGTAAAGAAACTTGTGCCAGTCTGTTTCATTAAGCAGGTTGTCGGGGTAACTGTTCCAACCGCCCTTTTCGTGTTAAAACTCTACTAAGTTGGATTTCATCACCAACTAGTGATTTTAGTACGGAAAGTTACCTGTTTGTGTGTGGTTTGAACTCTTAGATTTTTAAGCGAATGATTCAATTGTTTGTTTCTTAGAGACTTTAGGTGTTTTCATTGAAATTTTTCTTTGTTTGCATGTGATTAGATAATTTTTAATCGTGGCGGAATTGCCGAGACAATCCCGGAGAATACAAGGGAAACCTCCTGAATATTCACCAGGTCAACTTGAAGGGCTTCGAGCTCTGGTACCACACAGTAGCCGTAGACTTAGATCAACAGAAGTTGAAAGCTCTGTTATAGTTATACATCCTGATCATCAAATACCTACAACAGAATACATTCAAGAACCGATTTCAGTTTCTGAAGTTACTGAAAATATTTATCCTTCTGGTGAATTATCTGACGAACCTGAAATCTCTGAACCTGAAATTGAATCTTCTTTGTTAGAAACATCCTCAGGATTTATCTCACCAACTTCTAGCGATCCAGGTTCACCTAGGGTAAGAAATATCATTACAGAAAATCTTCCCTCTGGACTGATTTCTATTGAAGAACTTACTAATCCAGACGAAGACATATCTCTTCCCAACTCCCCTCAATCGTTAAATCTTAGGGAGCGTGAATCTATTTTCTCCATTCGAACTAATCCTTGGTATCTCTCTTTAACAGACTTTTTAGAGAATCCGGGTCTTGCTTTTTATCCACCTCGAGTTCCATTTCATCCTACACCCAGAGGTTATTATCCGTCATCTATTATGGCTGGTGAGTCATCCATGTTTTCACAAACGCCTGAATCTTTTTTACATGGTGGTCCTTCTGTTCCTTCGGGATATCAGTCTTTGTCTGGTACTTTCTCGGGGGCAACTCCTCAACCTATCGAGAACGTGTTATCATCTAGTCTTGGTGGACTTAAAATTGAAACGTCGAACGCAGAGCAAGTTTTTATGATGTATGGTAATATTCCCAATCCTCAAGCTCAAGGCAGTCAGTTTCCTTCTGGGGGTCAACCTCAGGGAACTCAGTTACCGCCTGGGGGGCAACCTCAGGGTAGTCAATTACCGCCTGGGGGGCAACCTCAAGGTAGTCAGTTACCACCCGGGGCACAACCTCAAGGTAACTTTTTCCCATGACAACCTGTGGATCCATATTATTTTGGGGGGCAACCCCAAGGACAGTACATACCTCAGGGTTACCAACCTCAAGGACAATACATTCCTCAAGGTCAACCCCAAACTCAATATGCTCCTCAGGGTCCTCAACAACCCCAACTTCAGTACGTGCCTCAAGGTTATCAACCTCAAGGGCAGTACCCAATGCAAGGTTACCAACAGCCTTCTGGTCAACCATCTGTTCAAGGAGCCAGAAATTTACCTTTCAATTATCAACCCTACGTTCAACCAGGTTTTGGTCCTTACGTTCAACCTTCTATGGGACAATACCCCGGAATGATGGTGTGGGATACGTCCCAATATCAACAGCCTTTGCAGCCTAATGTGCAGTTACCTTATCAACCTGGCCAGCCATTGGTTTCTGGTTCAACCCAGCAGCCTGTTCAGCCAGCTATTCAAACTCCTGCACCTAGTTCAGTTTAGCAGGCTGGGCCTAGTACACCTCAGACTCTGCCCCAAACTGCTGCAACTGCTGCAACGTCTGTTCAACCTGTCACACCTGTTTCTGGAGTGTCTGTAGCCCCGAGTTCGGCTATCCCTGTATCCGTGAAAACCCCTCAGGTCTCTGTACCTCAGTCAGGACCCTCAGTTCAGACTACAGTTCAGATGCCTGCAAGACAAACCGGTACAAGTACAGTTGTCACGAGTCAACCTCAATTTACTTATCAACCGTACCAGGGACAGCCGCAATTCGGTCCCTATGTACAGAATCCGAGCTATCAACCGTACCCTGGTTATACTTATCAACAACCTCAGTATGGTCCGATTCATCCTGGTTATCCGGGAGGTTATACAATACCTAATGCTAATCTGATTCCTAGTTATCCTGGGTATCCGCCTCCTGGATCTGCTTTGGCTTCTCAAGGTTTTCGTGACCCTAACCGTCAATTACCGTTTATCGCAACTTTGGACTTACCTGATTTGATGCGCCTTACAAATGATCCTATTTTTTATTATCAGAACTGGCCGCCAATGCCTCATAAGTTGCCCAATGATATACCAAAATTTGAAGGTAAGTCAGGAGAGGATCCATCGAATCATGTTATGACTTATCACCTTTGGTGTGCATCTAATTCAATCATTGATGATTCGATTCGCTTACGTCTTTTCCAAAGAACCCTCATAGGTCTTGCAGCCAAATGGTACATTGAGTTGCCACGAGGCTCGTTTCATAATTTCAGTCAGTTAGCAACATCTTTCTTAACTCATTTCCAGTTGCCTGTCAGATACGAAAATGGCACATAATTATTAACTTCACTAAAAAAATCTACGTCCACGTATATTTCTGATCATATTCATGAATGGCGACATAGACGACGTTTGGTGAAAGTTTATATTCCGGATCAAATTTTGGCAGAATGGTTTGTTAAATCATTATTACCCAAGATCACTGAAGATGTAGCTAAGGCTGGTGTTGTTACTGAAGAGCAAGTAATTTCTCAGGCTCAGTATCTGGACCTCGTCTATACGCAGTCAGGTACTCTATATGAGAAAATTCCTGATCTTCCCAAACAAGGTCAAATAGCTGCTGCTCCTTCAGGGTCTCATGCCGCTGATGGTATGATTGGTACAGTTAGTTCTAAAAGTAAGAAGAAATCCTCAAAGAATTCTTCTCCAGTTATAACTTTACCTGATTCCCCGAAAGGAGAATCCTCTCCCGAAGTTTCTGGCGACATTCATGTCGTTGAAACATCTACGGCAAAATCAAAATCCGGTGGTAAAAAGAAGGGGAGGAACAACAAAAAAAAGAATTCGAAAGAAAAAATAGATAAAGATGAATCCAATGACGAAAAACGTAAACCTCGTTATCCTTGCTTCATTTCTGAACAAGATCATTTCACAAAAGAATGTCCATATCGAGAGGAAGTTACGAAACTCGTTAAAGGATCGCAACAACCTGCTGTCTTGAAGGATCCCTTTCCAATTCAAGATAGTAAGATGATTGGTTCTTCCTCGACTACTTTAGAAGAGCCTATTATGATGATGTCTCATGTAAGGATTGCGACGCGATCACAATATTACGGTTCTAAGAATCCCGTTGATGGCAAGGAAGGAGAGTCTTCTAATGCGAATGCATCAAATACAACTCCTCCTGTTTCCGGTCCGCTACAGATCGAGAAACAAAATCCAGACTTGATAATCAAACCGCCTGCTAAAGGTGTTCTTCGTAAATCAGCTTTCAATCCACATGCGAGAGCTGCTCAAAATTACAACATTGTTGAAGATTTAGCTGTTTCTCCTTCAGCAATGTCGGCTTTGGAAGTGCTGCAATCGTGTCCAGCACAGCGTAAATTATTATTGTCTGCCATAGGAGCTGTTGATGTTCAAGATTCTAACCTTATAATCTTCGATTTAGAAACTAATACACCACGTCTTCCTCACCAAATGGCTTTCCAGATTCCAGTGTTAGTAAAAAACAGACCTATTTTTCGGACTGTGATTGATGAGGGAGCTTCAACGTGTATTATGTCGATTCAGTGTTGGAAATCTCTTGGTTCTCCTACACTTAACCAATCTCCGACGATTCTAAAAGCTTTTGATGGTTGAGGTTTTCAACCTTATGGTATTTTGCAGGATTTACCCATAGGGGTCGAAGGTAAAATCGTTAATCTAGATGTGGAAGTGGTTGATGCCCCTCTAGATTACAACCTTCTACTGGGTCGTAGTTGGTCCTATGCTATGACTGCTGTTGTCTCTTCGGTCTTTCGACTTATAAAATTTCCATATCAAGGAAAGATCATGACAATAGATCAGTTAACTTATTTCTCGTCCGACCCAGCCTCTACAGAAACAATCCAGCATGTTGGTAAAACGACTATCCCTTATAAGGATGTTGGAGTAGGTTTGATTAAATATTCTGGTTTACTAGGAACTTTTTCCTTTCCTCCTCCTAACGTATCGCCTTCTACTGCAACTATTCATATGATTTCGTCAGACACTGTTATGTTTGATGATCCTTGGATTATTCCTTCAGAATCCGAGATAGATTCATTTGATGGCGTGATGCCTTTGAGTCCATTTAAAATTGTGTACCAGGCTGTACAGTCTTTTTCCAACCCCTCTTCAACCGAAACCGATCCAATGAATGGGATCCAAGAGGAATCGCTTTCTATATCTAGTTCAGTTACAACGACATTTCCTGAAATTGTTCATTCAGATGAGCAAATTCATGAGTTTTTGTCTATTGATGATTTACCATGGGAAGATCTCCATCACCGGTCTTCATTTTTACTTGAATTAGATCATTTTGAAAATGATTTCGCTTCAATTTTTACTGCTGAATATGCCAAGGAACCTCAGAATCCATTGCAAAATCCTGATTCTGAGTTAAATTTGGAAAATATATCTAGAACGGTTCCAATTGACATTTCGGTAAAACCAGGAATAATTGAAAATATTCATATAGGTGCTTGTTGTACAGATAAAGAAATTCAAACTTATAAAGCCCTATTTCAAGAATTCCGTGACGTGTTTGCCTGGTCTTATGAAGAAATGCCAGGAATTGATCCCTCGATCGTAGTTCATGAAATTAAGACTTACCCGGATGCTAAACCTGTTCGTCAACGATTACGTCAAATTCATCCTAGAAAAGCTGCTGCTATAAAAGCTGAAGTTGAAAAATTACTTCGAGCAGGATTCATTTATCCAATTCCCTTAACGGATTGGGTATCGAATATTGTTCCTGTGACTAAAAAACAAGGAACGATAAAAGTATCTATCGATTATAGGGATATTAATCGAGCGTGTCCAAAAGATAATTATCCAACTCCCTATATCGATCAAATAATTGATGATTGTGCTGGCAGTGAATTGTTTTCCTTCATGGATGGTTTTTTCGGCTACAATCAAATAAACATACTCCCTGCAGATCAACCTAAAACAACTTTCATTTGTCCGTGGGGAACATTTGCTTATTGTAAACTACCTTTTGGACTAAAGAACGCTGGAGCAACTTTTCAACGGGCTATGTCTTATGCATTTCATGACATTAAGCACATTGTCCAGCCATATCTCGATGATTTACCTGCTCATTCATTACGCAGGGCCGATCATCCCACTCATTTACGAGCAATTTTTATGAGATGTAGGCATTATCAGATAAGGCTGAATCCGCATAAATGTGTTTTCTGCGTAGAATCGAGTCGATTACTGGGATTTTTTGTCTCGAAAGCAGGCATTCGCGTCAATCCATCGAAGGTCGAAGCTATTGTTAAATTGCCTCCTCCTTCGACTTTGCGCCAACTCCAAAGTTTGCAGGGGAAAGCAAACTTTTTACGTAGATTTATTCCTAACTATGCTGAGCTTACAAAGGGTTTTACCCGGTTGTTGAAACAGGACATTCCGTTCTTTTGGGACGAGATCGCTGATCGATCTTTTGATGCACTTAAACACGCGTTGACCCATGCACCGTTATTGCATCCTCCCAATTACAACCAAGATTACATTTTGTACCTCGCTGCTTCTCATTCCACCATTGGGATGGTATTAGTTCAGGAAGATGAATCTCACAATGAACATGTGATTTATTATCTTAGTCGGAATCTGCATCCGACTGAAATCAAATACACACATGTGGAGAAATTGGCCTTGGCAGTTGTTCAAGTTGTCCAACGATTTAGACATTACATCTTGTTACGTAAAACCACGGTAATTTCTAATTGCAACCCTATGATGTATATTTTGACCAAACAATTGCTAGGGGGAAAATATTCCAAATGGATAGTTATCCTACAGGAATTTGACTTGGAATTTGAAAAATCCAAGGCAAAGAAATCTTTGGTATTTGCGGAACTGATGTGCGATTTCCCCTCTACTGATATTGAAATAGTGGCAGAAGAGTCCATAGTGGACGAATATTTGTTTCTCATCAGTACACTTGATCCATGGTATGGGGATAGTATTGTGTATCTCCAAACCCAATCTTTTCGGCCCGACATTTCACGAACTCAGCGACGGAAAATACGCTTCCAATCCCAACAGTATAATATCATTGGTGATACACTTTATCGACGTGGAGCGGATTCTGTTTTCCGACGTTGTCTAACTCATGAAGAAGCTGAAAAGGTGCTTAATGACTGCCATTCTGGAGCATGTGGCGGTCATATGTCTGGGTATGCCACTGCCCAAAAGATATTGCGTGCAGGTTATTTCTGGCCAACATTATTCAAAGATTGCATTTATGCGGTTCGGAAATGCCACAACTGTCAAATTTTTGATAGGAAAATGCGCGCGCCACCCGCTCCTCTTCACCCTATAATTGTTGTTGGTCCATTTGCAAAATGGGGTATCGATTTTATCACATGTAACCCTCACTCGGCCGGGGGGCATGCCTATATTATTCTCGCAGTAGATTATTTTACGAAATGGGCTGAGGCGATGCCTACATATTCAGCTGACGGCAAGACTGCTGCAACATTCATATTTAATCACATAATTGCTAGGTTCGGTGTTCCTCAAGCTATTATTACGGATCATGGAAGTCATTTTCAGAATATCATGATGACTGAACTGACAGAACAACTTGGCCTACGCCACGATAGTTCCACTCCGTACTATCCACAAGCAAATGGTCTGGTTGAAGCCATTAACAAAGTTTTAGTTACCATGATTAAACGAATCATTGGTATTCACAAGACGAATTGGCATTCCATGTTATTTTCAGCACTTTGGGCATATCGAACCTCAGTTAAAACATCAACGGGTTTCACTCCTTTTCAACTGGTTTCGGTTTGGAAGCTATGCTACCGATTGAATGCGAAATACCGTCACTAAAGTTAGCCGTAGAATTACTTCCAGCTACGTCTGAAGAGGAGAAACGTTTCTTGTACTTAGCCCAATTAGATGAGAATCGACGAAATGCTGCAATAGCAAATGAGGCTCATGTTAAAAGGATAAAAGCTCAGTATGATAGAAATGTGACCCCTCGAAATTTTTCAGAAGGGGACCTAGTTTTACTTTATGATCAAGCTAACGACAAGCTAGGAGCTGGGAAATTCGTGCCTATGTGGCATGGTCCTTACATTGTGAAACGAAAGTTAGCAAAAGGGGCCTATGAGTTGATAGATTTTGACGATGTCCCTTTGGATAAACCCAGAAATGGGCTTTATCTAAAGCGATATTATGCTTAAACGAGGTGTGGAGATTTTTGTTAGTTTAGATTTCTTTACTGTTGGTGTGTTTTAGATTAGAAAAGTGTGCCTAGTTTAGAAGTGTGTTTTTGTCACTATTCCTGCTTATCTGAGTTTTACTCTTGATATTGCAGATGTCAACGTCTCTTCAAACCTACATTGGTTTTGCTGATGGTGCTTGTCGTAGTACACGGAACATTTCTTCCGCAGCTTGGGTTATCTATTCACCCTCTGACGAGTTAGTATCCATGCATGGGGTAAGCCTTGGTCAAACAACAAATAACATTGCCGAGTATAGTGCGGTGATTGAGTTATTATCTGAGTCCATATCATTTGGAATTCGGAGTTTGATTGTAAGGTTGGATTCTGAACTTGTTGTATTACAGCTTAACAGGGTTTATACCATTAGAAATCCAGTGTTATTAAGGTTGTTTTTAAGAGTTCGTCTCTTGGAACGTGAGTTTGATTACATTGAATATCAGCATATTACAAGACATTTAAATACATTAGCAGATTTGATTGCTTCTAGTATGATAAATAGACATTTGCAATAATTAAAAGCAGTAAAACAAACAACATTCACATATGTACACAGATAGCCGTCAAAATAGTGATATATCATAGTATAGGAGTGTGTTCAAAAAATATACATCGTCTTCGATCATAGGTTGGAAACACCTTATGATCGGCAAAAATGATAATACAAAAGTCAAAAATTTGAGTCTACACGATCATCCCATCACTGATGGTGATCTCGATAAGAAACAACTGCTCGGGCCACCCTGCATAGGAACCTTCTGAAAGGTCCTGGGACTCCAATCACATATCTCTGTAGCCTGAGAGGAATGTCATCTATACTGGTCTCTGGTATATCTAGAGTCAAGCGCTCTAGATGATGCTCCAAATCAGTCAAAATCTCTGTTGATTGGCTTGTTGGGGCTGGTGCGGGCGCAACTGGTTGTCTCCTCTCGAAAGGTTGGAGATGAGCTGGTCGTTGTGGACCCACATCTGTATTCAAAAAACTTTTGGTTATTAGTTTTCTAAGACGATAAAAAATTAAAAAAAAAAAAAAAAATAGAACTTAGCAAACGTTGAAAAATGTTTTTACCTGAATCATCCCACTGTTCCCCTGCTGGGAGAGATATCTCTCTGTCACCGCGGAAATCTATCCCGGCATACGGAAAATCCTCTATCGTGAAAACTTGGCGATCCAGCCAACGAAAATAAGAAGAAGGGAATCGTACAATCTAAGTGCCCTCAATAGCATGACGGGCCATCAACGCGGACCAACGAACCATTCTCGGTTCTCGAGGTCGACCGGTACCAACGACAATACTTTGTGGAGCTAATTGGGGGATCCTCTCCAGAGCAAAAGAAACGACGATGGATCCGTATCCAAAGTTTTTCAGTTTCCCGGTTTTTGCTCTGGTAAGTTGGCCTTTTACATTGGCCAACACAGCTTCACACCAGTTAAAGATGGTGCCGCGAAAACAGTCCACAGCAACACGCATTTGGGAACCGGTAGCTACATGAAGCGCAGCACTCCCACACAGTTTGGTGACAGTAAAAGCTATAACTTTCAACTCAGGACGGATGATGTGTTTTATGTCAATCCGTTTGTCCCGAGGATTTGCCTGATCATTGCAAAATTCTAGTTGAAGACTAGCGACAGTCTGGCCACCTGGCCTAGTCCCAAATAAGGATACTTGTTCACCCCTCTTGGACAAACCAGTCAAAAAGTATATATCCTCCAGCTCAATTTCGAGCCGGTGGCCACCAATGAAGAAGCACTGGTCCTCCACATGCCATCTGTCTACCAACCATGTTAAGAGTTCCACTTGTGCCCTCATGCCAGAGATGGCCCAGAATTTGTATAAGCCACATGCTTTTAATGCCCTTTGTGTGGGCAAATGGAGCATGACGGCTTCATCTACTTCCTCGTGCTCTCTTTCTCGCCAGATAAGCATCTTGTTAATCCTGCAATACAAAATAAGGCAAATTAGAATGATCTTATTCGAAAAATTTTGGCAGATAAATGAGAAAACCGTGCTTTAAAATTGACCGCGCGGGTACCGCACCCGCTCTTTGTAAACAAAGCGTAGGTCCGCACACGGGCTGTGTGCCGGGTGCGGTACCCACGATTTTTTCCTTTTAGGAAAAAATCGGGGTCCGCAGGTAACCTGTGTCCCACCTGCGGACCCCGCGGGCGCATTTTTGAACCATTTTTTGCCTTAAAAAATCAAACTAAAGCCTAAAAATGAATTTCAAACGGATGAAAAACAAGATAAGGAGGTCGTGGATTACCTGGGGCTGACGATTTTCGATTCCAACGGTTGAATTTTCCAGAATCTTCACGGGAACTTTTTTATCCAAAAGCTTTTTACTTTTCACTTTGCAACTGAACGGTAAAAATGAAATAGAAAAAGTCCTTTTTATAAGTTTTTTCGAATGAATGAATTTTTAATTTGTTTATTTTTCACTTTAAAAGGGTATTTTTTGAAAGCATTTTTACTTATCTTAAACAGGTATGTGTAATGTTTTGAGTTTTTGTGTAGAAACAGGATTTTTCAGGTGAAATGATTGTTTTTCAACAAAGAGCATACTTTTATCACTTTTTCGGACTCTTTCAAAAATTTTACGAAAAAGCGAAACCTTGGAGTCCTCTTTAAGCCCTTTTCAGACTCTCTAAATATGAAAAGATTGCCGAGTACTTGACTATTCAAACTCGTTAAAGTAAATGAACAGTCGTCCCTTTAGTATAAGTTTACCCCTTTTACGGACTGAAATGGACTATTTACGAAAAAGGTATACGTTGACTAAATACGGTCAATAGAGTTCTCTCCCGCATTATTTTATCCTTTTTCGGGCTCGAGAGACTAAATTTACGAAAAAGAACACCAAGTTTTTCTTCTGACTCCCTAAAACTGAAAAACACCGAGTTTCTCCTATACTGGACTCGTTAAAACTTAACAGTAAAGGACCTGTTTAATTTTCAACAGGAACGAACCACTCCTTCTTAGGGTTCAAATTTTAAACTAAGTTGGACTCATCCGAAGGATGAGCTTATAATCAAGCAAATGTTATCCTCCTCAAGCTTGTCAAAAATAAAGAGGTACTTGCCAGAAATGGTGGGGGAAAAAGAGAGAAAAATGGGCGTGTTTGTTGTATTTTAAATCTTCGAAAACTCAGTCAACCACTCTTGGACACGACACTTATATTCACCTGGGTTGGGAAATCCTTTGCCTAACAGTTAATCAAACCACATTGAAATTTTTCAGCCGGTTTCTGGGTATTAGCTTTGGGTCAATTGTTACCAAGCCATCTGCAGTGTCGTTATGTGTTCAAGAGAACAGTTCAAATGAAACCATTCATCTGCAAAATATCTGTCATCCATCTTTTGACCATCCCTGAGTCAGTCCTTGCCAATATATTTTCAAAACTTGACCTATGATTTCGTGTTGTGGGCTTGCCTATGACAGATCGCTTTCTATCGACATCAGCATATTATCTAGGAAGTTGATCCAGAAATCATTAGTACCTTGAAATCTGCATGCCTCAATGGCAGGTTTCTCACTTTCGACGACAGGTTGCATCATTGACCTTCGATCGAATGATTTCGTGAGATGTTCGACTTCAGCTCATTCATTCACATTTCATGGATTGTACTGAGTACTTTGACCATTGACTGTGTCTTTGGTGGTTTCTCTGCCACCCTTGGTGGTTTCTCTGCCCATTGTGTTTCATGTTGGTACAGTAATCAAGTGGTTTCTACCATGTTGACAGGCACATTTATTCACATGGATAGAATCGTACTAGTTCGAGATGCGGAAATCAAGACCCTGGATCTAGTTTCCACCATCCAGGCTGCGAGGAATTTTGTTGTCATCTATACAGTAGACTATTTATAAGCAGATGGCTGCGTCCATACTGTGTCTACATATATCTGTACTATGATGTATTCAAAATCATTCCTGTATCAGAACGATTTCAGTTAGTTTATAGTTAGTTTTTATCTGAGTATGGGAATGCCTACCTCAGTGATGACATATATATGTATATATTTTGCATTGGATGTTTTTACAGGTTCCGACTGGGGTGTCCACAAGATGATCTTTGAAATGATAAAGTACTGCACTCTTCATATATGACAGACTACGGCTTCATCTATTCCAGACTTTGCACTTTAGGGGGCAATTTGTTACACTAAAATCTATCATCCTGACATTTTACTATGAGTATGAGCTCATTATTACTCATAATTCCTCCTTTTGCAAGTCTAACATATCAGCTCCTCATGTCAAGCTTTCAAAATTAGAGAAAAATCCCTAAAATCCCCTAAACCTTGGGATCGCACTTTCTCTGTTCATTCCCTGCGGTCCCGCACCCAAATTTCAGCCTGCCTGCGGAACCATACCGCACATTCTTTGTGTTATGGGTGCAAACTTCTGTAAAACATAAAAATGCGAGAAAGTAAAGATAAAAAGTGAATTTCAGATGAATTCTATAAGATTCTAGATGGGAATTTTCGGGAATGGATACGCTTTGAGAAGGTTCATGCATCCCTCACTTGATGGAGCTAACCCCTTGATGTAAGGAGCTAATCCCTTTGAAGGAGGATTCTATCCCTTCATATTTGGAACAGAAAACCTCCTCTTTTCCACTATATAAAGAGGCCTTGGGTAGCCTCAAAGGGAGTTCAAGCTTAAGATATTTGAAGTTAAATGCTGTTGAGATTCAGACTCAGTTAACTAAGACTTTCTGTGAGGTTAAATCACTCATCTCTATTTGTCTTGGTTCAAAGAGTGCAATGCTTGTCAAATTAGAAGAGATTCCTGCTTCGGACCCCAGGAGGACCTGCACAACATCAAGGCATAGGTTGTAAAGGTTTTCTATATTTGAAGTTAATACAAATATACTCATTTCTCTCATTAAACTGTCTATTCATGGTTTATTTCATAAATTCCTTGATCATTATGATAAGTATGGTTTATAATAATGTCTATACAGGTGCTGCTTAATCTTTTTGCTTGTTTGTGACTGCAGATTCACGAGGAACGTTCTTTCAGTGCACGGGAAGGACTTCAACGAAATCAAGCAAACGTTGGACATAAGGTAGGCCTTACACCTATATAGTGTTTTTATGAATCTTATATGCTTAGAGAGAGATTAGTATGATTGGTTGTTTGTTGCTAGTTACCTTTAGTACTAGAGAGATCGGTCTTGTCCGCAAGACGGATTAATCTACACAACAATCAGGATCAAAATTAAACCAATAAATGTGGGTACAATTGGGATTCAATCAACAACAAAAAAATAACTAACTATTGGCAAAGCAACAACAACAAACTCAAAGACTGTTAGAAACTGTTCAACATATGCAACTCGAAATGGAATGCATGCTAAAAAACAATGAGAGATTGATGTAAGAACAAGAGAATATTCTAAAAAGCTTTCCCAATAAATGGAATCATAGGGCTACCCAGCCTAGCCCTGACCGTGAGACTCAAGGCATGAGAGAGAGGAAACAATTTAGAGAAGGCAATTCTAAAGCTAGTCATACTCAACAGAGGGCCAAAGTTGACTATGGGGAGGAATCAGTCAGAGAAGCCGAATTTGAAAAGAATAAGCAAAATTTGGAGCTGCAAGGGGAATTTTGAAAAATCAAACCTCCATTCTTTGATGGTGAAGTGGAAGAAGCAGCAAAATCCTGGGTGATTGAAATGGGCAAATACTTCCAAGTCTATGAGTATAATAGAAACCTTCAAGCTAT